>BLBF01000077.1:8560314-8592653 GCA_015471245.1 Laticauda colubrina | reverse complement strand
TATTTATTTATTTATTTATTTATTTATTTATTTATTTATTTATTTATATATATATATATAAAAATAATATGGTGTGTATTTTAAGAATGCACCAAGCAGAATTCAATTGGAAGTTATGTATTATATTGAATGCTATAATTTTAAAGGTATACATTGAAGCTTAAATGGATAAAATTAAAAGATATAAAGGTGTCATACTCCAATTGGTAACTACAGGGCAAATTTTGTTTAATGAGAAAAGATAATATGAAATTGAAACAGGACAGACAAAAGTATAAATATAATGATTTGAATTGAGATGTGATATTTAAAATAAAGTTGAGAAAATTAAAAGAGGGGAAAAACTATGTAGAAAATATAAAACAGTAATAAGATGGAATAGAATATAAAAATGAGCATGAAATTGAGTTTTGTGTCTGTATGAAGAAGTGATAACCTGGGACCATGCTATTTTCAAAAAAAGATGTTTTATTTTTATTTTGTTTTTGTGAAAACCCAAATAAAATTTTCAAAAAAAAAAAGAAAATAATAATCCATAAGTTGTTGCTAATTGTATGTTATACTAGAGAGTGACAATAATTGGAGAATAAATGGGAGACGAGGGGAACTGTATAATATTCTGAATGAATGTCACCCAAAGGAAAACAAATACTTTGACTTGAATGGATGGGTGGGAATGTGACAAAATAAATGATTGGACCACTTGATAATCCAAGAATGATTGAGAACAGTGAGTGTTTGGTTAGCACTTGCTGAGAAAGATGGGGTTTTTTTTTTCAATCTATGGTTTCAGCCTAAGGCTCTTTGTATGTACTCATGACAAAAGGATCCCCATGAGTGATTTAATTGTTTATAATAAAAAGATTGGGACAATTACCATGCTGACGAAAGATTCTGACTGTGAGTAGAATTGTTCTTTGTAATAGCAAGAATGGGTCTTGTGGGGAAAGTGCTCATGAAAGAAAAGGAAAGAAGTGAAACAGAGTAGAGCAACCACAGGAAGAGATTAGCCCTGGATGAAGAAGCATTAGAAGAAAAATTAATCTCCCAACATAGAAAGTGGATGAACAGAAAGGGAATACGGAAGTTGCTTGGACAGAATGGAAGGAATTCTGTCATCATGTGCCACATCAGTGTGCAGAATTATTGAGATATATGATGGATAGATAGATAGATAGATAGATAGATAGATAGATAGATAGATGGATGGATGGATGGATGGATGGATGGATGGATGGATGGATGGATGGATGAAAGCAGAGATAGAGGTAGATAAGAGATAGAAATGGGTGGGTTGGTAGATAATATGTGTGTAAGAGAGAATGAGGGATGGGTAAGTTGGCAGATTGTGTGTATGAGAGAGGGATGGATGGATGAATAGATGGATGGGTGGGTGGTATATGATGATTAGTTTTATGATCATATTAAAAAACAAAAATAAAATACAGGATCTAATTCCAGAAAAAACTACAGTAATAAAATACATAAGTGGTAAATGCAAATAATCAATATTCAGATAAATACCTAACTTTTACAGGATGTTCTTATAAACGTTCTTACTGTTCGACTGCCTTAACTATAAACCTAGCACTTGTGTAGGGTATATGTTGGGAGTCCAGGATGAAACAAGACAATCTGCGATTCAGTTCTCAGTGGGCTGTTCTTTCAGGTTGGGATGTTAAGTATCTTTAGCTTAAGAGGGACATTTAGTGGACAGTTCAACAAAACATGAGCAATTATCTTCAGTGGTTAGAGCACTGCATATACTTACATGTCCTCTCATGATATGACAGGTGGTGGAAATTATATCTCCAACTTTAAAAGTGAGACGCAGCCCACTTTGAAGCATTGTAGGAAGTGTCCGTTAATTGTTTGAACATTTCATTATATTTCTGACCACAGTTGTGGTGGCCATAAGGTGGGTTACCATGTGACCAGACCTGGTTTTACAATGTTTTTTTGCAGCAGTCATTAAATGAATGCTGCAGTCATTCAGCAAACTCATTGTTTTCTACGGTGCTGATTTTGCTGGAAATAAATGCCAGTTTCCAGCAAAAGCAGCATATATCATAGTCACATGTGTAGGGCACTGCAGACAGCCATAAATGCATGCTAATTGCTGAGTTCCCAAAATTGCCATTGTATATGTGTTTGTATGTGTCAGTGTGTAACATCAGAACTTCAAATCCAGATTGTAAGTCCCATTTTGGGGGTCTATCATAACTTTAAACAATTATAAGTCAAGGACTACCTATCATCTTCAAGGGGCCACCAATCGTGGTTTCCATTTTTAGATATTACTTAAATGATCTCATGTTCTGGCATTGCATAATGACCAAATCTTCCTTAAGCAATTTGATTTATTTACCCATTTATCAGTATATGCAAAATACCACACTTCTCTTGGAAACTATGCAGATTGGCTAGGTATTACACAAAGTTCTGAGTTTATCTGCCTTGGCAATGTTTTTGTTTGGGAGTCTATGCAAAACGTGTACAACGCCCTCTTCATTCAGTGACTACACGTTTCCCATGAGCGACTGTGCATGTCTACAATTGCCAGAATCTCTGTGCATGCTGAGCTCAACTTGTGTTAACGTAGACATGAACACTGATTCTGCAAAAGCTGTCATCTTTTTTCGGAGGGGGGGGGGGAAGCTATGCTAGAGGAAAGATACACACACCAGGCAGGTTGCATTTGGAGTTTTGGCAAAGTGTCTTTCCTGGAAGGGTCTGTTTAAGGAATGGAATTCCATTGCCAAAGGAGCTTTGAAGGTTACATAATGACTGAGCTGAGCTCAAAAATGAAGGAAAGTATGAAGGTATGCATTTGTGGGCTGAGGTTGTGCCAGCCACCAGACAAGAAGCAGAACAACCAAGACCCTCTGCTGGCATTTAATGTGTCTGCTCGTTTTCTCACCTCTTTCCAAAGATCAGCTGGATTCTCTTCTCTTCTCTTCTCTTCTCTTCTCTTCTCTTCTCTTCTCTTCTCTTCTCTTCTCTTCTCTTCTCTTCTCTTCTCTTCTCTTCTCTTTCATCTTTTCTAATCTCTTCTCTTCTCTTTCTTCTCTTCTGTTCTCATCTCTCTCTCCTCCCCTCCCCTTCTTGTCTCTTCCTCTCCAGAAAGATGTTAGGGGGAGGAGAGGTTGACATTACACATTTCTAGCAAGACCACTATTGGCAAGGTAACTGCAGACAGAGCCCCAGAGGAAAATTTTAGCATTGAAATGCAGAAAAGCTTGCTTTTATCCTATTCATCCTTGACTGAAGCCCATTAAACAGTCTGTAGGTTGCAGCCATCTGCCTTGGGACATTTCTGTCTTGTTGTGACTTGAATTGGTTCTCCAGCTTCCTGCTGAAACTTCCTTCCAGCCACGCTACCTCAGATCCAGCCAAGTACGGAAAGTTCAGTATCTAACGCTTAATATCCTGTGGGAGGAATAGAATGAGCATTCTGTCTCCTTGGCAATTGAATCTCAAAGCAGATCCCATTTTTAAACAAGCAAATTCAGCTTTCAGACTTAGCATGCTCCCACACAAAATCTTAGTGACACTTCCATCTTGATTCAGGTCTCTTAACTCCTAGCTCCAGCTTTCTCCACCTCTTTGTGGAACCTGAACCTCCATTATTAGAGCATCTCTGGTGGCAAGCTGTTCCACTGATTAATTGTTCTCACAGTCAAGAAATTCCTCCTTAGTTCTAAGTTGCTTCTCTCCTTGATTAGTTTCCACCCATTGCTTCTTGTCCTGCCTTCAGGTGCTTTGGAGAATAGGTTGACACCATCTTCTTTGTGGCAGCCCCTTAATTTATATCCTACTGTGGGTTTGGGCTCCATTTCTATTTGTTCCCCTCGTTACATTTATGAAGTTGCAGTAAATATTTATTGCTCTCTTCTTTTCTTGTAGGACTTTCTCTAAAGAAGCTGAGCACAGATGCTGGTAAAGATGAGTTCCCATAATGCAGGTGCTATCTGTTGTCTGTTTTGAGAAAGACAGTGCTTTACTTTTTCAGAGGTACTTGAACAAAGGTTGGTTGGAGAGCCAATTTCTGGGATAAAATGTTTGAGTCACTACGTGGCCTCTTTCAGTGAATGTTGGCATGTGAAACATATCTATCATCTATTTCAGTTCCATCATAATTTAAAATAATTTCTTTGCATTGCTGAGGAAGCACGCAGACAGTCCCATTTTCAGATGAACTGGCTGGAGATGTATAGTCAGCTGATGTCCAGCTCGGGATCACGAGCCAAACAAATGTCAACAAAATCTTTTGGATTCTTGCCTTGCTACTGGGTGTATGAGACATAAAAGTCTCTTTGGAGGCAGTTGTGAGTAGAATAGCATACACAGATTAGAGCTTACAAGCAGGATGTTCTGCGGAGAAAATAACAACTCCATGGATACCACAGGGAGGTGGTCTTGTCTCTGAACTTGGATAGGAAAAAAAAATTACAACTTTATTTTCACTAATTTTTAACTGAAATTTAACTTTCTGTTCAGTTGTGTGTGTGTGGAGGCAACAAAGTAATCCCTATATTCTAGACTACAAAAATGTTTGTTCATGTTTGTAAATCTGTATGCAAAGTTGTTATTTCTAAAAAAAAAAGGAATAATTTTCTTATTAATTTAATGAATTAATAAAGAGAGGAAAATAAGCTAGTTTGGCTGCATGTTATGACATTTCTTGCCACAGTTGTTAACTGAACATTGTAATTACAAAGCAAATTTGACTTCACTCATTGACTTTGCTTGTTGAAAACCAACTGGGAAGGTCTGAAGTAAAGCCCATGTCACAATGCACCAACGGATGGAAAGAAGATGTAAAATGGAGAGAAACACTTGCCATCAGTTGGTTAACGCGATTCATCCATTCTAGACTCACTGCATCCGTTTTTCTTCTTCCCTATCCGTCCAGCATCCGTCTACTGAGGTTCTATCTGCTCAAAAAGTTTTGAGCTGCTCAAAACTTTTTGAGCAGAAAATGTATCCAACGTGTCCGTTCTGCATCCACAACGCATACGGGGAACATCCGTTCTACATCCGTCATCATCCGTTACATGTCCGCTATATCCGCTAGGCATCCGCTGTGCATCCGCACAACTCAAATCCGATCCAGTGGAAAACGGACACAGGGAGGAAGCGAAATGGACGCGGAACGGACACACAACGTTAGTAGCACGGATGGAGAAAGGATGAAAGCAGCTCGCATACAAAGCATTTAAAATGGAAAAACCGTTCGCAGAGGGGACCTATCTCGGATATTTAGGATGTCTGCAGGATGCCTAGAGGATGCAAAAGGACACCTAGTGGGAAACCTATATTGCCTATAAAAAGGGGGGAGGAACTCACCTGGACCTCACTTTCAGTCCAGAAGCCCTTCTGTGCAGACCTCTGCAGCCTTCATCTGGCTCTTGTTCTTCCACAGCATCCATTGATGTCCACCATGGATCGTCACACACTCCTTTTGGTAGCCACCATCATTCTGCAACAGTGCGAAGCCATCTACAGGCTCTTTCAACTGTTCTACGGAAAGAAAAGGAGGCGGCCAAGAAGTGTCTGGGTCCGAAGATGGATCGGGAGAAGAGCAGAGTATGGACCGTACAACAAGCTGATGGTGGAGCTGAGGAACGAAGACCTTCGTGCATTCCAGAACTTCATGAGGATGCCTCCAGCCATGTTTGACGAAGTTGTGCAGCGCCTGACACCCAGGTTGACCAAGGAAAACACCAACTTCCAGCCCAGCCTGGAACCTGGACTCAAGGTGGCACTCACTCTGCGCCACCTGGCCTCAGGAACTTCCTGAGACACTGGTGCAACTCCCCAGCTGGAGCAGTGGAATGGCAAGAGAGGATGATAGATGATTAATGGATGCTTCCTTCAGCCTGTCTCATCACACTGATGAGATTGGGCCATGTATGTTGGGTGGGCCTACAATGAACAGGGCATTTAATAAAGAGTTGTGTTTATGTTGACATGTGTGGATGATTGATTACATTATTATTGATAATAAAGGGCCATAGGTGTGGCTCCTGGGAGGGTGGACCATACAGTCCCACTATGCTTGCACTGGAGGTTTATCTATCCCACAGCTATTACCCATTCCAAAGGTATCCCTGCCCATCCCACAGGTATCCCTGCCCATCCCACAGCTATTACCCATCCCACAGGTATCCCTGCCCATCCCACTGCTATCCTTACCCATCCCACAAGCATGCAAAGGCTTAAACTATTTCTAAAAGTTTCCACCAAGACTTTATTGACAAAAATAAATGAAGCAAGTGTGTGAAGCAAAGATAATCTTTATTAATAACAAGCTGTAAAAGAAAAATGACCCAAGTCAAGTGTCCAAAGCAAAAATAAAGTCAACAGGTAGCCACCCAGTCTCTGGCACTCTTCTTGGTCACTCTGAGGCATGCCCAGTCTCAGGGGTAAAGGGTCCAGGTGCTGTGGAGGTGGCTGCTGCTGGAGTGCTGGTCTGAGGCACCACTGGTGTGCCTGGCCCCAAGAAGACAACAGGGGACGGTGTGTTGAGGAAGCTCAGACAGCTGGCTCAGCCCCGTGATGTTGAGAGCCCCTTCCTCCATGACATGGGGTGTCAGCCCCAATACCGATGACAGATGTACTGAGGCCGGGCTTGGCTGTGGGTTGGAGGAAGGAGCAGTGTAGTGCGGCTGTCTGGTCTGCAGCTGGGTGAGGACTGGCGTCGGTAGCATCGGTGGCATCGGTGACATCTGTGGCGTGGCTGGCATCGGTGGCGTAGGTGGCATCGGTGGCATCAGTGGCACCGGTGGCATCCGATGTACCTGTGCCTGGAGTGGGAAGGGCTGCCTGTGCTGCTGGACCTCCTGGTAGCCGTAGCCTTGGTAGGTGAGGGCCTGTGGAAAGCCTTGGAAGGGCAGTGACATCACCTGGGGTGGAGGAGCAGGCCTGGACTGGGTGGGAACAGGTTCCTCTGGATCTGGAGGGTTGTGAAGAAGATCGATGATCCTGTCCTTCACCACCTGGTACTGGGGTTCTGACATGTTCATGAGGGTCTGGTTGACGTAGGTGAGGAAGGGCCTGCGGTTGGAGGATGGGGCGTCGGTGTGTACCAGCTGAGAGAGGAGATCTACGCTGCTCCTGATGGTGTCTCTTATCTCCAGCAGGACAGTGTGGCTCTGCCCCTCCGGTCTGCCTCTCTGCCTTTCTGTGGAGGTGGAGCTGGGGGTGGATGCGGTTTGGGTTGTGGTGGAAGTGCTGCCTCCTTTCTCTCACTGCATCATGGGGTCCTCCACGCGCTCCACCAGGGGTAGTACATCTGTCAGGGGGGTCTCCATCGTTGCACGCTCCACAGATACCTGCCTGGACACAGGAGCTGACTCTTTGCCAGAAGAGGACTGGCTCTCAGCAGGCTGCCTGAGAGAAAGGGTTGTGAGAGTGGCTGCTCCTCGGTGGCGGACCTCACCCTCCAAGAAGCTGCACTTGGCCATCACGTAGGTCTCTCAGTCCGTCAGCTTGACCGCGGCCTGGCCAGATTTCTTGAGGTGCAGCTTCCCGTACCAGGTGTGCATGTGCTTCCACCAGCCGAGGAGGACCTCCGAAGTGTAGGCCAGGCTCTCCGCCTTCTCTCTCCAAGCAGCCTGCTTCCTCTTGGTGTCCCGATAGAGCCTGTGTCCCTTCCGCCAAAGATATTCATTCTCCCTCAGCCACTCCAGCACCTCCTCCTCATGTTCCTCTTCAATTGTGTATTGCCTCCTCTCCCGGTCATGCGTCTGCCTCTTCCTCCCTTTGGCAGGGCCATATGGGCCCTCATCAGAAGGGCTTCGAAGTTGTAGGGGCTTCTCCTCCACACCACCACCACCACCACCACCAGCAGCAGCAGCAACAGTAGTAGCAAAAGCAGGACCAGAAGCAGCAGCAGCACCAGCAGGACCAGGAGCAGGACCAGGAGCACCAGCAGGACCAGCAGGACCAGGAACACCAGCAGCATCAGCAGCACCAGGAGCAGCGCCAGCAGAGTAAGCACCAGCAGGACCAGCAGGACCAGGAGCAGTGCCAGCAGAGTATGCCCCAGCAGAAGCACCAGCACCAGGAGCAGTGCCAGCAGAGTAAGCACCAGCAGAAGCACCAGCACCAGGAGCAGTGCCAGCAGAGTAAGCACCAGCAGAAGCACCACCACCAGGAGCAGTGCCAGCAGAGTAAGCACTAGCAGAAGCACCACCACCAGAAGCAGCATCAGCAGAAGCACCACCACCAGAAGCAGCATCAGCAGAGTAAGCACCAGCACCAGAAGAGCGAGCCCGGGCAGCAGAAGCCCCAGCAGAAGCAGAGTCAGGGCCAGGGGGTGGGAGGGTGGCCCTGTCCCTCTTGCCAGGGCTGGCAGCAGATGGCAGAGGCTTCCGTTTCTTCCCCATGGTTGTTGGGTTGTTGGCTGGCTGGCTGGCTGGCTGTGTCTAGAAGCAGGTCTTTCCTATGAATGGTGACCTGCTTGCGAGCTGCTTCCCTTTATATCCGCGGGGCTGACGCAATGCATCCTCCCCGCATGCGCAGTGAACGCTAGGCATCCGCTAGGCATCCGCTAGGCTTCCACTCTGCATCCGCTTCATCCGCTCGGCATCCGCTCGGCATCCGCTCTTTCCATTCCACGTCCGCTTCGCTGTGCTCTCCCGGAAGAGCGAAGTCAATGGGGAATCCAGATTTATTTAACAACCGTGTTACCGACTTAATGAATGCAATGATTCACTTAACAACAGTAGCAAGAAAAATCGTAACGTGGCAAAACTCATTTAACAAACATTTCACTTAGTGACATAAATACTGGACTCAACTGTGGTCGTAAGCCGAGGAGTACCCTGTATTGTGGAAATGCAGCATTTATAAAAGAATAAAGATGGAGACTTGTGTTTTTATTTAGTGCTCAGAGAAGGTTGCATTATGGTTCATAATTCTGCCCATCAAATTCCAAAAGGTAGATTTGAATCGTAACAGGAAACATTAATCAGGGAAGCATGTATTTATTCCCACTTGCATTCTAAGTGGCAAAATTAGTAGGCAGTAGCTTCCCTCATCTCCAGCAAGTTAAGTGGGTGAGATTTTTTTGGGAGGGAGTGTGGATATTAGCACATCAAAGCTGAATAAACATTAAGTTGAGGTTTGGCTTCCTGTGCTTTAGCTAGTTTCATAATTGAAGGTCATTGTGTCATCCCCCATTCCCGGTGTTTATTAACTTTCCCTCTTAGGTTTGGAGAAGGCGTGAGAGAGATTGTTTTAATGGGATAATGAATGTCTTGCAACACAAAAGGCAGATGTAAAAATGAGAAAGGCTGTTTTCTGTTAAATCTTTGCTAATCTGCCTGGTTCTGTATTAGACCCTTGAGAGACAAAACTAACTGAAGCTAATACTCTTCATGAACTTGCAAAAAAATGCAAGCTCTTTCTTAAATTATGCAAAGAAAACGGACTTTCTGGTTTTTCTCTGAAGACCTTTTGCTTCTCATCCAAGAAGCTTCTCCAAAGCTGAAGAAGCTTCTTGGATGAGAAGCGAAACCTCTTCAAAGAAAAACCAGAAAGTCCAGTTGCCTCTTGAAATAAAAAGCACCTTTGGGACAACCATGACTTGGAGGACTGATAATCTCCATAGACATTTACACAAAGAATTGATGATGTCACCAGCGTGTTATTCTTAGTGATTTAATTACTTAACTGATAGGTTGATTGACTGACTGGCTGATATTTTAGCGTGGATTGATTTATTTAGAAAATTTATACTTGAATCGCTCACTTTCCGTGACTCAAGGCAGCTTACAAACATTAAGTCTGTTTAATTAAAGCCCACTGAACCAACGGATGCAAAGAGGATGTAAAATGGACAAAAAACCTTGCCATCCATTGGTTAACGCGATGTATCCGTTCTGTACTCACTGCCTCCGTTTGGCTTCTTCTCTATCCGTCCAGCATCCGTTTATGGACGGTTCATCCGCTCCAAAAGTTTTGGGCTGCCTAAAACTTTTGCGCGGAAAATGTATCCAGTTCGTCCATTCTCAATCTGCTACGCATCCGCTAAGCATCCGTTATGCATCCATTACGCATCCGCTATATCCGCTAGGCATCCGTTCCGCATCCGCGCAACGCGCATCCGCCCGGACTCAGGGAGGAAGCGGAACGGACGCGGAATGGATGCAGAACGGATGCCTAGCGGAAACAAAGCATTTAAAGCGGAAAAAACGTTCGCAGAGGGGACCTATCTCGGATATTAAGGATGTCTAGAGGATGCCTAGAGGATGCCTAGAGGATGCCTAGCGGAAAACCTATACTGCCTATAAAAAGGGGGAGCAACTCGCCTGCATCGCACTTTCAGAACAGCAGCCCAGCGGTGCAGACCTCTGCAGCCTTCATCTGGCTCTTCCTCTTCCACAGCATCCAGTCATGTCCACCGTGGATTGTAATAAAGTCCTTTCGGTAGCCACCATCGTTCTGCAACAGTGCGAAGCCATCTGCAGGCTCTGTGAACACTACTGTGAGAAGAAAAGGAGCCACCCAAAAAGAGTCTGGGTCCGAAGATGGTTTGCCAGAAGAGCAGAGGACGGACTGTACAACAAGCTGATGGTGGAGCTCAGGAGCGAAGACACTCGGGCATTCCAGAACTTCATGAGGATGTCTCCAGCCATGTTTGACGAAGTTGTGCAGTGGCTGACACCCAGGTTGACCAAGGCAAACACCAGCTTCCGGCCCAGCCTGGAACCTGGGCTCAAGGTGGCACTCACTCTGTGCCACCTGGCCTCAGGAACCTCCTACAGGAGCATGCAGAACGGCTGGAGGGTGCCATCCAACACCATCAGCATTGTGGTCAGAGAAGTGGTGCAGACCATCATCGAAGAATACAAGGAGGAGCTCCTCCAGTACCCCTCCACTGAAGAAGGATGGAAGAAAGTTGCAGAGCAGTGGTATCAGAAGTGGAACTTCCCCCACACCGTTGGAGCCATAGATGGCAAGCACGTGGCCTGCAAATCTCCAGCCAAGTCGGGGTCCACTTATTTCAACTACAAGGGCTCCTTCAGCAATGTCCTCTTTGCCATGGTCGATGCTGACTACAAGTTCATGTACATCGATGCTTAAGGCAACGGCTCCTCTTCAGATGCCCAGGTATACAATGCCAGTCACCTCAAGGAGGGGCTGGAACGCAACCTCATCGTGGGGTTCCCAGATCCAGAACCCCTGCTCAACGACACAGAAGATGTGCCCTACTTCATCGTGGGGGATGACGCCTTCTCCCTCACAACCTACCTCATGAAGCCCTACACCTCCAGACTCCTCACCCATGAAGAGAGGATCTTCAACTACAGGCTGTCCAGGACAAGGCGGGTGGTGGAGAACGCCTTTGGCATCCTGGCCAACAGGTTCCAGGTACTTCTCACCACCATGCAGCATTGCCCAGAGACCGTGAGGAGGATAATGGAAGCTTGCTGCATCCTGCACAATCTCATGCGCACCCGCTACCCAGTCTTGCAGAACAGGCTCGTGGACCTCCAACAAGACAATGGGGTCATGGAGCCTGGGGAATGGAGGCAAGGGCGAAACCTGATCGACACTGAGGATGTGCTAGGCCCCAACAGAGCCTCAAATGAAGCGAAGAACCAGCGCAACCTCCTGAGACAATGGTGCAACTCCCCAGCTGGAGCAGTGGAGTGGCAAGACAGGATGGTAGATGCTTAATGGATGCTTCCTTCAGCCTGTCTCATCACACGGATGAGATTGGGCCATGTATGTTTGGTTGGCCTACAATGAACAGGGCGTTTAATAAAGAGTTGTGTTTATGTTGACATGTGTGGATGATTATTACATTATTATTGATAATAAAGGGCCGTAGGTGTGGCACCTGGGAGGGTGGACCATACAGTCCCACTATGCTTGCACTGGAGGTTTATCTATCCCACAGCTATCCTAACCCATCCCACAGCTATTACCCATCCCACAGGTATCCTAACCCATCCCAAAGCTATCCTTACCCATCCCACAAGCATGCAAAGGCTTAAACCATTTCTAAAAGTTTCCACCAAGACTTTATTAAAAAAAAGAAATGAAGCAAGTGTGTGAATCATAAATAGACCTTATTAACAACAAGCTATAAAACAAAAATGAGTCTCTGGCACTCCTCTTGGTTGCTCAGTCTCAGGGGGAAGGGTGCAGGTGCTGTGGAGGTGGCTGGTGCTGGAGTGCTTGTCATCAGCTCCTCCAGAAGCAGAAGCAGCAGAAGCCCCAGCCCCAGAAGACCGAGCCTGTGCTGCAGAAGCCCCAGCAGAACCAGAGTGAGGGCCAGGGGGCGGGATGGTAGCCCTGTCCCTCTTGCCAGGGCTGGCAGCAGATGGCTGAGGCTTTCTGTTCTTCCCCATGGTTGTGGGGTTGCTGGCTGGCAGGGAGGCTGGCAGGAACCAAGGCTGGCAGGAAGGCTGGCAGGCAGGCAGGCAGGCAGGCACCAAGGCTGGCAGGCAGACATGAACCAAGGCTGGCAGGAAGGCTGGCAGGCAGACATGAACCAAGGCTGGCAGGAAGGCAGGCAGCAAGGCTTGCAGGCAGACCGGCTGGCAGCAAGGCTGGCAGGGAGGCTGGCAGCAAGGCTCGCAGGGAGGCTGGCAGCAAGCTGGTAGCAAGGCTGGCAACAAGGCTGGCAGGCAGACATGCAGGCAGGGCAGGCAAGGCAGTCGATGTGTCCGGCAGCAGGTCTTTCCTCTGAATGGCGACCTGCTTCCGAGCTGCTTCCGTTATATCCACGGGGCTGACGCAATGCATCCTCCCCGCATACGCAGTGAACGCCAGGCATCCGTTAGGCTTCCATTGTGCATCCGCTGTGCATCTGCTGTGCATCTGCTTTATCCGTTCGGCGTCCGCTTTGCATCCGCTGTATCCGTTCCGCGTCCGCTTTGCTGAGGCCCCCCGGAAGCCCTGCGGATGTGCCACCCACTCCCATCCGCTTCCATCCGCTAGGCTTCCGTTCCGCATCCGCTTTGCATCCGCCCCGCGTCCTCCCTGCATCCATGTTATCCGCTCCGGTTATGCAAATTTTTGCCCCTTTCTCATCCGTTGTGTCCGTTTTGCATCCATTGGCCAGTGTGACATGGGCTTAAGCTACTACCGCCAACTCTTCCAATCATAATTGCTTTCTTTAGCAACATGGCACAAAGTACATGAGATGCAGTTTTGTGATTTCGCCTTCCAGGTCTGATGTTATGAGCTCCAGTACTTGCTTGTTAGTCATCTTTCCTGTCCAAGGCAGAGATGGTATTCAGCAGGTCCTGACCAGTTTTGGAGAACCGGTAGTAGAAATTTTGAGTAGTTCGGAGAACTGGCAAATCACACCTCTGACTAGCTCCGCCAACCCCATCTATTCTCTGCCTCCCATTGGGCCCCAGCTGATCAGCTGGGTCTTCTTTGGTTGCCCTGCACAGGAGAATGGAGCTGGAAAGCAGGTTTGTTGGGTGGGGAGGGAATGGGGATTTAGCAGGATCTTTCCCCTGCCATGCCCACCAAGCCACACCATGCCACCAAGCCACCCCCTCAGAACTGGTAGTAAAAAATGTGAATCCCACCACTGGTCCAAGGATTATGCAGGAGCCTTCTCCAGCACCACAGCTAAACATGTCAATGTTCTTCCTGTTTTGCTTTTTTAGGGTCCAACTTTCACAATCACAGGTAGCTTACAAGGAATACAGCAGAGTGAACTAACCTACATTTGGTTGCCAGGCTGATCTCATTGCTTTTCTATATTTGGCTCATGTTCATCATTATTTTATTTGGAATGCTACTAAGTGTTAAAGGATCAGTTTTGTTAGTTTTCCCATAGATTACCTTCTGTTAAGCCTGAGATTCTATCTAGCCTCGGTGGCACAGTGGTTTGAGTGCAGAACTGCAAGCTACTTCTGCTGCCTGCCGGCTGCCTGCAATTTGGCAGCTCAAATCCCATCAGGCTCAAGGTTGACTCAGTCTTCCATCCTTGCAAGGTGAATAAAATGAGGACCCAAATTGTTGGGGGCAATATGCTAAGTGCTACTGCTGTCTAAGTTTATGCACATGAGGATATGGGGGAAGACTGGGGGGGGGGTAGCATTGTTTAGCTCAAAAATACAAAATGAAGAGGTATTTATTTGACACCAAGCTGAGTCATTATCTCTATTCTACTTTCTTCTTCCTTTTAAGCAGCAGCTGCTTAAGAGGGAAAAGTGCAGCTAGCTATTTATAGTGAAATGTTCTGAACAAATCCAGTATTATAGGATTGCTGTCTAGAACAGTGATGGTGAACTTTTTGGGCCCCGAGGGCCAAAAGCGTGCATGCGCACATACCCAAAATGCAAGGCGGCCCCCCATGCATGCACATGCCCCCCTGTCCAGAAGTATGCCCCTGCATGCATGCACCTCTGTACATGCGTGCCCTCCCCACATGTGCCCCGTGCATGTGTGGCAGAGACCCGAAGGCCAGCTGGCCACTAGAACTGAGCTGTGCGATGCATGCTGCCACAGGTCTAGAATGTTTTATAACTCCTATGGGTTCTGGAGAGACTATTTGTTTAGAAGAAACTAAATAGAAAATTTCCTGCAAAGTGACATTATTGCAATGGGAAGCATAATTCTTTCTGGCATCCATATGCAAGATCTGCTGAATTTGTCCAAATCCAAACAATTGCCAGTAAGAAAAGCCAGTGGCCTTGTAACCTCATGGTGGTGTCAGTTCTTTTCCATGATAAATTGTCTTGCCATCGCTCTTTTCCCTTCTCAATGGAGCCTTCTCCAGCTATTAGTACATCATTTTCATTTTCTGTACCTGCCCTGGGATTTGTGTCACTTATTTCCCTCCTTGTCTGTTCTGACCCAAACCTTGTTCCAAGGAAACAAACACGAAGCAGAGGTAACAGCAAAACCTTTTCATTATTCTTTTCGAATTCCATTCCTTCACGGTTAAAAGGCTGTTTCAAATTAATTATCTCTTATAAGAACGAGCCTTGCCAAGGCAGTGCAAGGTTGCCAAGAACACTAGATAAAGTTACTAAAAAAGATTTCAAACATAAAGAGTCTCCAAACACCAACCAAGATATTCCAAACGTCCACAAGGCTTGAGTGCAAAAACATCTTTGTTTCCTGCAAAGAACTCAGGTTTCTTAGCTGGTTTTTATCTCTTCAGGGAGGGGCCATTACCTTGCAGCCTTACTCCTGAGTCACCCATGCTGCTGCAGCTGCTCTTTCCTTCGATAATCCCTGTGTTCATGCGTACTGGGCACAGGCTCCTCAGGGACCTCTTCATTGCTGCTGCCAACCTCCACAATCTCCAAAGGCAGCATTCCACTCCCTGGTGGTCTGGCCCCATCCCTGCATCACACGCAGGCTCCTCATCTGAGTCCTTGCTCTCTGAGACCTCAGCCTTCCACACCTGCTGCTGGCAAATCACAACACTGTCAAATAAATATTTGCTTTTTGGGCAGAATACCTTTGACTTGGGTAGCTGTCACCTCTTTCAAGCTTGCGGGTGTCCCCGTTCTCACCCAATTCTCCAATCATCTGGGGTGAGTTAAGATCTTTATTTTATTTATTGATTTGATTTGTCAATCGCTTACAAGATAATAGGTATAAGTATAAACATGAGTAAGAATACAGGAAATAGGTATGAATAAATGAGGACAATAGGACAGGGATGATAGGCACGATGGTGCACTTATGCACTCCCTTACAGATCTCTTAGGAATGGGGTGAGATCAATAGAGGTTAGTTTGAGGGTAAAGGTGTGGGAGTTTGAGCAGGTGACAACAGAGTCAGGTAGTGCATTCCAGCCATTGTCTACTGTTACTGAAATCGTACTTTCTGCAATCAAGTTTGGAGAGGTTTACATTGAGTTTGTATCTGTTGTGCGCTCTTGTATTGTTGCAGTTAAAGCAGAAGTAGTCATTGACAGATAGGATGGCTATGCAACCTAACCGGGCAAGAAAAAGAGTGATCAGTCGATATGGTCACTAGGAGTCAACAACAACTTGATGGCACATAATCAGTCAATCAACCTAAAATCAATAAACCCAAATTTTGTCACCAGTGGGAATGAGCCCCTTGCTATGCTTCTGGATTGAAAGGATTAGCCAGCTTTAAGCTGTTGTCCGGGGGACACCTTAATGTGACAGCACAGATTCTTCACGGAGGCTCCTTTCATGTCCCCCAACTCAAAGTTAATCCTTCCAAACAGTTCACAATCTCTGTAGAAAGAAGAATTTATAAACTTTGGACTTTTTGTGTGTGTGCTTTAAGTAAAGTGTGAACCAAACTTTGATCTTACCTTGATTCCCGATCTATGATTTAAGAAAACCATTTCCCCATTTGTGCTCTCCCCCCACCCCACCCCTATACATAAAGGGGTTCAACCATAGGCCCTATACACACACTATACTATGTTATATGTATGTACACATATGGCATACGTACATAGGATTAAATAGTGTATTTTGGATGTTCAGTAGTAGTAAATAAATAGAGGGAAATTGTATCTCTTTGAGGCAATGAGAGGCCAGGCAAGGCACCCCTTGATGTGAGTGACATCAAGTTGGCCATGCCCACCCAATCACATGACCACCCAGCACACCCACACGGTCACATGACCAACAAGCCAAGCCCACCAAATAAGCCATGCCCACAGAACCGGTTGGAAAAAAAATTGAATCCCACCACTGGGTAAGGCTATTGTGAGTTGGGCTTGCCATGCTGTTCTACCATCGCAGCTAACAGTGGTTCTTTAAAAGAAAGAGGTGTGATTTTTGCACAGCAGGGATGCACAATTACACCTCCAAATATTTTTATTTCATTTTATTATTTCATTTCATTTCATTTCATTTTATTCTGAACACACGCTCAGGCAGATGAACACAATGTGAATGAAGAATGTAGGGTGGAAAGGTGGATGCTTTTCTTTCTTTTTCTTTCATTCTTGCTGGCTTTCTTGTTTACTTGCTTGCTTTTTCTTTCTTTTTCTTTCTCTTTTTTGTTCTTTTTCTTTTGTTTCTTTTGCTTTCTCTCTCTCTTTCTCTTTCTCTTTCCCTCTTACCCATCCCACAGCTATCCTTATCTATCCCACAGCTATCCTTACCGATCCCACAACTGTCCTTACCCATCCCACAACTATCCTTACCTATCCCACAAGCATGCAAAGGCTTAACCATTTTTTCAAAGTTTTCACCAACACTTTATAAAGTAAATAAAATGAACCAAGTGTGTGAAGCAAAGATAACCTTTATTAATAACTGTCTTTAGTAAACTGTATGACTTTATTAAAAAAGCAAAATGAACCAAGTAAATTGTCTTAAGCAAAGATAAAGTGAACAGGTAACAACTCAGTCTTTGGCACTGTTCTCAGTCACTCTGAGGCATGTCCATGGTCTCAGCTGTCAAGCGGCAGGGACTGTGGCGGTGGCTGTGGCTGGAGTGCTGGTCTGAGGCGCCATTGGGGTGCTTGGCCCCGAGAGTACAACAGGGGATGGTGTGTTCAGGAAGGTCTCAGAGACCTGACTCAGTCCCGTGAGGTTGAGAGGCCCTTCTTCAAGGACCTGGAATGTCAGGCATAGTACTGAAGACAGATTTTCTGTTGAAGGGCTTGGCTGTGGGGTGGAGGAAGGAGGAGTGTAGTGGGGCTGTCTGCTCTGCAGCTGGGTGAGATGAGGCTTCTGTAGCGTGCAATGTACCTTGGCCTGGACTGGGAAGGGATGCCTCTGCTGTGGGAAGTCCTGGTACTCATAGCCTTGGTAGGTGAGGGGCTGTTGAAAGCCGTGGAAGGGCTGTGACATCGCCTGGGGTGGAGGAGCAAACCTGGACTGGGTCGGAGCAGGTTCAGCTGGGCCTGGAGGGTTGTTCAGAAGTGCTGTGATCTTCTGCTTCATCACCTGGTACTGGGCCTTGGGCAGGTCCATGAGGGTCTGGCTCATGGAGGTGATGAAGGGCTTGCGGTTAGAGGATGGTATGTCGCTGTAGACCAGCTGAGAGAGAAGATCTGTGCTGGTTTTGATTGTGTCCCTGATCTCCAACAGGACAGTGTGGCTCTGGCCCTCCTGTCTGCCTCTGCCTGCTTTCTGTGGAGGTGGAGCTGGGGGTGGGAGTGGGTTATTCTCTGGTGGCTGCCGCTTCTTCCTCCATTTGTGACAGGGGATCCTCCACATCCTCTGGCATGGGGAGTGCAGCTGTCGGGGGGGTCTCTGCCGTGGAGCCCTTCGAAGACACCTGCCTGGACACTGTAGCTGTCTCCTGGCTGGAAGAGGACTGGCTCTCTGTGGGAGAGGGTCTGAGGGAGAGGGTTGACAGAGGGGCTGCTCCTTGGTGGCGGACCTCACCCTCCAGGAAGCTGCACTTGGCCATGACATACATCTCCCGGTCAGTGTGCTTGACAGCAGCCTGGCCAGATTTCTTGAGGTGTAGCTTGCCATACCAGGTGTGCATGTGCTTCCACCATCCTAGGAGTACATCTGAAGTGTAGCCCAGACTCTCTGCCTTGTCTCTTCAAGCTGCCTGCTTCCTCTTGGTGTCGCAATAGAGTCTGTGGCCCTTTCTCCACAGGTACTCGTTCTCCTTCAGCCATTCCAGCACCTCCTCCTCATGGTCCTCGGAAAGGGTGTACTGTTTCCTCTCTCCCTTCTCCTTCCCTTGCTTCTTCCTCCCTCTGGCAGGGGCTTGAGCAGCAGGGCCTTCAGGGGCTTGAGCAGCAGGGCTTTGAGGGCCTTGGGGCTGGTCCACCACAGCAGCAGCAGCAGCAGTCACAGTAGCAGCAGCAGCAGCAGCAGTAGCAGCAGCAGCAGCAGCAGCAGCAGCAGGAGAAGCACCAGCAGCTTCAGAGTCAGTGCCAGGGGGTGGGATGGTGGTTCTGTCCTTCTTGCCAGGGCTGGCAGGAGTAGGCATAGGCTTTCTCTTCTTCCCTGACTGACGAACCATGGTGTTATTTGAAGATGTCTGTGGCAGCATGTCTTTCCTCTGAATGCTGACTGCTTACGAGCTGCATCCTTTTATATCCATAGAGCTGACGCAATTCATACTCCCCGCATGCGCAGTGAACGCTTTGCATCTGCTTTGCATCCGCTTTGCATCCGCTATGCATCCGCTATGCATCCGCTATGCATCCTATAGGTGTCCGTGATGCACCCGTGTCATCCGCTACGCATCTGCTTCACAATTCTCCCCCGGAAGCCCTTTGGATGTGTCATCTGCTTCCATCCGCTAGGCTTCCTACGAACATTCGCTTAACATCCTCGCTACGTACTACCCCCGTCCATTCCTTTCCGTTCTTTTCCATTCTGTTTATGCAAATTTGGGGCACTTTTTGGAGCGGATAACAACGGATGGAGCTACCCCTGAAATTTTGCTCATCCGCTGTGTCCTTTTTGCATACATTTTGCATCCGTGGGCCAGTGGGACCTAGCCTTAATCAAAGGGGGGAAGAATGGGTGGGTAGAGAGGTGCAGCAAGAGACTGAGGTAAAAAAAGGGCAAAAATTAAATGGTGTGAATCCTGTAGTGATCAACCCAAGATCTTATAGATATATAGTAAAGAGCTTTTACTGGTAAAATAAGAAGTGTAATGCTATTATGAATGAGGTACTGTTATTCTGGCATAGGAAAAAAAGGAGCAACATCTTATTTTCTGAGAATAGATTTCTATACAGTCAAAGATAAGATTTATCTGCAATTTTTGGATTTGGCTAATCTATTTCAGAATATTTCACGTCATCGTATTACTCAGCTGAATTTCACACGGAGTTCTGCTGTACCTAGCTCCAGATGCTGTAGGAAATACCTGATACTTAAAGGAATTGATTCTGTGGGATTTATTGATAAAAGCCTTGTGTGAGTTTTTCCATACTCTGCCTAGTCCAGTCTCTTAATCACTAAAATTCACATGTTTTCCAGTAGTGTACGAATACCCGTGAAGGCCATTTTTATCCCACTCTGGATCTGAAATTGCAAACTCCTGTTCAACATTACTAAAACCTGTCAAAGAAAGGCCTCTCCCTTGGATTTGACTTGCTAATTAGGAGAGTGTTGCTAATAGCGAGAGGATTTTCTAACCATCTCTCTGGGTTTGGGGGGGGGGGGAGAGAGGATGAAATAACTCCCTTCTTTCTATCATGCCAATTAAATTTAGTTCAAGTTGGTACTTTATATTAAACGATTCCAGAACTCTACACACTGTGCTTTGATAAAACAGAGGGTAAAGGTGTGTGTGATGAATGTCACCATGGGGGAGTATTACTTAGCATCCAGTATAACAGAATAACAAAAGGGACTTTGGAGGTCTTCTAATCAGGGGTGGGCTTCAAAAATTTTAACAAAGGGTTCTCTGCCTGGTTGCTGGGTGGGCGTGGCATTGGTGGGCATGGCCTAATCGGCCCTCTGCACCATGGTGGGTAGGGCGTTTTTGCCCTCCCTAGACTCCGGAGGCTTTCCTCGAACCTCGGGGAGGGTGAAAATGGCCTCCCCAGGCTCCGGAGGCTTTCCAGAAGCTGGAAATGGGCCCATTTCCAACCTTCCTGAACTTCCAGGAGGCCCATTTTTTGCCCTCCCTGAGCCTCTGTGCACGCCCTGCACTTACCTGCATCCAAAATGGGCTGCGTGGGGGCTCCTGAGAGGGGAGAGGTGGGCAGGGCCAGGTAGGAGTGGGATTTGGGGTTTTTTCAAACTGTATAGAATCTTAGCTAGGGGCTCTCCTGAACCCCTGCAAATCCCCAGCAGTCCTCCCCTGTTTCTAATCCAATCCCTGCTCAAGTAGGAGAAACTATACCATTTCAGACAAATGGCTGCTGTTTCTTCTTATAAACCTCCAATGATGGAATATCCACAACTTCTGAAGGCAAGCCCTTCCACTGGCTAACTGTATCACTGTTAGGAAATTTCTCCTTAGTTCTAGGCTGCTTCTCTCCTTGGTTAGTTTCCATCCATTATTTCTTGTTCTGCCTTCAGGTGCTTTGAAGAATAAGTTGACCCCTCTTCTTTGTGATAACCCCCAAGATATTGGAAGACCCATGTCACCCCTAGACTCTTTGTTAGACTAGATCAGGGGTCTCCAACCTTGGCAACCTTAAGACGTGGCTGGGGAACTCTGGGAGTTGAAGTCCACACGTCTTAAAGTTGCCAGGGTTGGAGACCCCTGGACCAGACCTATTCAATTCCTGCAACTGTTGTCCATCAGTTTTATCCTCCACCCCCCTAATCATCTTTGTTGCTTTCCTCTGCACAGTATGTTGCAATAGTTTGTGTTGGAAGGTTGTGTTCGTATCCTAGTTGATGACTCAGTTGAGGCCAGTCTACAAATTCAAACTTGATTCCAATGTATAATACCTAAGATGAATAAGGATTATCAAGACACCTTGAACCTAGTTTTTCATCAAATATGAACGTTTCAGTGGTACTTCAAGACAGCAAAGCTCTTACATTCACTGCATTTTTACAGGTGGTTCATAGAATAGTGTTCTCCATTTGTGTTGACTCCATGGGTTTCACACATTTCTTCATCTTCTCATCAGAAAAAAATAAAACTGTGAAGCAGACTGAAGAGCAACTTATTTGGTTTATTTTTACCATTATTGACTTTAGAACAGCGGTCTTCAAACTTGACAGCTTTAAGACTTGTGTACTACAACTCCCAGAATTCCTTCTCCAGTCATGTTAGCTCAGGAATTCTGGAAGTTGAAATGCACAAATCTTAAACTTGCCAAGTCTGAAGACACTTGCTTTAGAACATAGAATAATAGAATTAGAAAGGAATTGGAGGTCTTCTAATCCAATCCCTGCTCAAGTGGGAGACCCTATACCATTTCAGACAAATGGCTATCCAGTCTCTTCTTGAAAGCCTCCTGTGATGGAGCACCCACAACGTCTGAGGGTAAGCAGTTCCATTGGTTGATTGTCCACACCGTTAGCAAACTTCTCTCCTTTTCTCTAGGTTTCTTCTCTCCCATTGGTTAGTTTCCAACCCTTGTTTCTTGTCTTGTCTTCAAGTTCTTTAGAGAATAGTTTGACTCCCTCATCTTTGTAGAAGCCATTCAGATACTGAAATACTGCTACCATATCTCCCCTTTTCATTAGACTGACTAGATATACCCAATGCCTGTAACCATTCTTCATATGTTTTTGTTTTTTTTTTAAAAACATTTTTAAAATTTTTTTAAAAACTCAGACAAAGCTATTAACGTTTAGAGCAGTACACGAGTACATGTATTTTTAGAAGGATAGTAGCAACAGCATGCTTGCAATCGTGCTATTGCTTCTATCCTTCTAAAATTACAGTCAGTATATTTGAAATAAGAGTCTTGGGCATCATTGGAAGTTATTCCACAGGAAAGCAAAAATATGAAACAATTTTTTCCTTTTTTCTGAACCTAAGCTTCCATGTGAAATGATTTCCCAGAAAATAAAAAACTGGGAAGTTTTCCATGCTCATCAAAAGGATATCTGCTCTTTATTGCCTTCTTTGAATAAAAAATGATGGTGGGAAAAAGAGAACGGCTCTTAAATAATTGCCTCAACTGTTTTACTCTCCTAAATAGGAACTGGTCCCAGGGCCACCTCTGTTGTGGGAACAGCATTCCTTACAAATAAATAGACCCTTTGTCTTTCAGGAGGAAAAAAAAGGATTTTTAAAAGACCCAAATAAGGTCCTAATTAAAACAGAAATGCTGCCTTTGGGTTGGTCTTGTCTTTTGCATAGAATTGCATTTATGCCTTGGGGGAAAGAATACTTTTAGATGCCACATTTTTCTGCACAGAGTCACCTAGGAAACTTTTTGAAATGTGGACCTAGAGAGATCATGAAAGCAAGAAAGGAAGGTTAATTTGTTTTACAAAATGTAGAGTTCAAGGAGACATTTCAAGGAGAAGCTGAAAGCTTGCATGTGCTATTGAACTCGTTGGTTAATAAGTATATCATTCAACTTTTTTTTTGTTTTTTTAATCAGACGCAAAGCAAAATATGTTTCATCTCCAGTTTTATGTCATAGCTCACTTAAGTTACAGTTCATAGAATAATAGAGTTGGAAGGGACCTTGGAGGTCATCTAGTCCAACCCCCTCCTCAAGCAGGAAACCCTATGCATATACACTATGCAACACCTGAGATATGGTTACTCCAAAAATTGGAAAGAGTATTTGCCCTAATAGAAAGCAGAATATGTGTGGCATGCCTCAAATAGTTCTATGCACTGATTTTACTTACTAAACCTCCAAAAATCCCAAACATAAAAAGTGTCTTTGGGGACATTCCCATGAGCCTCGGTGACACAGTGGTTAGAGTGCAGTACTGCAGGTTACTTCTGTTGATGTCGGCTGCCTGCAATTTGGCAGTTCGAGTCTCACCAGGCTCAAGGTTCCAGCCTTCCGAGGTCAGTAAAAAGAGGACCCAGATTGTTGGGGGCAAGAGGCTGACTCTGTAAACCGCTTAGAGAAGCTGCAAAAGCACTGTGAAGTGGTATATAAGTCTAAGTGCTATTGCTATGTTGTTATATGTTGTAAACCTTAAAAAAAGGCATTGCCAGAGACAAAAATATTATTCCAAGGTTATGGCTTAGCTTCTTGTATCATCCCTGCTCCTGTGGATTTTCTTTTTAAAAATAGTCACTTAAGCCTACTTCTCTGTGAATATGAATTTTGATCCACTATTCCAAGAAAGTCCTTCCTTTTTGCTTTTTTAAAAATGTTGTCCATCAAGTTAATGGCAGGTTTCCATGTGCTAAAGTGATTTAATTCTGTTTAACCTCACAATTTCCTTTCTTGTCTTGTGTTAAATCTCCATCTTGGTACCTAAGAACCTGCCATCTTTCAGAAATGGTGTAGAGCAGGGGTCTCCAACCTTGGCAACTTTAAGACTTGTGGACTTTAATTCCCAGAATTTCTCAGCCAGCTTTGCTGGCTGAGGAATTCAGGAATTGAAGTCCACAAATCTTAAAAGTTGCCAAGGTTGGAGACCCCTGGTGTAGTAGAGTCTCCTGTTTGGGCAGGGGTTGGACTAGATGGCCTACAATAACTCTGTTATTCCATTATAACAATCTGAAAATAAAGTGTTTGGTGTCCTCTTTGAAATGCCTAATTTCAATTTCGTAATTTCTGGTAGGTAGGTAAGTAAATAGAGATGAGAGAGAGAGAGAGAAAGTGAGAGAGAGAGAATAGAGAAAGATGGATGAAATGATGAATGGATAGGAAGATCCATTCAGATGAAGAGGATGATAATCTTAGTTGTAAAATATGAGTAGATAAATGAAAACAAGAAGCGAAAACAAGACTACAATTATTATGAAAAACTATGCAAACATACAAAAGTGGAGTCTAAAAAACTACAGTCGACTAATTAAAAAAACAGTGATTATATTATATAAACAGCAACAAATGTAACAAAACACAAAAAATAATTAGATTGCCATAAGGCAAAAAGAGAAAATACTAAAAGTAATAACACCAATAACTAATATCTATATTATCATTCTCATCTGTTTGGGTGCTACCGCCCATTTAAAAAAGAAAAAAAAAGATATTCAAAGAAGCTAAGCTAAAGCAAATCTAAGTGGCCTCGGAATTGTCTGAAAGTACTATGATAAAAATACAAACTGTTTACATGTGGTCTTTGATTTACGATGGTTCATTTGGTGACCATTCAAAGTTACAATGGCACTGAAAAAAGTAACCTGTAATCTTTTTCCACGCTCACAACCTTTGCTGTATTCCCATATTCACGTGATCAGAATTTGGATGCTTGGCAACTGTCCCATATTTATGATGATAACAGTGTCCCAGAGGGGTCATGTGATCAACTTTTGTGACCTTCTAAGAAGCAAAGTCAATGAGGAAGCCAGATTTGCTTAACAACTGTGTTACTAACTTAACAAACTGCAGTGATTCACTTAACAACTGTGGCAAGAAAGGTCATGAAAGGGATTAAACACACCGCTGAACAAATGTTTCACTACACAACAGAAATGTTGGGCTCCATTGTGGTGATATGTTGAGGACCATCTGTGCTGTACTGGCCTTGATGGAGACTGTTCTTATTTTCTTCAGGCATTGCTTACCTTGGAGGAATCTGCAGCTTGAAGAGGAAGTGTGTCCTTGCAGAAGACAATGGACTAAACCTGGCCTTCACCATTGCTCATGAACTGGGGCACAAGTAAGAGCCAACATCAGCATTTGCAGTATTGTTTGAGTCGGTATTAGCATTAGGAGCCTCTGTGACACAGTGGTTAGAATGCAATACTGCAAGCTACTTCTGCTGCAGCCAGCTGCCTACAATTTGGCAATTCAAATCCCACTAGGCTCAAGGTTGACTCATCCTTCCATCCTTCCGAGGTGGGTAAAATGAGGACCCAAATTGTTTGGGGCAATAGGCTGACTCAGTAAACCGCTTAGAGAAGGCTGGAAAACACTGTGAAGCGGTATCTAAGTGCTATTGCTAATGCTGTAGTTGATTGGATGTTGCATTAGGAGCCCTGGTGGCGCAGTGGTTAGAATATGGAATTGCAGGCTGACTGATTCGAACCTGACTGATTCAAGGTTGACTCAGCCTTCCATCTTTATGAGGTGGGTAAAATGAGGACCCAGATTGTTGGGGGCAATATGCTGACTCTGTAAACTGCTTAGAGAGGGCTGGAAAGCACTATAAAGCGATATATAAGGCTAAGTGCTATTGCTATCAGGTTCACTATAACTGATACTCTTAAGTTGCATTCCTTCTAAAAAAACTTAGTTGTTCGTTGGAAGAGAGTGATATTGCTCCAGGATAACCTATGAAAAAAACCCTCAAGAAACACAAGAGTTTTGATCATCACATAGTTTGATCAGATTTATTGATTTATTTATTTATTTTGTAATTCATTACAAATGTAATGTACATGTCCCTGGATAACATTGCTAGTCTGGGTTGTTCACCAGGACCAGACCAGAGGATACGTGGGCATTCAAGCTTGAACTTCTCAATTCCCCAAACAGCAAGTAACACAAAACTGCAATTATCCAGATGTGTGAAGTACAGAGACTTGTAGTGCATATTATAAGCTGTTTTGCTTCACAAGGGATTCTGCAACAGCCCAGAATAATTGAGAAGGAGAGTCTATTATCCTGGCCACAACAAACAACAAGCTAGCAGGCTGCAATTTTGCAATTTATTTATTTTGTAATTTATTTGCCTGCCTGAAAATTTGGCAGTTCGAATCACACCAGGCACAAGGTTGACTCAGCCTTCTATTCTTCCAAGCTGGAAGAGGGCTTGGAGAGAGAGGGCTGTAAAAGCACTGTGAAGCACATATAAGTCTAAGTGCTAATGCTAATACTATAGTTGATTGGATGTTGCATTAGGAGCCATGGTGGCATAGTGGTTAGAATATGGTATTGCAGTCTGACTTTACCCGCAGTCTGGAGTTCGATCCTGACTGATTCAAGGTTGATTCAGCCTTCCGTCCTTCTGAGGAGGGTAAAATGAGGACCCAGATTGTTAGGGGCAATATGCTGACTCTGTAAACTGCTTAGAGAGGGCTTTAAAGCACTATAAAGTGGTACATAAGTCTAAGTGCTATTGCTATTGCTATTATTTATTTTGTAATTTATATACATGTCCCAGGGTAATGCTACCAATTTGGGTCGTTCACCAGGACCAGAGGTTTAGTCTTCCGAGCTTTCAGACTTGTGCTGGAGCCCATCCCCAGGGAATTTCTCTGAACCAGAATGTGTGCTTTGGGCTATTCTATGCATAATATTTACGTGGTGCCTGATTGTGTGTGGCTTTTTAGCTGGCTATTGTGTCATTGGCTATTGTTTCCTTGCATTGCCAAATCCTTGCTTCCTAAATACCTGATAAGCTAATGGTAAATCAGCACTCCTGTTGACTGACAAGGGCCCCCGTTTCCCCGGCTTCAATCATTTCTCTGGAATCTCTGTACCTGCTTGGCCAACAATTATAAATGGAGGTAGATATACTTGTTCCAGGGTAACATAGCCAATCTGGATTGGTCATCAGGACCAGAGGTTTAATACTTTCCAGCTTTCAGACTTGTGCTGGAGCCCATCCTCAGAGAACTTCTTTCTATTGAAATCCGAGCTTGTTGATCAGGAAGGTTGGAATTTCGGTGGTTCAAATCCCTAGCACCACGTAGCGGAGTGAGCTCTTCTTCCTTGTCCCAGCTTCTGCCCACCTAGCAGTTTGAAAGTATGTAAAAATGCAAGTAGAAAAATAGGGACCACTTTGGTGGGAAGGTAACAGCATTCCATGCACATTTGGCATTTAGTCATGCTGGCCACATGACCACGGAGACGTCTCCGGACAATGCTGGCTCTTCGACTTTGTAATGGAGATGAGCACTGCCCCCTAGAGCTGGAAACGATTAGCACGTATGTGCAAAGGGAACCTTTACATTTTGTGCTTTGTATTTATGTGGTTGGATGTAGTTTTCTATTGGTTGATTGGGGTGTTGGTGGCTGGAGATTGGCTGTTGTTTCCTTCTGCTTTTTAAATTTCATTTCAAACAAATGAAATTTATTTTCTGGCCATCTTGAATCCAATGACTCTGAGTGGCTTACAACATAAAAACATAAAAAAATTAAACTTACCAGTTCTAAAACAATGCAGCAGATAAAATCATTAACAATTCTTGGCTTATTCCTATTTTTCACCAAGGGAAACACTGAGGACATCTTGAAAATTTTCTTTTTCGGGGAAATGTTTTAAATGATGCCACAAGAGTTTCTGTAAGATTAGTGAGGTTTCGTAAAAGCGTCTTTGTGTTTATGCTTAATGGATAGTCTGTGAATCATTCATAAAGAAGTCTTCATTTTGGAGGTAATTGATAGGTGCCTGTTCCTCCTTTTCGTATTCAAAATAAGTGTTTAGAAAAAAGGATGGATGTTGATTCTGGATTAGTCATTTGAGATTTTGGAATCAAATATGAAAATAATAGCATCTCCAAATACAAGAATCCAAGGATGCTGATTATAGAGCTGGCATTATTATTATAAATTATATTTTTTTGTTTTCTTAGATGTGGATTCAATGATTCCAAGGACAAAAGAACTGGTGATTGTAGGTGCCTTGATCATTTGGGTAGATTAATCAGCTAGTCGGTATTTATTCGTTATCTTTTGAAGCCACCCAATTCCCAAAAAGATTCTGGGTGGCTTTTATGAGAAACCTACAGTATGTAACCTTCTCAGTTTTTGTTGGAGTTTTATCGGGAGGTCGAAGAAATAATCTGACAAGATGAAAAGAAATACTGAGATTTTTCTGTCTTTGACACCAAAATATACCTGAGCCAAACCAGGGGTTGTTTGAACAGAAGTGAATGATGACAAGATTATGCCGAGCTGTTGAATCAATTTTCAGCCTTTATAACATATTAATCTTTGGACTGCTGAAATCGGGAAACCATTGTTTAATGACAAAAGGAAATGATGCTTGCTTATTAGCTTCCCTGGGTTTCTGAGGACTTGCTTATTTATATTGCAAACATTTATTTTTAGTTCTCTTGGTTTCCCTGAAGAATTAAATTGGAATGTAGCATGGACATCTCTCCTGCAATTTAATCTGCTACCACTGGCCCGTTCTTCCCAGTTCTTCTTTTCTGCTCATGTGTAATCAGAAGTGAATAATTGTCTAGCATAGGAGGCTGAAACAGATGTGATCCTCCTTTCTTATTTGAGTCTGTCACTTCTGGCAATGATTCATCCCTGGCTGAATAGGTGATCTTGATGACTGTTCAGGGAATTTGTTTCTGGATGTTTGGTCTTGCTCAAATCTGTAGGAACACAGAGCAAGCTTGAGCAAAACTGGCCTTCAGCCTTTAGAAGGCCTGGACCAAATTACATCTCCAAGCCAACCTCTCTGTGGAAGATGGAAATGATAGACGTGGGCATCCAAGCTTGATCTTCTCAATTCCCCAAACAGGAAGTAAAACAAAAATGCAATTATCCAGATGTGTGATGTTGGTTTTCCTCAGCTCAGGCTGAAACACAGACGGTAAGCATATATATATGGAATGTCATCATGACAATCAGGTGATTGTTGGTTTTTTGTTTCATTCTCTTCTTTTCTCCAGGGGATTATTATGGATGACAGTTCATGCTCACAGGTGGCCTTTCTTGCATTTAAAACAATAAATATAAACCCTCTTCTCATTCTAATTTCAACATGGGTTACATGCAGTTGTCTTTACTGTGATGTGACAGTCTCAGGTGTAGTTTGAAATATCGCCTATTCTGTTTTGTGAAACATTTCCTATTTATATGCCAAGTTAGATAGTTAAAATCCATATGTATGCTGTCAATTTAGAGAATCTATCCCTATAGCACCCAGTGAAGTAATCACTTCTTCTATCCCTTGAATTTGCTGCATTGTTCTGTCTGTCAGAATGTATCTCCTCCGATTCTTTGAATCTTTTAAAAAAAAGTCTCATGATTTTTGGATTGAGCCTCTGCTGCTTATAGATTACATGATGTATGACCGTTGTTGCATTAAAAGCAAAAGTCAAGATCATCTTCTCAATGTTCTAATTTCACCACGGGTGAGATGCAGCTCTTTACCGATGAGCCCAATCACAGGTGAAGTTTGAGCATCCCACAAAGTTAAGCTTTGTTCTGCACCAAGATTTATTGAATGAATCACAACCAGCTGCATTAGAACAATCTGGTCAGTTTTTCCAGACACCTGGAAGGACATTTTAATACTACCTAAGATACTCTCCCTAATCCAAAATCAGAGACCTCAAGGATGGTGGAAGATGCTGTGTAAATCAGAGCTTACAAGAACTCAAAAGAAGCAAGTACTGAAAAAATTACGCTAATTAAATATGGTTCTCTTGTTTATTTAAGAATTCCCCCCCCCGGGTCTCTGTTCAAGAACTTCCCCCAATTTTGGCACAATTTGGAGGCAACTCCAAGGTTGCACACAAGTTTTTGAGCTGTGGGCTGCAGATGTTATGTTCTTTCAGGCTATAGGTGATGGGAACGAGAGAAAATAGGAATGTCTATGAAAAACATGGGAATATTCTGTTCTGGAGAATATTCTGAATATTCTGTTCAGGCTACTGTAGAGGATTAAACACTAGTTCTCCATGACAGCCTCCTTACTTTTCCAATTGTCCATGAAAGTTTCATTCACTTGACTTTGATCAGTCGGATCTTTCTTTTCTGCATCAGCTTCAACAAAACAGAACAAGGAAGAGACCCAAGATGATATGTTGACACTAATAAAGTTTTGTTTTTAATAGCAATAGCACTTAGACTTATAAAACGCTTCACAGTGCTTTACAGCCGTCTCTAAGCAATTTACAAATGTCAGCCTCTTGCCCCCAAAAATCTGAGTCTTCATTTTACCGACCATGGAAGGATGGAAGGCTGAGTCAACCCTGAGCTGGTGAGAATTGAACTGCTGGCAGTGGGCAGAGTTAGCCTGCAATACTGCATTTCAACCACCACAGCTCCTAAAGTTAATTGACAAGAATAATATCTTGATGTCTCAATTTTTAAGTAAAGTTTACTTATTTCCCTCAAGTTCCTTCTCACTTTATTGAGTCCATCTCTTCCAGAGCTTCTGATTTTGAAGTATCCCAACACTCAGTCCAACTCATTGGGGAGTTTGAGCTTTATCCAACGGAAAGAATATTTTAAATCATCTTACTCTCTTCCCCTCTGCTATGATTTTCTGGCATTCTACATCTACAGTGGAAATTTTTGTTGTTGTTGTTGTTCTTTTAATTATTCATTATTCTATCCATAGATAATTGAAAACATATTTTTCAGAGCTCATTTAGGCTCAGTCAAAATGAACATATTTGAGGATTTTTCCCCCTTATTACCATGCAGCTTCATACTTTGTGGTGATTTTCATAAAGTGTACCTGATTGTCTTTTGGATGAGGGAAATTCTGCTGGATTTATTTCAGGTTAGCTTTTGACCACCATATATCTATTTTTCGACTGTTAAAAAAAATCCTTTTTAAACTGACCCAGACAATACACTATTCATTATGCACTTATGTATATTAAAGAAAAAAATGGATAAATGTATTTTAAAAAATGTCCATCTCAGGGTCTCCAGGGTGTGGTCAAAGAGTCAAGATGGTATCTGCAACATTGTGATTGATTCCATCTGCTTTTTTGGTTGTTATTGTTTGTTTCTTGATATACAACATAACTGTGATGCAGATTTAAAAAATAAACCAGACAAATCTTTGGCTGCACACAGTTGAGTCCAAAATCTTGACTTTGGTGACCATGTCCTGCAAACACCAATGTTTATTCTTTGAGTTCAGTGATATTTGGAGATAGTTTTAACTTCTTAACTTCAAGATGAACTGTTCCAGATGCATTATCTATTCTCAATTCTAGTTAAACTGTAATGCTAGTACAATATTTTTTTCTGGATGTAGATGGAAAGGTTATGCTTCCAAATAGGACAACAGCTTCCCATAAAATAAAATTGTTAGGCAGCATTGGAGACCTCTGTTCCTTGGAAACATCCAACAGAATTTCCAAGAAAGCAAAGAGTTTCAGGAGAGAGCTTCTTCATATCCCTAATTTTTAATCAGCCTATTTTGTTGTTTATTTTCCTCTGGGCATAACACAGATCCTTTTTATTAATCTCAAATGTGGGTTGAGATGGATATCATAACAAAAGAGAAACGAGGCGTGGCCTAGACCTCAGACCTTGTACAAAGCCAAACTCACTTAACCCTCAGTAAATGGAGAAAGAATCTTTTGAGATGAATTTGTTCTGATCCACAAATAAAGATCCAGCTGCTCAGGCACAGCTGCCTTTCTGTTTGGTCCTTGTTATACTATGGAACAAAGAGGAAATCTATAGTAGATTGTCATAAATAATCGATACATTTATTTCCATCTCATCCTGTTCCTTTTGGCTCTTAGGCTTTCATCAAGAAGAAATACACCAAGAACAGAGATATTGTAGCTATAAAACTGTCCAACAGATTTTCAGTTTTTATTAATTTTGCATCCAGATTTATATGCACTATAATTTATCCAGTTTTAGGGGTGCATAATTAGCATATTTTTGATCCATCTCAGTGTTGCCTTCACTCAGTTATAAATAAATTCCATCATATTTTTGCCTTGTTCTTTTAAAAAAACAGAACTAGAAAATTTGCCTTCTCAAGTTCAACTTCTAGTTCTAACATTGTTCAGCCAAGAATTCCAATACAAAAGTTATCTGGAAGAAGGAGGAGCGGGAGGGGGAGGAGGAAGAAGAAGAAGAAGGAGGAGGAGGAGGAGGAGGAGGAGGAGGAGGAGGAGGAGGAGGAAGAAGAAGAAGAAGAAGAAGAAGAAGAAGAAGAAGAGGAAGAGGAAGAGGAAGAGGAAGAGGAAGAGGAAGAGGAAGA
>BLBF01000077.1:8537043-8552354 GCA_015471245.1 Laticauda colubrina | reverse complement strand
TTTAGAAATGGTTTAAGCCTTTGCATGCTTGTGGGATGGGTAAGGATGGCAGTGGGATGGGCAGGGATACCTGTGGGATGGTAATACCTGTGGGATGGGTAAGGACAGAAGTGGGATGGGCAGGGATACCTGTGGTATGGGTAATAGCTGTGGGATGGGTTAGGATAGCAGTGGGATGGGCAGGGATACCTGTGGGATGGGTAATAGCTGTGGGATGGGTTAGGATAGCAGTGGGATGGGCAGGGATACCTGTGGAATGGGTAATAGCTGTGGGATAGATAAACCTCCAGTGCAAGCATAATGGGACTGTATGGTCCACCCTCCCAGGTGCCACACCTATGGCCCTTTATTATCAATAACAATGTAATCATTCATCAACACATTTCAACATGAACACAACTCTTTATTAAATGCCCTGTTCATTGTAGGGCTACTCAACATACATGGCGCAATCTCATCAGTGTGATGAGACAGGCTCAAGGAAGCATCCATTAAGCATCTACCATCCTGTCTTGCCAGTCCACTGCTCCAGCTGGGGAGTTGCACCAGTGTTTCAGGAGGTTGCGCTGCTTCTTCCCTTCACATGAAGCTCTATTGGGGCCTTGCACATCGACAGTATCTATCAGGTTTCGCCCTTGCCTCCATTCCCCAGGCTCCATGTCCCCATTGCCTTGTTGGTGATCCACGAGCCTGTTCTGCAACACTGGGTAGTGGGTGCGTATGAGTTGGTGCAGGATGCAGCAAGCTTCCACGATGTTCCTCACGGTCTCTGGGCATTGCTGCATGGTGGTGAGAAGTACCTGGAATCTGTTGGCCAGGATGCCAAAGGCGTTCTCCACCACCCGTCTTGCCCTGGACAGCCTGTAGTTGAAGATCCTCTCTTCACGGGTGAGGCATCTGGAAGTGTAGGGCTTCATGAGGTAGGTTCTGAGGGAGAAGGCATCATCCCCCACGATGAAGTCGGGAACATCTTGTGTGTCGTTGGGCAGGGGGTCTAGATCTGGGAAGCCCATGATGAGATTGCGTTCCAGCCCATCCTTGAGGTCACTTGCGTTGTTTTCCTGGGCATCTGAAGCTGACCCGTTACCTGAAGTATCGATGTACATGAACTTGTAGTCAGCATCAACCATGGCAAAGAGGATGATGCTGAAGAAACCCTTGTAGTTGAAATAAGTGGACCCTGAGTTGACTGGAGCTTTGCAGGCCACGTGCTTTACATCTATGGCTCCAACGGTGTGGGGGAAGTTCCACCTCTGATACCACTGCTCTGCAAGTTTCCTCCAGCCTTGTTCAGTGGAGGGACACTGGAGGAGCTCCTCCATATATTCTTCGATGATGGCCTGCACTAGTTCTCTGACCACTTTGCTGATGCTGTTGTGTGGCACCCTCCACGCATACTGCATGTTTCTGTATGTGGTTCCAGAGGCCAGGTGGCGCAGAGTCAGTGCCACCTTCAGTCCAGGGTCCAGGCTGGGATGGAAGTTGGTGCTCGGCTTGGTCAACCTGGGTCTCAGACGCTCCACAATTTCATCAAACATGGCTGGTGGCATCCTCATGAAGTTCTGGAATGCACGAGGGTCTTTGTTCCTCAGCTCCACCATCAGCTTTTCATAGAGTCTCGGGGCCAAGCACCCCAATGGCGCCTCAGACCAGCATCAGCTTGTCATAGAGTCCAAACTCCGCTATTCTCCCGATCCATCTTCGGACCCAGACAGCTCTTGGACATCTCCTTCTTCTCCTTGCGTAGAAAAGGTGAAAGTCTGAAGAGGGCTTGGTTCTGGTGTTGAATGATGGCAGCTACCATAAGGAGTGTGTGATGATCCATGGTGGAGATCAATGGATGATGTGGAAGAGCAAGAGCAAGGGTGAAGAGGTCTGTACACCACAGCTGCTGGACTGATAGTGAGATCCAGATGATTTCCTCCCCCTTTTTATAGGAAATGTCGGTTTTCCACTAGGTGTCCTTCCACATACTCTAGGCATACTCCAGACATCCTAAATATCTGAGATACATCCCATATACGAACATTTTGTCCGTTTTAATGCTTTATATACGAGATGCATCCACGTACATCCTTTCTATTTCCGTGCTACTAACACTGTGTGGATGTTCCATGTAACTTTCACTTCCTCCCTCTTTCCGCTTTCAGCTGCAGCGGATGTGAGTTGCTGGGATGCCCGAGGATGCCGAGAGGATACATCGGATATGTAACGGATGACAACGGACGTAGAACGTTTGTTGCCCGTATGTGTCGCAGATGTAGATCGTACGCGGCGGAAAGTTCATCCGCTCAAAAAGTTTTGTGCAGCTCAAAACTTTTTGAGTGGATGAAATAGCAGTGGATGGATATTTGACGGATAGAGCGTATGAATCACATACGCAATGAGTACACAACCGATGCATCGCGTTTTCCACCAGATGGCAAGCTTTTTTCTCCTTTTTACATCCTCTTTGCATCCATTGGTGCAGTGGGACATGGGCTTTAGAAAGCCAGGCTGTTAATATTGGGATATGGCCAGGCTAATCTAAAGGTCTTGTTTAGATCAGCCAAGCCTTTTTAGCTTTTGCAAAGCGAAATCTGAAGAGAGTTCTGTCAGTTGACCTCAGGTGATCCTGAACCAGCTTCTCAGCTCACTGCCACAAAGTCCAAATTCAAGTCCCTGGTTCTAAAGGAAATAAATGAAATAATTTTAACATGCTGAATCAGTTCAGCCACTTCCAGTTAATGCTGCTTCAATATGAAACCCCCATAACGTTCCTAACGTTCAACTCCACTGAGGAAAAGAAAAATTAGTCAAAAAGATGTGATATGACTAAAAGGGGCTTTCTGCTTTGAACAAAAACCTCCTAGCTTCCAGATAGTAGAATATATCCTAGAGAACATTACAGCTCTTTATCCCTCTTCCTTCAAAGCTTTATTGTAGCTTTATTTTAAGCTTTTGTGTGTGTGTGTTTTTTCCAAATTTTATTTTAGGCACATTGACCAAAAGGGGGGGGAAAGTAGAATGTTTCCAAATAGCCAATCATAAATGTTTTATTGGGATGGGAAAATGGCTTTGTGGCACTGGGTGGAGTTTTGAGATGGCCCTAAGGGGGGTGGGGGTGGAATACTGTTTTAATAAGACAAAGAAAGGTTTATGTTAGTTATAACTGCATGTTCTCATTAAGCAGAATGCTGATCCTAGCGAGGTTTGGGGCGAGACCGTTAATATAGAAGCTAAGCCAGCTTTCTTGAGCCAGATGTTGGCCAAGGGTTATGGGAGTTGTAGTCCAACACTGTATTGGATGAGGGTGGAGCGGGGAGGGAGAAACTAAAGCTAGACCTACTTTTCCAAAGGTACTTTTCAAAAATTGGACTTTCTTGGAGGTTTTTTTTTTATGTTTTGCTTCTCATCCAAGAAGCTTGAATGAGTTCTGAAAAAATTTTGAAGAAACTTCTTGGATGAGAAGCAAAATGTTTTTCAAAAGAAAAAAACCAAGAAAATCCAGCTGTCTTTTGAAAAGCACCTTTGGGACAACCTTGGCCTGGATGACTGAGAGTCTCCATAGACAGTTAGACCTACTGTATATCGCTTTTTAATCGGGGTTGTAAGTCGAGGATTGCCTAAACTTGATATCCATCCATGGAGGAAAAGGTATCTGGATAGCATCACAATTGAATGAACAAATTTCTCCATTAAAAAGCTCCATAAAAGCTGCACCAATCCTGACATTGGTAAAATTAGCTATGAATTGGTTTGTGCAGGAAGAGGAGGAGGAATGGGTTGCATGGGAAAGTAAAGCCCCTGTCACACTGCACCAACGGATGGAAAGAGGATGTAAAACGGAGAAAAACACTCACCATCCATTGGTTAACGCGATGCATCCGTTCTGTACTCACTGTGTCCGTTTTGCTTCCTCTCTATCCGTCCAGCATCCGTCTATTGACGTTTCATCCGCTCAGAGGGTTTTGAGCTGCTCAAAACTTTGCGCGGAAAATGTATCCAATGCATCCGTTCTGCATCCGCTAGGCATCCGCTAGGCATATGTTCTGCATCCGTTATGCATCTGCTATATCCGCTAGGCATCCGCTACGCATCCGTGCAACTCGATCCGCTCCAGCGGTAAACGGACAGAGGGAAGAAGCGGAACGGATGCGGAACGGATGCAGAACGGATGGAGAAAGGATGAAAGCGGATGCAGCTCGCAAAGAAAGCATTGAAAATGGAAAAAACGTTCACAGAGGGGACCTATCTTGGATATTAAGGATGTCTAGAGGATGCCTAGAGGATGCAAAGGGACACATAGTGGAAAACCTATACTGCCTATAAAAAGGGGGAGCAACTCATCTGGATCTCACTTTCAGACCAGCAGCCCAGCTGTGCAGACCTCTGCAGCCTTCATCTGACTCTTCCTCTTCCACAGCATCCAGTCATGTCCACCATGGATTGTAACACAGTCCTTTTGGCAGCCACCATCGTTCTGCAACAGTGTGAAGCCATCTACAGGCTCTGTGAACTCTACTGCGAGAAGAAAAAGAGGCGGCCAAGAAGTGTCTGGGTCCGAAGATGGATCGGGAGAAGAGCAGAGTACGGACTGTACAACAAGCTGATGGTGGAGCTGAGGAAAGAAGAACCTCGTGGATTCCAGAAATTCATGAGGATGCCACCAGCCATGTTTGATGAAATTGTGGAGCGTCTGAGACCCAGGTTGACCAAGCCGAGCACCAATTTCCATCCCAGCCTGGACCCTGGACTGAAGGTGGCACTGACTCTGCGCCACCTGGCCTCTGGAACCACATACAGAAACATGCAGTATGCGTGGAGGGTGCCACACAACAGCATCTGCAAAGTGGTCAGAGAACTGGTGCAGGCCATCATCGAAGAAAAATGGAGGAGCTCCTCCAGTGCCCGTCCACTGAAGAAGGATGGAAGAAAGTTGCAGAGCAGTGGTATCAGAGGTGGAACTTCCCATACTCCGTTGGAGCCATAGATGGGAAGCACGTGGCCTGCAAAGCTCCAGCCAAGTCGGGGTCCACTTATTTCAACTACAAGGGCTTCTTCAGCATCATCCTCTTCACCATGGCCGATGCTGACTACAAGTTCATGTACATCGATGCTTCAGGCAACGGCTCAGCTTCAGATGCTCAGGTATACAACACCAGTCACCTCAAGGAGGGGCTGGAATGCAACCTCATCGTGGGCTTCCCAGATCCAGACCCCCTGCCCAACGACACACAAGATGTGCCCTACTTCATCGTGGGGGATGACGCCTTCTCCCTCAGAACCTACCTCATGAAGCCCTACACTTCCAGATGCCTCATCCATGAAGAGAGGATCTTCAACTACAGGCTGTCCAGGGCAAGGCGGGTGGTGGAGAACGCCTTTGGCATCCTGGCCAACAGGTTCCAGGTACTTCTCACCACCATGCAGCATTGCCCAGAGACCGTGAGGAGGATCATGGAAGCTTGCTGCATCCTGCACAATCTCATGTGCACCCGCTACCCAGTCTTGCAGAACAGGCTCGTGGACCTCCAACAAGGCAATGGGGACATGGAGCCTGGGGAATGGAGGGAAGGGCAAAACCTGATAGACACTCAGGATGTGCAAGGCCCCAGCAGAGCTTCACATGAAGGGAAGAAGTAGCGCAACCTCCTGAAACACTGGTGCAACTCCCCAGCTGGAGCAGTGGAGTGTCAAGACAGGATGAGAGATGTTTAATGGATGCTTCCTTCAGCCTGTCTCATCACACTGATGAGATTGGGCCATGAGATTGTGGACCTACAATGAACAGGGCATTTAAAAAAGAGTTGTGTTTATGTTGAAATGTGTTGATGAATGATTAAATTGTTATTGATAATAAAGGGCCATAGGTGTGGCACCTGGGAGGGTGGACCATACAGTCCCAATATGCTTGTACTTGAGGTTTATCTATCCCACAGCTATTACCCATTCCAAAGGTATCCCTGCTCATTCCACAGGTATCCCTGCCCATCCCACTGCTATCTTAACCCATCCCATAAGCATGCAAAGGCTTAAACCATTTCTAAGTTTCCACCAAGACTTTATTAAAAAAAAGAAATGAAGCAAGTGTGTGAATCAAAGATAGACTTTATTAACAACAAGCTATAAAAGAAAAATGACCCAAATCAAGTGTCCAAATAAAGTCCACAGGTAGCCAGCCAGTCAGTGTCTGGTACTCCTCTTGGTCACTCGGACGTGTGCTCAGTCTCAGGGGTGAAGGGTCCAGGTGCTGTGGAGGTGGCTGGTGCTGGAGTGCTTGTCTGAAGCGCCATTAGGGTGCAGCATCAGCAGAGTAAGCACCAGCCGAAGCACCACCACCAGAAGCATCATCATCAGCTCCTCCAGAAGCAGAAGCAGCAGAAGCTCCAGCCCCAGAAGAGCGAGCCCGTGCTACAGAAGTCCCAGCAGAAGCAGAGTGAAGGCCAGGGGGTGGAATGGTGGCCCTGTCCCTCTTGCCAGGGCTGGCAGCAGATGGCTGAGGCTTTCTGTTCTTCCCCATGGTTGTGGGGTTGCTGGCTGGCAGGGAGGCTAGAAGGAATTAAGGCTGGCAGCAAGGCTGACAGGAAGGCTGGCAGGAAGGCTGGCAGGCAGGCACCAAGGCTTGCAGGAAGGCTGGCAGGCAAGCAGGCATCAAGGCTGGCAGGCAGGAAGGCACCAAGGCTGGAAGGAAGGCTGGCAGGGAGGCTGGCAGGAAGGCTGGCAGGGAGGCTGGCAGGCAGGCAGGCACCAAGGCTTGCAGGAAGGCTGGCAGGCAGGCAGGCACCAAGGCTGGCACCAAGGCTGGCACCAAGGCTGGCAGGCAGACTGGCTTGCAGGGAGGCTGGAAGGCAGGCTGGCAGCAAGGCTGGCAGGCAGGCTGGCAGCAAGGCTGGCAGGCAGGCTGGCAGCAAGGCTGGCAGGCAGGCAGGCAGCAAGGCTGGCAGGGAGGCTGGCAGCAAGGCTTGCAGCGAGGCTTGCAGGCAAGCATGCAGGCAGGGCAGGCAAGGCAGTCAATGTGTCCGGCAGCAGGTCTTTCCTCTGAATGGTGACCTGCTTCCGAGCTGCTTCCCTTTATATCCCTGGGGCTTACGCAATGCATCCTCCCCGCATGCGCAATTAATGCTAGGCATCCGCTAGGCTTCCGCTCTGCATCCACTTCATCCGCTGTGCATCCGCTGTGCATCCGCTTCATCCATTCCACGTCCGCTCTGCATCCGCTTCATCCGGTCCGCGTCCGCTTTGCTGCGATCCCCCGGAAGCCTTGTGGATGTGCCATCCGCTCTCATCCACTTCCATCCGCTGGGCTTCCGTTCCGCATCCGCTTTCCATCCGCTCTGCATCCTCCCCCCGTCCGTTCCTTTCCGTGTTATCCGCTCTGGTTATGCAAATTTTCGCCCCTTTTGAGTGCGGATGACAACGGATGGAACATTTTTCTCATCCGCTGTGTCCTTTTTACAAACGTTTTGCATCCGTTGGGCAGTGTGACAGGGCCTTTAGACACTGTTGTAATAATCCCATCCCATTTCAGGGAATCCTCTTTGGGAATATCTAATGACAGAAAGTATTGAATTTATGTTTTTTTTTTTTCCAAAAGGGTGGGGGTGTAATCAAAGCAACCAATCTGAGATCTCTGGAAAGCTGTTCTTATATCCTATTTCTGGAGCCCTTCCAGTAAAAGATTAGTTGGAAGCAGATTCTATTTGTGGAGAAATCCTGAGAGAATCAATCAATCAGAATGGAGCTGGAAGGGACCTTGGAGATCTTCTAATCCAGGGGTCGCCAACTTTTTGGACCTCAGGGACCACCAAACTCATAATTTTAAATCCCATGGATCACTAATATAGATTTTGACTGACAGTGGCTGCAAGAAAAAAGTCTGCAGGAAAATTCCCCACCCCGTTTTCCTAACGATCGATCATTCTTTATTTGGAATCGCAGGATACTGTCTCCAGCTCTATTCTTAGGTGGGGGGGAGAGACTTTTGGCTTCATGCAAGGAAAACAGCAGAAGCAGCAGAAGTCTTTCTTTCTCTCCCCCAAACTCTACCAGAAATGAGTCTTTGACAGCGCAGCCTTTTGAAGCAGGATGCCTTGCAGGGTCCCAAAGACTCATTTCTGGCAGAGTTTGGGGGAGAGAAAGAAAGACTTTTGCTGCTTTCCTTGCATGCAGCTAAAAGCAGAAAAAGAAAGAAGCGGAAAGAAACCCAGCTGCCAGGCAAAGTGCATGGGCTGAGTGGGGCAAATTTCCCCCCCTCCACCCTTTCCCCCTTTCCCTCACTACCTTGTGTTGTTCACAATGCGACACAAGCTTTGTGTTCCCACACAGCCTGAATTAATTGCTTTGGGGAGGTACTTTGGAGGTGACATTTCTCTGCGGACCACCAAAATTTTCTCATGGACCACCAATGGTCCCCAGCCCACTGGTTAGTGACCACTGTTGTAATCCAATCCCCTGCATAAGCAAGAGACCTTATTCCATTCCAGGCAAGTAGCAGAAAAGTCCAGCCTTTTCTTTAAAAACCTCCAGAGATGAAGCACCCACAACTTCTGAAGCCAAGCTGTTCCACTGGTTCATTGTTCTCAAGCTGTTCTCTAATTGTTAGGAAGTTTCTCCTTAATTCCAAGTTGCTTCTCTCCTTGATTCATTTCCATCCATTGTTTCTTGCCTTGCATTCTAGTGCTTTGGAAAATAAGTTGATCTCTTCTTCTTTGTGGCAGCCCTTCAAATAATGTAATACTGCTATCAGGTGTCACCCCCATAGAGCCTAGTCCTTCTTTTCTCTAGATTAGCAATACTCAATTTCTGGAAGAAGGATTATTTGGTCAAAGCAATACAGGCAAGTTAACTAGCAATCAATTAACGTTGTAATGAACTGTACAGCCTTGAGAATATTATATCTTTGAATAGAGCTGGGCAACCTAAAAGGCAATAACATTCCGTGCACCTCCCACTTATTTTAGCCTTTTGAATCTGAAGACAAAAAGGTCTTTGTAAGTGGCTCAGAGGAACAATTTTCCCAGAATTCCCTTTTTTAAAAAAGGAGCTCATTTCAGGAAGGGATTACATGACTTCAACCGCAAGAGCTCTGTGCATAAAACACCAAGGCATTGTTTAAGTGAGGTTTACGATCCTTTCACTGAATGAAGAGGTCTGGGTATTGCTGAATGCATATCTGTTGAGGCACTGGGCTCCCAGCTGTTAACAAGCCACTTCGCTTTTCAATAGAAACATATGTTATGTCTTCTCCTATTATGTTATGGCTGCCATATGCTGCTTTAGATCAAAAAGGCCCACCAACTGGATCATCCACAATCAGTTTCATTAATATGATTTTTCCTTAACGTCTATGGAGATTCTCGGTCATCCAGGTCATGGCTGTCCCAAAGCTGCTTTTTCCAAAGGCAACTGGACTTTCTTTTTTATTTTTTTTTCCTTGAAGACATTTTGCTTCTCATCCAAGAAGCTTCTTCAGTTCAGAGTATTTCTCATTCTGTAACATACTCTTTGAATAACTCCAGAACACAAGCTATATGAGCTCTTAAGCTAGCAGCTGGTTAGGTTATCTGACTCAGAATCTCTTTTCCAGAGCTTTGGGTCTGCCAATATTTAAGTATTGTGTTTTGTTTTTGTTGTATTATTTAAAAAAAGTATTTTGTTAAATTGTTTTTTAAAAAAGATTTAAGAATCTGCATCTACAAATCATAGGCACAGTGTTTGTTTACCTGTGTCCTTCCTTCTTTCCTTTTTCCCTCCCTCCCTCCCTCCCTCCCTCCCCCTCTCTTTCTTTCTTCTTCCCTCCCTCTCTCTCTCTCTTCCTCTCTCTCCTCTCTCTCTTCCCCCACCCTCTCTCTCCTGCCTTTCTCCTGCCCTCTCTCTCTCTCTTTCTCTCCTTTTCTTTTAGCATGGGTATGAGTCATGATGACGATCACTTGTCCTGCGCTGGGAGATCTCACATCATGTCTGGAGAATGGGTGAAGGGCAGAAATCCCAGTGACCTATCCTGGTCTCCCTGCAGCCGAAATGACCTTGAAAAGTTTCTAAAGTAAGAATATTTGTTAACTGCAAAACATTTGAATTATAGTCAGTAGTCTTTTATCTACTTGGTTGAAATAAGGAACAATTCTCAGTGATGGGTATTGAAGGTAAATTGGATTTGCTTTAGCATCCCATCCTTCAGAAAAAAAAAATTATTGGCAGGAGAACAGAAGCTTTTATTTTCACCAAATGTCAGTGTCTTGACAACTTCTTGAAAAGTATCCTGGAGCTGTTGTCATTTTTACTTAAAATTCTGCCCATATTTTGTGACAATAGAAATATGTCAGGGTGCTTCTGAATGGCTCTTTCAGTTGGGAATAAGTATCTGCTTCTATGTTTCAGCAAGCACTAGCAAAAATAACAGAAACCTGAGATTCTCAGATGATCCCTCTCAATCTTTGAGCCAAACTGAGCTCAGTGAAGGATCTACCTCCCCTCTGTATTGTCAAGTAAAACTTATCTTGCATTATCATGTCACAGCATCCAGTATTTCCGCACCTTGTACCATTGCCAACCCATTAGAATGAAGAAATGGAGAGCATGATTTTGCTTCTTGATGTGGTAGATGGAGAAGGTTTGATTAGACGGCATGTTCCAAGGATATGCAGGAGAGGGAGAAGGTTGAGAGGCAGTTACATCCTTGCCATCATTTTCAATTTAATTCCTAAAGTCACTGCCTGTTTCTATCCAGCCTTTAGAGCTGATGTGGTATTTGTTCACCAGAATCTGTTGATAAGCAATAGAGCAAATATCTTCCGTTATAATCTGAGGTTATCATCAAGCAGGAATTATAATCTGAGGTTATCATCAAGCAGAAATTTAATGTCACAGGTACCTCTTAAAAATGCAGTCAGTATCCCTGGTATTGATGTACTAGTGCTTTTAACTATAAGGAAGACTGAGCACCAAAGAATCGAGGCCTTTGAACTCTGGTGCTGGAGAAGACTCCTGTGAGTCCCTTGGACTGCAAGGTGATCCAACCAGTCAGTCCTAGAGGAGAGGAACCCTGACTGCTCTTGAGAAGACCAGATCATGATGATGAAACTCCAATATTTTGGCCACTTAATGAGAAGGAAGGACTCCCTGGAGAAGAGCCTAATGCCAGGAAAGATTGAGGGCAAAACAAGAAGAAGGAGACAGCAGAGAATGAGGTGGCTGGATGGAGTCACTGAGGCATTCGACATGAGCTTAAATGGACTCCGGGGGATGGTAGAGGACAGGAAGGCCTGGAAGAACATTGTCCATGGGATTGCGATGGGTCAGACATTAGTTGTTGTCAGTCACAACTAATAACAACAACAAAGTGCTTTTAATCATAATCTTCTTTTAATGACCCCATGAACCCTTGCAGGGTGGAATCTGGGCAACTGAACGGAGCTGAGTGTTTACTGGCTTTCTGTCTCCAATGAGGAGTTTTGTTCAACAGATATATTCTCACTGTGCCTCTACCTAGGATCGAACTCACAGCCTCCTGAGCTCCCCCTCTAGGCCACCACAGCACTCATGTACTAGTGCTTTTAATGTTGGCTGTAAAATTTGCTGTATAATGTAAACCACATTTAGCATTCTTGGTAGCAGTGGTGGTATTCAAATTTTTTTACTACCAGTTCTGTGGGTGTGGCTTGGTGGGCATGGCATGGTTTGGTGGGCGTGGCTTGGTGGGCGTAACAGGGAAAGGATACAGTTAAAATCCCCACCCCGCTAACCTGCTTTCCAGCTCCATTCTCCTGTGCAAGCCAACAAAAGAAGACCCAGCCAATTGGCTGGGACTTGGGAGCCAGCGAATAGATGGAGGCAGGGTCAATGAGAGGTGATATTTGCCAGTTCTCCGAACTACTCAAAATTTCCACTACCGGTTCTCCAGAACCTGTCAGAACTGGCTGAATGCCACCTCTGCTTGATAGTTCCAAATGTTATTTCTGAATGTGAAGAAGCTTAATAAATAATATAATTTACTAGCAGATTGTTTGTTGCAACAGAGATGGCCAAGCATAATCTATATGTCTTTTGATTCTCTAGGTCTAAAGTCAGCAATTGTTTGCTGGTAACAGACCCGCATAGCCGCTTTGCTGTCCGCCTGCCTTATAAACTCCCAGGGATGCACTATAGCGCAGATGAGCAATGCCAGATTCTCTTTGGAACCAACACAACTTTCTGTAAGAATATGGAGGTAATATGGATCATGAAAGAGCAGATAATTAACTTTTGGTAAAATGGTAACCTTATGTGGGATCACACAACAGAGATTTCTTGCTGGGGCAATCTTTAAAAAAAAAAGTGGTAGGAAACATCTTTTGTTTTGGAGAGAGTATTTTTTTTTTTGCAACATATAAAAACTAAAAATATGGGACACTAAACATTGTGATATTATTATTATATTTTGATATTAAACACTGTTTAATGTCACACTTCCCTTGTTTTAAAAAAATGATGTGTAATATGTCAGAACGTAACGCACCAAAATATATTAATTGCTTAACCTGAAGAAGGTGAATTGCTAAATGACTGAAGCTTCATTATGGATCTTAACTGCTGCCAGTGTCAGCACTCCAGCAACTCTCTTTCCAGTCAATAACTCCAAGATTATTTTATTAAGATAGTAGTAACTGGCACATTTGTGGAATCCTGAATCTGAAAGTTTTTGGGCTTCCTTGCAATATTCAAAACTACAAATCCACACACACACAACCTTGGCCGTCATCACATCACATGCCCCAAACACGACCCATTCTAAAGTAAGGTTCTTATTTCATTCTGCACCATCGTCAATGACCTTGAACTAGCAAAATAATTTTATTTTGTCTACTTAGAGATACTCAATTTGAAATTCTCCCCCCCCCAACTTTCTCAGGCTTGTGGCAGCGTGAGAGCATCGAATCTCAATATGGCTTCCAAAGCTGACAGGCAGTGGACTAATAAATAATCAAAAAGACTCAAAATGGAGCCTGCCTACCTGTCCCCCAAACCATCCCCAGGTTACCAAAGTGACTTTATGGCTGTATTCACCACCCGCCATTCCGTTCCCGCAAGATTTGGAAAAAGTTGTGTACTCTTGGTTTAGCACAGCCCTTTGTTTCGATAGTTCCTTATCATAAAAAAAAATCAGCGACCTTAAGCCCCTGTCACACAGCACCAATGGATGGAAAGAGGATGTAAAACAGAGAGAAACACTTGCCATCTGTTGGTTAATGCGATGCTTCCGTTCTGTACTCACTGCGTCCGTTTTTCATCCTCTCTATCCGTCCAGCATCCGTCTACTGACATTTCATCCATATCCAACGCGTCCATTCTGCATCCGCAACACATACGGGGAACATCCATTCTACATCCGTCGTCATCCATTATGCATCTGCTATATCTGCTAGGCATCCGCTATGCATCCGTGCAACTCGCATCCACTCCAGCAGAAAACGGACATGGAGAAAGCGAAACGGATGCGGAATGGACGCGCAGCATTAGTAGCAAGGATGTAGAAAGGATGAAAGCGGATGCAGCTCACATACAAAGCATTAAAACGGAAAAACCGTTCGCAGAGGGAGGATGTATCTCGGATATTTAGGATGTCTACAGGATGCCTAGAGAATGCGAAAGGACATCTAGCAGAAAACCTATATTTCCTATAAAAAGGGGGAGGAACTCACCTGGATCTCACTTTCAGTCCAGCAGCCCTGCGGTGCAGACCTCTTCAGCCTTGCTCTTGCTCTTCCACAGCATCCAGTCATCTCCACCATGGATCATCACATACTCCTTTTGGTAGCCACCATCGTTCTACAACAGTGCGAAGCCATCTACAGGCTCTTACAGCTGTTCTACGTGAAGAAAAGGAGGTGTCCAAGAAGTGTCTGGGTTCGAAGATGGATCACCAGAAGAGCAGAGTACAGACTGTATAACAAGCTGATGGTGGAGCTGAGGAACGAAGACCCTCGTGCATTCCAGAACTTCATGAGGATGCCGCCAGCCATGTTTGACGAAGTTGTGGAGCGGCTGAGACCCAGGTTGACCAAGGCAAACACCAACTTCCGGCCCAGCCTGGACCCTGGGCTCAAGGTGGCACTGACTCTGCACCACCTGGCCTCAGGGACCATGTACAGGAGCATGCAGTACAGCTGGAGGGTGCTACACAACACCATCAGTATTGTGGTCAGAGAAATGGTGCAAGCTATCATCGAAGAATACAAGGAGGAGCTCCTCCAGTGCCCCTCCACTGAAGAAGGCTGGAAGAAAGTTGCAGAGCAGTGGTATCAGAAATGGAACTTCACCCACACTATTGGAGCCATACATGGGAAACACGTGGCCTGCAAAGCTCCAGCCAGGTCAGGGTCCACTTATTTCAAGTACAAGGGCTTCTTCAGCATCATCCTCTTCGCCATGGTCGATGCTGACTACAAGTTCATGTACATCGATGCTTCAGGCAACAGGTCAGCTTCAGATGCCCAGGTATACAACGCCAGTCACCTCATGGAGGGGCTGGAACGCAACTTCATCATGGGCTTCCCAGATCCAGACCCCCTGCCCAATGACACACAAGATATGCCCTACTTCATCATGGGGGATGACGCCTTCTCCCTCAGAACCTACCTCATGAAGCCCTACACCTCCAGATGCCTCACCCGCGAAGAGAGGATCTTCAACTACAGGCTGTCCAGGGCAAGACGGGTGGTGGAGAACGCCTTTGGCATCCTGGCCAACAGGTTCCAGGTACTTCTCACCACCATGCAGCAATGCCCAGAGACTGTGAGGAGCATCATGGAAGCTTGTTGCATCCTGCACAATCTCATGTGCACCCGCTACCCAGTGTTGCAGAACAGGCTCGTGGACTTCCAACAAGGCAATGGGGACATGGAGCCTGGTGAATGGAGGCAAGGGCGAAACCTGATAGACACTGTGGATGTGCAAGGCCCCAACAGAGCTTCACGTGAAGGGAAGAAGCAGCGCAACCTCCTGAAACACTGGTGCAACTCCCCAGCTGGAGCAGTGGAGTGGCAAGACAGGATGATAGATGCTTAATGGATGCTTCCTTGAGCCTGTCTCATCACACTGATGAGATTGTGCCATGTATGTTGAGTGGCCCTACAATGAACAGGGCATTTAATAAAGAGTTGTGTTTATGTTGAAATGTGTTGATCAATGATTAAATTGTTATTGATAATAAAGGGCCATAGGTGTGGCACCTGGGAGGGTGGACCATACAGTCCAACTATGCTTGCACTGGAGGTTTATCTTTCCCACAGCTATTACCCATCCCAAAGGTATCCCTGCCCATCCCACAGCTATTACCCATCCCACAGGTATCC
>BLBF01000077.1:8519449-8531105 GCA_015471245.1 Laticauda colubrina | reverse complement strand
CAAGAAAATGAACTTAGTTTTCAAATCCGAGCTCTGCTTCAAAAGTTCTGTATTCATACTAAATTGAGTTTTACCTGCCATTTTGAGATATAACTTGCGATTTCTCCTCAGGGAAAGCTCGCAGCCGAAAATCATGCGGTTGTTACATTGCCACAAACAATCCTGTTGAATTCCATGGTTGCTTTTCTGGTCACAATTTAGTGTTGAATTTTAGTTGACAAGATTTTTTTTTTTTATTTACAGCCTAGACAGGGGTCTGACAAGAGATATCTCAGCCCACAGAAGGAATGAGAGAGTGGAAAGCATCTAAGAAAGAGACCCTTCCCCCAGTTATCTGAAAAGTACTGGTGGGGAAAGCTGAGAAATGCCTTCAGATTTGCAAGGTTTTGTTATTTTAACCTTACGTTACTGGTAGTGTTAGAACTCATGGCTTCCTGCCTGGATTCTCTTGAAGGGCTGACAGCCAACTTTTGAAGAGCATGTTGTAGGCACTTTTCCTACAACATTGTGTTTGTCAGTCACAAATATCCCCTCACAAAAAAATCAGCATTACTTTTCCTAGGACTGGTAAATCTTTTCTGCATTTTAGCAGATGACCTTGGCTGATCTTGAAAAAGCTAAGCAAGGTCAGACTTTATTAGCGCTTGAATGGGAGGCCACTAGTAAATCCCAAAGGTGTAAGTTGGATTGGGATGTTTAAAAAAATATCCTGAAGGAAAGTATGGAAAACCACTTCTGTATCACTGCCATGAATAATTGGCACAGTTCGGTAAGTGTTATTGTGAGCCTCTCTTGAAAAATAGTTCTGCTGTTCTACAGTCAGGCTTCAGAAAAATCTCTACCAATCTTTGCTATGATTGTTTTAAAACTTAAGTATTTATGACAATAGTATGCAAAAAAACCAAACTTGTGGGTATGAATGTGACTCGAGGACAGATAAGCAATGACTGTAAATCTGCATGAAGCAGAGTCAAGTCTTGCCAAATCTCAGTTTCTCTCAGTTTCCATTCATAAATTCTGTTTGGCCCCTTCCTTAACTCAACGAAGTAACTTAAAAGCATTTGCAAGATGTATTTTACATACTTTGCTCATGACCCATTTTTTTTCTTGCCACTTTGGCTATTTGTAGTCCTGGTTTTCATGAATTAACCTTTTGTTGGTACATACCTTCTGCAATGTATGTGTGTGTTTTAAATCACTAAACAATATTTCAAATTTCAACACAAGTTTGGAAAGAGCACTGGATTCCGGTTTGTCTATTGCCTCAAAAATGTAAACTAAACAAGTTTGCATTAGATACGAACCACTTCTTCATTTTCAATCTATGGTAGGTAGGATGGCCATACTTGAGTGAATTGTGCCCCCTGTTGTTTTAAGTCCTGATTGATTGTCTTTGTTGCGTTTTATTTCCCCTGTCCTGGCTGCTATTCGCATTAGTCCATAGGGAGGTTTTCAGAAAAGTATATGAAATCACCAGAAGTCAAATTCATCTCAGAGGAAATCTTTTTTTGTTTTGAATTTATATTTTCTTTTCAAAACACCCCAAAAAGTTCTATTCACAAAGAATCCCATCAATCTTTTGTGGATAATGTGATAGAAACACCAATGCAAGCTGTCCATATTCATGGCTTGGGTCTGGGTTATCTGAGGGAACATCTCTTGCCGGTCACATCTACTCGACCCATCAGAGCGAGGAGGCAGGGAGTGTTGCCGGTCCCACCCTTGAGGGAGATACACCTCAGAAGAAGAGCCTTCTCTGTGGTGGCTCCTTCTCTCTGGAATATCATTCCCCCAGAGATTAAAATGCACTCTAGCACTCTTTCAAAAGGCACTGAAGACCTGGTTTTGCCAGTGGGCCTGGGGAACCCAGAGAGGGATGGAGCCCATCAAATGGCTAGTGTGATCTGCTGTCGTTGGGGCGGGTGGGTGGGTGTGAGAGTTGTTTTTATTTTTTAAATTTTTTTCCCCAAATTTTGTTCTATTGTACTTTACTAATTTATTTGATTCTTTTTGTTAGTTTTTATTGTTTTTCATTTTTGTTTTAAATATGATTTTACATTGTGTAAGCTGCCTCAAGTTGCCATGGGCGAATAGGCGGCAATATAAATTAAATAAATAAATAAATAATATTTGTTTACCTTAACAGACCTGGCCCTGGAGGTAAGAATTGCCAAGGAGCAAGTGTGGAACACACTGTGTGTGAAAACTTGCCATGTCCCAGAGGAGTGTCCACCTTCCGAGACCAACAGTGTCAATCTCAAGACCGCTCAACCAACAAGAAGAAAAGTCTATGGACGGCTGTCATCGTGGATGGTATGTTTCAGCAGATGAAAGCACTGCTACATTTTATATACAGTGATACCTTGGTACTCAACTGCTTTGAAACTCATCAAATTTGGTACTCAATGCATTTTGAGGTGAAAATTTTGTCCTGATACTCATTGTTTGTTTGGTACTCAATACCCAAGCTAGAACTTGTAGATGTTGGAAGCCTTGTGACTGACTACATTAATCCTTATGGGAAAAATTTGTTTGGTACTCATCATTTTTGGGACTCATCGCATCACCCAGGACCAATTAATGATGTACCACTGCATAATTTATATTAAAGAAGTTTTCCCACAGACCGAAAACAATGCAATATTTGAGTTACAGGTAAAGGAAATGGAGCAAAGTAGAAGAAGGGTGAAAACAGAAATATAGAAAAAGAAGTAGAAAGGAAAGAAAAAAGAAGAAAGAATAATTAAGTGCCTTTGGTCTGCTTAACAACAGCAGTTATAAATACATTTATACTTGCCCTCTCTGTCTAAGGTTACATCAAAGTTTCCTTCTTTGCATAATCTACCCTTTCTAAGCATCAGATCCATAAATTGTCACTTTGGAGGTTTTTTTCCAGCAAAAAGTCCATAAAGAGAATATTGCTCCTATTTCCTTGCTATCCTTCAGCTTCTGAATTTCTCCGAGGCCTCATAAAGGAAATGTTTCTAAACTATATTTCAAGGGAGCTCAATGATCTTTGAGCACTTGTTTTGCAAAAGAATTCTGGATTTCGAGAAAGCTTATTGTGGGTTTGAGTCCATTCAATACCACAAGCTTTCTTGAGAAATCAAGAAGAGAAATTGACAGAAAGCAATCGAAACCAAAGAAAAAAGTACTAGACAGTCAGAATACTTTTGTCAGCTAAGGAATTCATCGCTGCCACATAGTTGAAGAAAATGGGAGTGGGTGATGTTAATTGAGTAGCTCTTAGTAGACAAAATATATTATTTTGATAGTTCAAGATTACAGAGTGTGGAGCAGGAAGAATTAAAACTTACTTTGGGATTGGTGCACGTGATCTGGTGATGAAGGAAAAAGGGGATGGGTTGTAGCTTAGGGCTTTGTGGGGAAGCCAGGAAGATTTAGTTCCGGATTTCCCCAGTATGTGCCAGGTAACGTTCTAATAAAAGTATTTTGAGATGGTGTGTGTTTTGGAGTTACTGACAGAAATGGATCTTTCCTGGAACACTGACAACTTACACATGGAAATAGAAAAGAATATAAACTTTCACTCTTTGTAGTTTCTACTTACAAATCTCAGTATTGTGTCATTTCCCCCTCCAATTTCCTGACTTCAGTGTAACAGTCCCTTGGGTAAGCTACCTCAATTGACTAAATATTGTTTGGTCTAGTGCAGGGGTGTCAAAATCAATTTCACTGAGGGGTGTATCAAGGTTGTGCTTGACCTTGAGGGGCTGGGATGGGCGTGGCCAGGGTGGGCATGGCCAGCTTGACATCACTTGTGTTGGGAGGAGCACCTGTGGGGGCCCAAGCACTGCCAATGAAAACAGGCTCCCAAGGTCTGTTTTTGGCTGCGATGGCCTCCTGCAAACCCTCTGCCAGTGAAAATGGAGTTTGGGAGGGCCTCCCAAGATCCGTTTTCATGGCAGAGGTACCGTGTGTCAGTCCTTCGTTGTTTTCAGAGTGACCCCATGGGCCAGATCTAAGTACCCCGTAGTCTAGTAGTGTTATACTTCTGGTGTTGGTCAAATTTAAAATCTGTTGCTTGTCACAATAAAAGAATATTTGTAGCTCTGGGTTGAACTGCAGAGTCTTTGGTGCTCGCTGAGCTTGGTGGTTTTCTTGCAGATGTTTCATGACCTGAACCTGGTGTCATCATCTGTTGTTTCTCTTTCAGAAAAACCTTGTGAACTTCATTGCTCTCCATTTGGGAAAGAATCTCCTATGTTGGTGTCTGATAGGGTAATTGATGGTACGCCGTGTGGACCTTATGAGACTGACCTCTGTGTTCATGGCAAGTGCCAGGTGGAGTAATTTTTTTGTTCACTATTTCATCTGAATTAACATCTAAATGTGCTGTGATCCTGAGATCCTCATGAAAGGAATGGCCACTGAAAATAAATAGCATAATATTTATTTTTAAAATGCAAGGCTGTAGCTATGGAATAAAGTACCAATGAATGACTATTCCCCTTACTTCTAGATGGAAAAAAACTGATACAGACATTCAGTTGCTATGTCCTCATGTAGAATTCTAGGAGGTTTGGTATTTTTTGCTATGTACTAGAAATGGATGGTGTTGCCTTTTAATGATTTCATTATTGAGTAGCTCGAAACCTGTGATTCACTATGAAACTAATGTGGTTGGGCTTAGTTTTTGGGGAGGAAAATAAGAGAAAAAAATTGTGCCTCTGCCTACCAGCATCCATCGGTATTCATTTGACTAGCATCCTGTAAGTGTGTGAGAGAATTGAGGGCTGTTTGGAAACTGAAACAGTATTTGCTGTGTGAACAAGGAGACAGCAAGGAGCCTAGCCATAGCTTACCTCAACTGTTCTGTACTAAAGCTGTTTGGTGCTGTGAAGCTGAAACTGAGACACCTCTGCTTGTGTGTGGCATTTGGAACATATTTCTTTTCAGGTGGGGAGGGGAAGTAAAACTCCTTAGTATCAGAGCGTGTTAATAATAATATGCAAAATACTAATGATCTGATGAATATTTCCAAAAATCCTTTCTTAAGGCCAGGTCACATCGCCCGATGGATGCAAAACGTATGTAAAAAGGACACAGCGGACGAGCAAATTTTCCATTCATTGTTATCCGCTCTCAAAAGTGCCCCAAATTTGCATAAAGAGAGCGGACAACAATGGACGGGGGGAGGACATATTGCGGATGTAAAACGGATGCTCAACGGAAGCCTAGCGGATGAAAGTGGATGGAAGTGGATGGCACGTCTGCAGGGCTTCCAGGGGAGCAGAGCAAAGTGGACGTGTAACGGAAAGAGCAGATGCAGAGCGGATGAAGCGGATGCGTAGCAGATGCATAGCGGATGATGCGGATGCGTAGCGGATGCAGAGTGGATGCCTAGCGGATCACTGCGCATGCGGGGAAGATGCATTGCATCAGCCCCACGGATATAAAAGGGGGCAGCTCGCACGAGGCCAGCATTCAGAGAAAAGACCTGCTGCCAGACACATCTTCATCATAGACATCTTCATCACAGACATCTTCATCACAGACATCTTCATCAGTGCTGACTCTGCTGCTGCTTCTTCTGCTGCTGGTGCTGCTGCTGGTGCTGCTGCTTCTGCTGCTGGTGCTGACTCTGCTGGTGCTGGTGCTTCTGCTGGTGCTGCTCCTGGTGCTGGTGCTTCTGCTGGTGCTGATTCTGCTGGTGCTGCTTCTCCTGCTGCATCTCCTGCTGCTGATGTGGTGGACCAGCCCCAAAGCCCTGAAAGCCCTGATGATGAAGGCCCTGCCAGAGGGAGGAAGAGGCAAGGCAAGGAGAAGGAGAAGGGAGAGAGGAAGCAGTACTCCATCGCAGAGGAGCATGAGGAGGAGGTGCTGGAGTGGCTGAGGGAGAACGAGTATATGTGGAGGAAGGGCCACAAGCTCTATCGAGACACCAAGTGGAAGCAGGCGGCTTGGAGAGAGAAGGCGGAGAGCCTGGGCTACACTTCGGAGGTCCTCCTCGGGTGGTGGAAGCATGTGCACACCTGGTACGGGAAGCTGCACCTGAAGAAGTCTGGCCAGGCTGCAGTCAAGCTCACCGACCGGGAGACCTACGTCATGGCAAAGTGCAGCTTCCTGGAGGGTGAGGTCCGCCACCGAGGAGCAGCCCCTCTGTCTACCCTCACTCTCAGGCAGCCCACAGACAGCCAGTCCTCTTCTGGCCAGGAGACAGCGACCGTCTCCAAACAGGTGTCCACAGAGCACCCTGCAACAGAGACCCCCCCAACAGCTGTACACCCTGTGCCGGAGGACATGGAGGATTCTCTCACACACATGGAGCAAGAAGTAGCAGCGACCACCAGAGACCAACCCACACCCACCCTCAGCTCCACCTCCACAGAAAGCAGGCAGAGAGGCAGACCGGAGGGACAGTGCCACACTGTCCTCCTGGAGATCAGGGACACCATCAAGAACAGCGCAGATCTCCTCTCTCAGCTGGTACACTTCGAAATTCCTTCCTCAAACCACAAGCCCTTCCTCACCTACGTCACCCAGACCCTCATGGACATGCCCGAGCCCCAGTACCAGGTGATGAAGGAGCAGATCACGGCGCTGCTGCACCACCCTCCAGGCCCAGCTGAACTTGCTCCCACTCAGTCCAGGTCTGCTCCTCCACCCCAGCCGATGTCACAGCCCTTCCAAGGCTTTCAACAGCCCCTCTCCTACCAAGGCTATGGCTACCAGGAGTTCCAGCAGCACAGGCAGCCCTTCCCAGTCCAGGCACAGGTTCCTCAGATGCCACAGGTGCCACCGATACCACCGATGCCACCAATGCCACCAACGCCACAGATGCCACCGACGCCACAGATGCCACCGATTCCACAGATGTTTCCTTGCATGCCACAGACGCCTCAACTCGCCCAGCTGCACACCAGACATCCCCACTACACTCCTCCTTCCTCCACTCCACAGCCAAGCCCGGCCTCAGAACATCTATCATCGGTCCTGTGCCTGACATCCCAGGTCCTGGATGAGGGGCCTCTCAACCTCACAGGACTCAGCCAGCTTTCTGAGAGCTTCCTGAACACACCATCTCCTGTTGTCCTCTCGGGGCCAGGCACCCCAATGGTGCCTCAGACCAGCGCTCCAGCCACTGCCACCTCCACAGTCCCTGTCCCCTTTACACCTGAGACCATGGACATGCCCCAGAGTGACTGAGAAGAGTGCCAGAGGCTGAGTTGTTACCAGTTGACTTTATCAATACTTGGGACACTTTTCTTGGTTCCTTTTGCTTTTTAAAGTCCCACACTTTACTGTTATTAATAAAGGTTTTCTTTGCTTCACACACTTGGTTCATTTCTTTTACCTAATAAAGTCTTGGTGGAAACTTTTAGAAAATGGTTAAGCCTTTGCATGCTTATGGGATGGGCAAGGATACCTGTGGGATGGGTAATAGCTGTGGGATGGGCAGGGATACCTGTGGGATGGGGAATAGCTGTGGGATGGGTAATAGCTGTGAGATAGATAAGCTTCCAGTGCAAGCATAGTGGGACACACCTATGGCCCTTTATTATCAATAACAATTTAATCATTGATCCACACATTTCAACATAAACAAAACTCTTTATTAATGCCCTATTCATTGTAAGGCCACTCAACATACATGGCACAATCTCATCAGTGTGATGAGACAGGCTCAAGGAAGCATCCATTAAGCATCTACCATCCTGTCTTGCCACTCCACTGCTCCAGCTGGGGAGTTGCACCAGTGTTTCAGGAGGTTGCGCTGCTTCTTCCCTTCACGTGAAGCTCTGTTGGGGCCTGGTATATCCACAGTGTCTATCAGGTTTCGCCCTTGCCTCCATTCACCAGGCTCCATGTCCCCATTGCCTTGTTGGTGGTCCACAAGCCTGTTCTGCAACACTGGGTAGCGGGTGCGCATGAGATTGTGCAGGATGCAGCAAGCTTCCACGATGCTCCTCACGGTCCGTGGATGCTGCTGTGTGGTGGTGAGAAGTACCTGGAACCTTTTGGCCAGTATGCCAAAGGCGTTCTCCACCACCCGTCTTACCCTGGACAGCCTGTAGTTGAAGATCCTCTCTTCATGGGTCAGGCATCTGGAGGTGTAGGGCTTCATGAGGTAGGTTCTGAGGGAGAAGGCATCATTCCCCCACGATGAAATAGGGCACATCTTGTGTGTCGTTGGGCAGGGGGTCTGGATCTGGGAAGCCCATGATGAGGTTGCGTTCCAGCCCATCCTTGAGGTGACTGGCGTTGTATACCTGGGCATCTGAAGCTGACCCGTTGCCTGAAGCATCGATGTACATGAACTTGTAGTCAGCATCGACTATGGCGAAGAGGATGATGCTGAAGAAGCCCTTGGAGTTGAAATAAGTGGAGCCTGACTTGACTGGAGCTTTGCAGGCCACGTGCTTGCCATCTATGGCTCCAACGGTGTGGGGGAAGTTCCACTTCTGATACCACTGCTCTGCAACTTTCTTCCAGCCTTCTTCAGGAGCACTGGAGGAGCTCCTGCAGGTATTCTTCGATGATGGTCTGCACCACTTCTCTGACCACAATGCTGATGGTGTTGTGTGGCACCCTCCAGGCGTACTGCATGTTTCTGTACGTGGTCCCGGAGGCCAGGTGGCACAGAGTCAGTGCCACCTTCAGTCCAGGGTCCAGGCTGGGACGGAAGTTGGTGTTTGCCTTGGTCAACCTGGGTCTCAGACACTCCACAATTTCATCAAACATGGCTGGCAGCATCCTCATGAAGTTCTGGAATGCACGAGTGTCTTCGTTCCTCAGCTCCACCATCAGCTTGTCATAGAGTCCAAACTCCGCTCTTCTCCCGATCCATCTTTGGACCCATACACTTCTTGGCCGCCTGCTTTTCTTCCTGTAGATAAGGTGAAAGAGCCTGAAGAGGGCTTGGTTTTGGTGTTGAATGATGGCGGCTACCAAAAGGAGCATGCGATGATCCATGGTGGAGAAAAATGGATGCTGTTGAAGAGCAAGAGCAAGGCTGAAGAGGTCTGCACAGCAGGGCTGCTGGACTGAAAGTGAGATCCAGGTGATTTCCTCCCCCTTTTTATAGGAAATGTCGGTTTTCCGCTAGGTGTCCTTCCACATACTCCAGGCATCCTCCAGACATCCTAAATATCCGAGATACGTCCCCTATATGAACGTTTTTTTCCATTTTAATGCTTTATATCCAAGCTGCATCCACTTTCATCCTTTCTACGTCCGTGCTACTAACGCTGTGTGTCCGTTCTGCATCCGTTTCGCTTCCTCCCTATGTCTGTTTTCCGCTGGAGCAGATGTGAGTTGCGCGGATGCGTAGCGGATGACTAGCAGATATAGCGGATGCGTAACGGATGACTCGGACGTATAACGGATGTTCCCCGTATGCGTAGCGGATGTAGAACGGACACGTTGGATACTTCATCCGTTCAAAAAGTTTTGTGCAACTCAAAACTTTTTGAGTGGATGAAATCTCAGTAGACGGATGCTGGACGGATACAGAGTATGAAAAACGTATGCAGTGAATACACAACGGATGCATTGTGTTTTCCAATGGACGGCAAGCTTTTTTTTACATTTCACATCCTCTTTCCATCCGTTGGTGCAGTGTGACAGGGCTTTAGCGAGCACCTGGAAGCCAAGAGATACATGCCAAATTTACATTTGATACATACCAAAGATACAAGATGCATTTATGTCAAGATACATTTCTTGATGTCTTTTGACAAATGTATGTCCAGATACATTTCTTATATCAAGATACATATCAAGGTACAAGATACATTTATTAAGTTATAAGATACATGTATCTTTACAAGATACATGACAAATTTCAAGTTTGTAGGCTGGAGATTTTGTGATGATGCGTGAGTGGTATTTCGCTTTTATATGATATATATAGATTGGAAGGCATTAAGAACCAAGCACAAGGTACCAGTGCTTCCAAAAAGCTTTCAGCATTGTATTAAACAGGATGGAAAATCCTTATACTGTATATATAGAAAAACTTTGCAAAATTGAGGTTCGGTGCCCATTACAATTCCGGAGGAATTTTGTGATAGCAAAAGCATGGTCCCTATGGATACCCACGATTTGCTTTTCTTTTGAAGGTCCCTCGTTTGAACTCAAACAGTTGAATTTTTTAGAGGAGAAACATCTTGAATTCTGTGTTGATGAGAGAATTGGGCTTTTTGCTTTTGCTAAATTCAATGTTTTTGGGTGGAGAACTAGTATAGGAAACAGAATGATGTTCCCAGTGAAGGCAAGTACCTTTATCAGCCTACACATTACATTGGCATGTCCCAAGACAGGAAGCCCAACCTGGTTGCACAGAAATTTCTTGTAGCTAGGAGGGGAGGCACAATGTCAAACATAGGGAGTGCCTTCCCTCAGTTCAGCAGATGGCTGGTTGACTTATTGAATCTATTGGGAAAAAAAAGAAACCTTCAGAGTTCATATCACTAATGATGTTATTTAAAAAAAAACCAAACATAAAATATCAGCATCTTAACTCAAGACTTTGTACGCCTAGCGGTCGTATCCTCTGCCAGTGTGCTGGTGGATATGTTTGGAATGTTTAGATTCTGTGGCGAGGACACAACCCAGGGAAGCCTATTCATAATTCTGCAGATACAGTGGATTCAGCAGCTATGAAACACTCATTTATGAAAGCAGAGTGGTGACATTAACATAGAAGATAGAATAATAGGGTTGGAACTTGAAAGGATCTCCAGTCCAATCCCCTGCTCGAGCAAGAGATGAGAAATGGCTGCCCATCTCTTCTTGAAAACCTCCATGATGGAGCACCCACAATTTCCAGAGGCAAACCATTCCACTGATTAATTGTTCTCCCTGTCAGGAAATTTCTTCTTAGTTCAAGATTGGATCTCTCTTGGATAATCTTCCACTTATTATTTTTGTCCTGCCCCCAGGAGCTTTGGAGAAGAAGTCAACCCCCTCTTCTCTGTGACAGACAACTATCATATCACTTCTCTTTGATAGACATACCTAATTCTGTCAATCATTGATCATATGATTTATATTATAGCATATGGTTGCTTCAAAGGGGACGTGGTGGTTCAGTGGCTAAGATGCTGAGCTTGTCAATCAAAAAGGGCGACCGTTCAGCAGTTCAAATCCCTAGCTCCGCATCACGGAGTGAACTCCCATTACTTGTCCCTGCTTCTGCCAACCTAGCAGTTTGAAAGCACGTATAAATGCAAGTAGAAAAATAGGTAACAGTGTTCTGTGTGCCTTTGGCATTTAGTCATACCAGCCACATGACCCTGGAGACGTCTTTGGACAGCACTGACTCTTTGGCTTTGCTTTTTAAAAACAAAAACAAAAACACAAATCTATTCATATTAACAGTATTTGTGTCGTTATTAATACATACATCTCCTTTTATACATAAACATCAGCTCTTATTTCTATCTTACACCCATTTGCACCACTTATCCCAAACCGCATAATAATCTGAGTCATCTTTGCCTCTTAATTCCACTGTGAATTTATCCAGTTCCGCATAATCCATTATTTTTTTCTCTCGAGCCTTCTTCAGATGGTATCTTTTCTTTCTTCCATCCCTGTGCGAAGGCTATTTTCACTGCAGTTATGATAATGTATGTTAGGGGTAACATTGTTTACCCTAACTGGTTTAGGTGAAATAATAACTATGAAT
>BLBF01000077.1:8502209-8519439 GCA_015471245.1 Laticauda colubrina | reverse complement strand
TCTTGATAGCACAAGCGTATCTGTTATTTTTACTGTATGTTAATAAAAATACAAGCTTAGCTCACTCATTTATCTGTGTGCCTATCTGACTAACGCTGCACATTCTGTTTAGCTTGTCTCCCTAACCCTTGTTGGGGAACCCAGGCTTAACAATGTATAATGATGTATTGGATGACTTTGTTCAATTTTCCCTTCATTATTCCTAATAAGAATATTTCCAGTTCGAGTTCTAATTTGTGATCTGTAATTTCTATAACCTTCTTTGTACTCTCATCCAATATTTTTTAACCTCTGGACACTGCCACCACATATGGAAGAATGTTCCTTCTTTATATTCACACTACCAATGTCCTGCTTTTGTATTTGGATACATTTTGGCCAGTCTTGTTGGGGCTAGGTGCCACCTACGAAACATTTTATATTGGCCCTTTGGCTTTGTAACAGAGATGAGCACCACACCTTAGAGTTGGGAACAACAAGCACATATGTGCAAGGGGATCCTTTACCTTTACTGTAGTTACTTCTTTCTACCCCCAGAAGCCTACTTAGATGTTCTCAAGTAGCTTTCCTTGCCTATATTTTTACTAGATGAGAGGGCACACCTCCGAGAGAAAGCAATGTTGTTCACAATATTAAGTGGACCAATGGTCTAAAAGATTTTTTTCTTTGTTTCATCGAAGCATGAAAAAATGAGTAAATTTCTGGTGTGTTGTGTGTGCTCTTGTTCTTATTCTATAAGAGGACTGCTAAGGCTGGTTAGAACAGAAGGGATGAAAGACCCGAGGAAGGAAAACCCCTTTCTCAAACCACTTTCAACACACTCCAAAAAAATATTTGACATTAGATAAGCACTTAGCAATTTTCCCATTTTCATCCACTTAGGAATAGCCAAGATATAAATAACTATCAAACCGTTCTGTGTGCCCAAAGAGGTTGTTGACATATTTTTTCTTGAAAAGTATTTGCCTGTTCTACCCGATAACAAAACAATTTTTATGTACACTGAGAGCATGTGCAAGACAAATTCCTTGTGTGTCCAATCACATTTGGCCAATAAAGAATTCATCACCATCATTTTTAGAAACTGAAGACAGCTTCAGAAACAATTTGCAGAATGCCTCAAGACCAGGAGAGGAAATTTCCTAAGGGATGGGCAAACTATTGGACTTGTCTAAATAATTTTTTCGATTCTGCCTAATGTAGGCAGTATTGTTCTTATCATTTAATTTCTCCTCCAGCATCACAAGGAGGCAAGAAGAGACAGTGAAATGAATAGGATATGTCTTGAAGATTCCCTTTTTTCATCAGTGTTTCAGAAGAGAAAACATGTGAGTTGCTGCCTGTCTGCCTTCCAGTTAGGTGTGCATATTTACAGAAAACATCTATAATTCAAATTTTGGAATATATTTTTTTTATTGAGAAACCCAAAGAAAAATAAAGTCAGATGACCTTGGATCTTCCAAAGAGACCATAAGCATTTCCTGGTGTGCATTCCTGCTTAGTATTTGCTGAAGTATAGATATCAGTTCGTTCATTCCTTCCTTCCTTCATTCAATTTGTATGGATGTCCATCTGCCAAATGACTCTTTTCATTTGGGAAATTAATGTATCCCCTGACTTTAATTTTAAATGGCAACTGGACTTCTTTTAAATTGCAAAAGCTCAACTGAATGTTTGTTGATTTCCATTCAAATGGGATCTCTGAACAGATTTCAACAGAAGCAAAAAGATTTTTCCAAGACTAGGAATTTTTTTCAAGAAAAGTGGTCATTGAGCACTTTTTCTTTAAAAATAGTAAGGGAAGTTATTACTCAGGTTGGGTGTCAGCTGGTGCACCATTCAAAATCCAAGAAAGAAATACTTAGACTCTTTTCATCAGAGAAAAGATATCTTTTACTGGAAATCAAGTGGTAGCAACAAAAGAATTCTGAATCTGAGAAAATGGGCGTGTAAGTCACATTCCAAAGTAATGGCAACGTTCCCACCCCCAATAGTTCAATTGGTTCATCCAATTAAAAGTTGTGTACATCATCATGTGGGCATCTCCAGGTGGTGATGAGGTTTCTGTCCGTTGACCTTGACATAGTTTGATAAAGAGTTGCAGCTGCGCATAGCATAGAATAGAAACCTAAGCAAGAATGTATCCCCCCCAATTTATACAGCTCTGGTTTGTAACACCTCCAGCTCACCTCCCATAACCATTCCCCCCCTCCTTCCCCCATTACTTATGACAGCTGAAAGATGCAAAGCAAAGGGAGAAAATCTTGAACATTGGGCTTCCAGATGAGATCGATAGACCAATCCAAATCAAGGCTGCCATCCTGACATCAGTTAGCATTTCATTCTTTTATTATTCTTTTCTCTCTTAATTAAAAGAAAAACCTGGAACATCTGCACTAATTTGTTGAGGACACTCTTTCTAATTTTTGCTCAGTTTTCATTAATTGACACATCTACATACTAAATATTTTTGATAAGAATGTATAAGTAAATGCATAACATGTATAGAAGGCTTTAAGGTATTGGCAGTGTTTATTAGTGAAATCCTTGCCTCATTGCTTGTGTCATTGTCATTTTTATCTCAGTTACATAATTTATGGATGTCTATTTCTGTACTGTGTTCTGAGTTCTTTTATAGGACTCTCTGTAACAACTGATTTTATTTATCTTAATATCTAATGGGCTTATGTTGTTATTTTTACATGATTCAGTGAATAAATATTGTCTGAAGGTATCAGTTGTAATTTTAATATGGTAAATATCTCTTGAGATGATAGGTAGGTAGGTAGGTAGGTAGGAAGGTAGATGGATGGATAGATGATAGGTGGGTAGGTAGGTGGATAGTGATATCATCTTGGCATGGTCAAATTTCAGAATGACACTTAACAACGGCAATATTTATATTTATATACAATCTGCTATGGCAGGCTAAGCAAACGGGAAGCATTACAGTACAGTGTGAAAGGACATGTCATTTTTTTTACATGAGGCAGTAATTATAATGGTGCTAGTGAAGTAACACCCAAACCTATGAATGGGCTCTTTTCCTGAGGAATTTTTAAAAGCTTAATTGAAAACACCCTATCGATATTTGGGTAAAAATTCAGATTGTGTGCCAAGAGAAATGATATAACTTTAAAAAAAATACCCAAAAGCAGTGACTGATCTCACACTTTTGAGCTGATACAATGTTTAATGGGGATTGCCCCATGTAGTTTGAAATTGCTTGCAGGTCCCAAAATACAACACATGGTTTTCAGCAGGATTCTGTGCTGAATATCCTGAACCCACATAAGTAACTTTTGATCTGTTTAAGATGCATTTCTTCAGTTATTCTGCTGTGGACACATACTGGGTAAGGTTGTAATCAGTGGAAGGGAAGGCCATAAATTATAGGGATTTTTTCTTTTATCCAAGTATTGTTTTTCTCCTGTAAAAGGTCCCGCTGAGGACATTCTTATCAGGTTAAAGCCCCAAAACATGTGCTTTTTCAAGAGGCACTTGGACTTTCTGATCTTTCTTTGAAGACATTTTACTTCTCATCCAATAATCTTCTTCGGCTCTTCTCCAAAAACATATTGTACCTCTTAGAATCAGGTGCCCATGGGATGTAATACTTGATTCACCAGCTACATTTATATACCAGAAGTCATATATATATGAAAGGTAGGAGAGATACTGAAGAGTGTGTGTGTGTGTGTGTGTGTGTGTGTGTGTGTGTGTGTGTGTGTGTAAGCGCAGTACTACAGGCTACTTCTGCTGACTGCTGGCTGCCTGCAATTTGGCAGTTCGAATCTCACCAGGCTCAAGGTTGACTCAGCCTTCCATCCTTCTGAGGTAGGTGAATGAGGACCCAGATGGTTGGGGCAATAGGCTGACTCTGTAAACCACTTAGAGTGGGCTGAAAAAGCACTGTGAAGCAGGATATAAGTCTAAGTGATATTGCTCTGTATATATTAACCAAATGTCAGAAAACAGATAAGGGAAAAGGAGTTTGCGAAATATCTAGCGAGCTACTGGATATCAAGTTGAAGTGACTTTCAGTTTGGTGCATTGGTACGAGTTACATAGATTGGTTGCAAATTCAGCTGAGTAGCATAATTTAAGTTTACCTTACAGATAGTCTTAACAGCCATTCATTTAGCAACTGTTCAAAGTAATGATAACACTGAAAAATGTGACTTAAGGCCAGTCCTCACACTTAATGACTGTTGCAACAGTGAGCTTGGCAACTGACATATATGTATGCCAGGGTATTGATCAATGATTGATCACCATTTAAATCTTTTCCAGTCAGCTCCTGACAAGTGAAATCAATTGGAAAAGATGGATCTGGTTAATGACTGTGTGATTAACTTAAGAACTACAGTGATTTCCTTAATAACTGGGTTAAAAGGTTGTAAAATCAGATGTTATTCAATTAACTGCCTTGCTTAGAAATATAAAATCTGGTATCTGTAGCAGCTATAAGTTGATGATTACATTTATTTCTGAGATTTTCTTTCAAATGAACATCCAGGACTTATCCTTTAATAATCTCTAAAGCAGATTAAATAACTAAAATCTCTTTTTGTTATGACAATAACAGAAAAAAAAAACCCACCCCTCTTGATCCCCATTAGAAAATCGGCTGTGATGGGATCATTGGATCCTCTGCCAAAGAAGATCACTGTGGCATTTGTAATGGAAATGGGAAAACCTGCAAAGTGGTGAAAGGTGACTTCAACCATACAAAAGGGATGGGTGAGTAGTTTTTGCACATAGGAAGACTGAAATATCCTAATTGAATGTTTACAGCATTTGGCATAACCATCATCATCTTCTTTTAATGACCCCATAATCCCTTGCAGGGTGCCATTCTAAATGTGGCTGTTCAATGACCATCAATAAATTTTACTTACTGGCATTGGGGACCTCTTTTTTTAATCGTTTGTCTCCTTCCTCTCTTGCCTGTTTACTACCAGTTCTGTGGGCATAGTTTAGTGGTCATGAGCATGGCTTGGTGGGCATGGCAGGGGAAGGATACTGTAAAATCCCCATTTCCACCCCACTCTTGGGGGAAAGTTACTGCAAAATGCCATTCCCTCCCCACCCCATTAACCTGCTTTCCAGCTCTGTTCTCCTGTACAGGGCAACCAAAGAAGACCCAGCTGATCAGCTGGGACTCAGGAAGCAGAGAATAGATGGAGGAGGGGCCAGTCAGAGGTGGTACTTGCCAGTTCTCCAAACTACTCAAAATTTCCACTATCAGTTCACCAGAACTGGTCAGAACCTGCTAAATACCATCTCTGTTGCTGACCCTTTTCCAGTATTTTTCTATTTTGGGTTGCATGTGATAGCTTGATGCACATATTGTTTTGCTATGCCATGGAAAACAAGCCACCCTGAGAATTATAATTGAACTTGAACAAAATGGGCTATTTATAAACCCACGTGATCTTCACCAAAAAGTAGAAGCCATAGGTGATTCATATATTTTGAAATGCGTTTCTTGTCAAAGTGCAACAGAGTCCTTTTAGAGTACTGGGCTGTTTTGTTTCAATTCAGATTTGCTGTTCTGTGTCCAAGTAGCCGCTTCCCTGTAGAGGATTGCTTTGTAATAGATATCAGAAAACTGTTGTGAGGAAAATTGTCTCCTGCTGCTGATTGGGCTGTCCTGAAGAAAGATTATTTCTGCTGACTGCTGACTTGCACAAACATTCCCTGTTGGTGTAACTAAACTTGTGCCAATTCCATTTTTTTTCCCTTTAGTCTCCAATAGTCAATGTAAGAAGGTTTCCACCTGTGTGATGGCCAGGACAAAGGCAGTGCCCAAATGTTTCTCATGTAAGATGCCTTGGTTGATTTCCGTGGTGCTGGGAAATAGATAGATACTCTCTTGGTGTTGGGTCTTCTTCCGTGTTCTTTGCTTGACTTAAAATGCCGATATGGGATCCTAACTCGAAGGAGAAGCTGTGCATATATTTCAGAGCTCTTTTGTCCTTTCTTCAAATGAATCTTTTCACTGAGCGGGGAGGAAAAAGCATCTTGACATTTATTTCCTGACGAATGGGGTCCTCCATAATTCTAACTTTCAGCACAAGTGGGGTTAACTATAAGGTAATCTTTGACTTGTGATTTTTCCTTTAGTGACCATTCAAAGTGACAATGGTACCGAAAAATGTGACTTTGCTCTAGGTGATGGTGAACCTATGGCACGCAGAGCCATTTGTGCTGGCACGTGAGCCGCAGGCAAGCTTACCTCACTGAGCATGTGTGTGCCTCCAGCTGATTTTTTGGGGGGGTTGATTTGAGGCCTTTTTCAGCTTTTCAGGCAGAATTATAGGCCCGTTTTGTCATTTCCTGTAATACTGGAAGTGACAAAACGGGCCTATAATTTGTCCTGAAAAGCATTGCAGAGGCTTTTTCCAAGCCTCTGGGAGGCCGAAAAAGACTTCAAACCAGCCAAAAAGTCAGCTGAGAGATGCAGTGCAGGAAAGGGGTTAGCGTGTGTGGGGGAATTGCACGCACTTGCCCAGGGGGCATGGGGAAGGGGTATTGTATTCTGGGTGCTGGCACATGAGTGCGTGTGCGCTAGTGCATATTCAATTTTTGGCACAGGAGCCCAAAAAGATTAGCCACCACTGCTGTAGGATTATCAGCATTCCCATGGACATCTGCTCAAATTCGGACACTGAATTTGGCACGCGGCATGTATTTACAATGGTTGTAGAATCCCAGGGTCACATGATCCCCATTTGTGATCTTCCCAGCTGGCTTTTGGCAAGCAAAGTCAGTGAAAGAAACTGGATTTGCTTAACAACCATGTAATTCACTTAACAGTTGCAGTTAATTGCTTAACAACCATGGCCAAAAAAAAAAGTTTTCAAAATTGGGCATGATTCCATTAACAACCAACTGCCTTAGCAATAGATATCTGGTTCCAATTGTTGTCATAAGTTAAGGACTACCTGTGTTGGGTTTTTATGCTAAGAAGGTTTACAGGCTTATGAGCAGTCTATGGGCTTGTCATCCTACTGAAAAACCTATCAAGATTCTCAGCAATCAAAATGTCAACCTTCACAATTCTACCTTTGAAGGCGACAATTCTGCCTTCGAAGGAGAAACCCAACAAGAAGAGAGACCTATTTCCCTAATATTTCCCACAGGTTACTCAAAAAAGGGAGCAGGATGCAAATTGAATGAAAATGGGAAGACATTGGGATGAAGTTACATTGGCTGTGACTTTCTCTTCTAGGAAATGACATTATTTTCTCTGAAGGAAGAAATGCCAGCTTTCCATCACTGATGATGATAACGATCATTGAGTGCATTTTATAGAAGTGTTAGCAAGTTCATGTCTTTGAAAATATTAATTCAGTGTAATCCTAGCGGATACTATGGGAACCATCTAATTGTAAGAATCCCATTAAAAATTTCAAACTCACCACTGATGCCATTAGCTGTTTGGCCATAACTTCAAGAAATCAGGACTAGGAGCAATGGATGAAAACTAATCAAGGAGAGAAGCAACCTAGAACGGAGGAGAAATTTCCTGACAGTTGGAACAATTAATCAGTGAAATGACTTGCCTCCAGAAGTTGTGAATGCTCCAACACTGGAAGTTTTTAAGAAGAGATTGGACAACCATTTGTCTGGAATAATATAGAGTCACCTTCCTGAGTAGAAGATTGGACTAGAAGTTCTTCACGGTCCCTTCCAACTCTGTAATTTTCTTGTTATGGTTTTCCTCCAAGGACTCCATGACTAGAGGCAAAAAAGACGGAATTACAGTATCAAAGACTGAAGGAAATTATTGCTCACTAGTTCTTTCCAGATTTCTCAGGGAAGGCACAGCACCAGCTGTTCTCCCTCTATGAACCTTCACAGGGATAAAGGCAATCTTTCTGTCCCCTTTGCTCTGCTCCCTTCCCTTCGGCTCAGGTGTCTCCCCTCATGTGAGCCCTGCAATATAATTTTAACGCACCATTCTCTTCAAGCCCAGTTGTGCACTCCCGAGGTCTTGATGTAACACAGGCGAGACAGAAAGAGGATTGGGTGCCAGAAAGAAAGAATTGTTCTGAGGTAGAGAGCACTTCCTTATAATACTATCAATTAATAAATAACAAAGAGTTCCCAGGAGACTATGGAAACCTTACTGTTTGATCTGAAATGATTTTGAACAAAATGGATTTGGAATGGAACCTAAAAAGAACACAGCCCATTATTCTATTATAACATTTAATTGTCTCTCCAGAATTGGCGTTGAAAGGACTGAACCAGATTCTACTGAAAGTTGACAACTATTTAATTGTAGTAGAGTTTTTTGGTCATAGTAAACTGAAATTTACTGATCTTTCTGGAATGCATGCTGCAATTACTGATTGCTAAAGGAGTGGTAGCTTGTGTGAGAGACTGTATCAAGGCTTGCATTTCCCTAAATGCTGAGAAATGGATTTCCATCCATTTGTAAGGATGAAAAGAAAATCTAAAGCCCAGGAGAATAATGGTATAGCGTTTGCTAAATAATTTGTTAACTCCAAATTCTACTTGTCCCAAAAGTGCTTTTTCAAAAGGCAACTGGACTCTCTTAGTTTTTCCTTGGAGAGGTTTTGCTTCTCATTCATGAAGCTGAGAATGGAAAAAGAACTGAAGAAGCTTTTTGGATGAGAAGTGAAATCTTCAAGGAAGAATGAAGAAAGTCTAGTTGCCTTTTGAAAAAAAAAGCACCTTTGGGACAACCATGACTTGGATGACTGAGAATCTCCATAGACAGATATCCACATCTACTTTCTAAAATCCCATGAAGTTAGATGAAACAAATAGTGCTTAAGCGGATGCCTATAAAATTTCAACGGGCAGAATTTAGCGAATTATCTCTTTATTCAAATCAGAATTTCCCAGCTTCTGGTTTGACTGCATTTGGTTTTCTCTTATAATATGAAAGAGACCTGAAAACTCTTCCCATTGGAATTGACTCTTCCCATTCTTTATTTATCCTGAATATTGATATTGTTTTGATGCATCCAATCAGTGAATATTTGGTGTAAAGTTGGGTCTAGTTAGAAGGCATGGAGGATCCAACAAAAGACTGTTAATTGTTTAAATTCCTGGATAAAATCATGGAATTGTACATTTAAAGGATGCCCATAAGTTTGTCCTAACATTAGTGACATGTATACTTTCAGGCTACTTCCTCTCCTCTCCTCTCTGGCTATGTCTTGTTATATTATGTCACCTTATTGTTAGTAATAATCTTTGGTTTGGGGTCTGTGTGTATTGCCAAGATGTTTTTGTATTTATATAAGCATTTATTTTACTGGGTTTATGTATCACTCCAGTTACGTCTGGTGTCAAACAGCTACTGATTTCCAACAGTAATAAAGTTAAAGCAAAACAAAAAACTCCACAATAATATAACAATGTAGACTTCCAATAGTAAAGAATATGCATGAAACTTAGGGTTGAACTGTTGGAATCTTAGTGTTCTCAAAGCTCGTTGATTCCTGCAGAGATTTCATTAGCAAGCTCTGTAACATCATCAATGCATGATAAGGCATGATAATGTTACTTAGCTTGTTAATGAAATATCTGCAGGAGAATGATCAAACCCACATAAGACCCAAAACTCCAAATACGTAAATTTCTCAACTACTAATGAATATCTGTAATGCTGACTCTTCCTGCAGAAGAGATATAAAACCTTCAAACTCCTGGTGGCCTATTGAAATAATTTGCTAGCTACAATTTGCCATCTTAGAAGGTGATGGTTCAATACAATTTGAACATGTTGAATAAGAGAAGGCCCAAATTCTTGCAGCCAAGCTGTATGTTAGACAGCTGTTTACCTGGATTATGATCTCTTGCATAACTGTGGTCATAATAATAATGATTAAAACAATAGTTAACACTAAAGGCAAGATGCACTGAAATCATAGCAGTGCTGAATCCAGATTCTTAACTCTGTGTCTTCTATTGTAGTCCTGTTCTCAGTTTTCTTTTCTGTTGTATTAAGCTATTTCTTGGGTAAACTAATGAAAGGAGAAGAAAATGAAAAATGAATGTGTAGTCAGGGTAGGGATCGTAACATAGAAAGATTAATAAGGGAAAGAGAAGAGACAAAAACAAGGAATGCTTATTGAAACAGATGCTCTATTGTCATATTGTGCTTGATAGAAAATGCTTCTGATAGAAACCAAATCCAAATTTTCCAATATGGTCCCTTCCAGATACACAAAAGGACATTAAGTCTGGGAAGGTTGACTAACCAGGATGGCATGATTGAGTATAGTAGTTGTTTTCAACTCCTAACAATCACATAGTTAGATTGTCTCCATCTTTTCAACCCGTTCTTTTAAGTCTTCCAATGATGCATTCATTGAATTTTTTGGGAAAAATAGATATATAGTTAATATATAATTAATTCAGTTTTCATCATATGCTCTTCATGATTCATGAGCCATAATTTATTAAATCAACCAATTGGTTGGGTCGGCATTGTACTGTTAGAGATAAATTATGGCTTGCCTGCCACAGTTACAGACTATGTGTGAAGTATGGAATCAAGTTTCCCACAAATTGAAACAGCTGGCAAATTAGTTGAAGCCAAAAGAAATTGAAACATCCTTCACAGGCTTTTTAGAACAGTTTTTTGTTCATGGAACTAGTTGCAAAAACAGAGCTCTGATCACACGAAGAAATCCAAAAATCACCAATTGGAGTTTATTACCTCGTAATTTTAGTTATGTAGGAAGTGGGCACATTCATTTCCTTCTCCCATTCGAGTTATAATTCACATTTTTGAAATTTGTGCGGCCCAGCGTCTCAACCAAATTTCAAAATGGGTGTTGGAGTTGTGAATTTCTTTTTCCAAACTGTTAAGGACTGCATACTTTAACCACAATGACCACTTGTCAGTTTCCCTGGGAATTTCCTTTGGAATATACTGTGGTGGCTCATATATTCCTTTTCTTGGTTGTAGGTTATATCGAAGCAGCCGTGATCCCTGCTGGTGCTCGACGCATCCGTGTGATGGAGGACAAACCTGGCCACAGTTTTTTGGGTAAAGAGAGAAAGAGTGAGAAACACAGGGATTTGGTTGAAGCATAGCATTTCAAATAACATGACTGGGGCTTTGGAGAAGAGTTTATTTCATGGACTGTCATTATATCTCAAAGACTTTTACTGCCAGCTGTCAGTGTTCCAATGAAACTCACCATTTCATTCAGCACAAAGTTCATCCCAGTAAGATGAACTTTATTGAAGAAGTCATATTGGCACATCTGGGAAAATCCGAATCTGAGAGTTCTGGGTTTTCCCTTCCCAATTGAAAATCAAAAACCCAGCCCCTGCATCCACCAGTCTATCACATGGCCCAGTCAAGCATCAGTCCAACTGGAGACATTCCTCCAGCCACTCCTTTCCAGGAGCAGGATAACTTGTCCTTGACTCGATGAGAAGAATGTTGTTGAGTGTAATCTTTCTCCTTTCTATGAAATCCTTCCTAAGATGACCTAGGGCATGGCACAAAGGCAACACAAATAAGCAATAAGAGTCCCTTTATTATCTCCAACTTTGCCCCCAATGTCCAGGTTACCTTCGGCTGGAGAAAAACACTCCCAGGAAAATTTAGTCCAAAACAAGGTACTCACAAACTGTAACTTCAAATCCAAACAAACCAAACTGAAGTAATTAGTCTGACAGGGTAGGAGAATGAATTTCAAATTTGAAAGCATGGCAAAACTTGCACAGTTGGGAAGATGCCAGGAACCCAGATAAGCCACAACGATACAAGATAAATTCACATTTGCTCCCAACAGCTTGCTGCGCACAGCTTGCCTTTTTATATACACCGTGTTCCCAGCTGCAGCTAATGAAGGGAATCAGGGCCCTTTCCTCTCCTGTAAACCACATAATCTTCAGAAGTCAGAAGAATGAGGACCCAGATTATTGGAGGCAATATGCTGATCTTGCAAACTGTAAAGCACAATAGACCAGTATATAAACCTAAAAACTATTGCCATTTGGTGGGAAGGGTTGCAAAGGCAAACAGATAGTTCCATCAGAAGCACCTGTTGATACAACCGCAAGATGACTGAGAACATTGTTACTCATTACCTGAAAAGCCAAGTGGAAGAAGTCTAGTTTCATTGCTGGAAGCACATGAGTCCTACTGACAGTGCTTCCTGTTCTTCAGCTTGTCCCACCTCTGACCTGTGTGGGAACTGGTTGCCATCTAATTTAGATATCATCCTTGGCTACCATGGTTTTGATTTAACACTAATACTCTTAAAATAAAGCAAAAACCTTCTTTTCTTCTTCGGTGGATCCTCAGTGGCTGGTCACTATCAGGAGCCTTGGTGGCTCAGTGGTTAAGGGTGCAGTACTGCAGGCTATTTCTGCTGACTGCCATCTGCCTGCAATTTGGCAGTTCAAATCCCACCAGGCTCAGCCTTCCATCCTTCTGACGTTGGTAAAATCAGGACCCAAAATTGTTGGGGGCAATAGGCTGACTCTGTAAAACTACTTAGAGAGGGCTGTAAAAGCACTGTAAAGCGATATATAAGTCTAAGTGCTATTGCTATTATACTGTATTTCTTAGCATTTTATTTTAAATTGCTGTAAAGATATCAGGATAGGACTTTTATTGTTGTCTATCTGCTTCACTGTTTTAACCCTGAAGATTGTGGTATAATCAAAGCAGCATGACTTGAGTCAGCTTTTATGAGGTGAACGGAGAAAATATCTGCCCCAAAAAATCCAGAATTCTGGAATTTTGTGCAACTCTCCACTTCTGCCCATGGCATCTTGTCTTCCTCAGCTCTTGCTTAGTTTTTGAAATTAGTCACGTATTTGGCTTTGGTGATTCCATTAAGTGTTGTCTGCCTGCTTTCAAGCCTTTTTTCACATCCACGTGGGTTAGAAACTTTCTTTCTGAAAAAAATCCAACAACAACTGGTTGCTCAGGAAGCTGCTGGGAATGTTCAGTATCACATTTTTGCAGGATCTCCTCCAAAAAAACAGATCGCTGCCAAGATTATTCAACATCTTGCCTGCTCTGCTGCTTTTATTTCTGCTTGTATGGCAAGGCAGTATTTGGAGCTAAAATGTCTCTATTTTTCTGGGCTTTGACATAGGAAAAAATGTCTGCCGGCACTCTTGAAAATCTTTTGGTCTCTTGCAAATCTTTTGAATGTTTGAAAAATCAGCTTTTTTATTAACAACTCAATTCATTTGGATTAATTATTATGAATGAGATTAATTTGGATAGCTGCTGCCAGTCCAAGATTGTCAGGTATCAGCTGGAATGAAGACAAACGTAAAAAAAAATCACTCCTGTGATATCGATATCACAGAGTGATTCCCAGCCTCTTTCAGCTTTTGCCTACCTGTTGATCCAATGCTAGTTGGCAGACGTGACTGCTTTTGTTGTTGTGCTTGTTGTTTTTAAACGTGGTTGTCAAGCTTGACTCTTCATGGTAAGCTTCCAACTCCTTTACCGCTTCACGCTTCTGTCTGATCAGCCTCGTTGCATTAAAATGATCTCATCTGTCTTCATGTTTTGTGAAGGAGATCTTCCTTTCTAAAGGAGAACAAATTAACTTGTGTTGATAGATTCACTTTTACAAAGCAGCTGTAATTGAATTCCATGAAAGGCAGCTTTCCTCTCCCTCACCGTCTCCCCTGTTTACGACAGAAAATTGCTATCTGTACATCAGTACAAGTAATCCTTGTCTTATAACCATTTGTTTAGTGACTGTTCAAAGGTCACAACAGCAGTGAAAATAGTGACTTATGGCCATTTTTCACAAGTACGACCTTTGAAGCATCCCCACTGTCAGGTGATCAAAATTCAGATGAATGGGTGTGTATTTATGACAGTTGCAGTGTCCTGGGATCATGGAATCACCTTTTGTGACTTTCTGACAAGCAAACTCAATGGGAAAGTCAAATTGTCTTAGCAACCATATTGCTAAATTAAAAACAGCAGAGGTAGCCTTAACCACTGTGGCAAGACCCAAATGTGCTTTTTCAGAAGGCAACTGGACTTTCTTGTTATTCTTTGAAGAGATTTCGCTTCTCCTCCAAGAAGCTTCTTCAGCTCTGACTGGATGGTAAGGAATGGAGGGGTTCATATTCCTTGCAGACAGCTGGTCATTTGCATCCTTTGAGAAAGTCATTGAAGCCACTTGGAGGTTTGTCTGTGCCCTCAACAACTCTCTGAAAGAATGCAAATGACTGTCTACAAGGAGTATAAATCCTTCCATTCCCCACCATCCAGTCAGAGCTGAAGAAGCTTCTTGGATGAGAAGCAAAACATCTTCAGAGAAAAACAAGAAAGTCCAGTTGCCTTCTGAAAAAGTATCTTTGGGATAACCATGACCTGAATGATTGAAAATCTCCACAGACATTTAACTGTGGCAAGGAAGTTTATAAAATGGAGCAAAACTCACTTAACTGTCTTGCTTGGCAATGGAAATTTCAGGCTCAATTGTGGTTGAGGAGGACGAGGAAATAGAGGATAAATAGAGGACTACCTGTCGCTATAACAAAATCCTAGGCAACCAGGTTTAATCAAGACCCTGAATGGAGCTGAGGTGTGGAGTTAGGAGAGGAAATTGATCAGGGGAAGATCCATTTCTCTATTTTCACGAGCAGAGAACCAGATAAACAGGATTTGCTATTTTCCAAAGAGCATCCTCTGTGTATTTACAGATCAGTTACCAAGTCTCAACATAACAATTGGAAGTTTTGCTTTGTCAGAGCCTTGCAGCAAAATGAGGGCACGAATCTAACCAGAAAAGTGGAACAATTGCAAACTCAAAAGGACAATTTCCTGCCACTGTAACTTTAATAAGGTCTGAGGTTTGTGCAGACGTTGATTGGGTTTAACATTGGAGTGATGGCTGGAGTTAATTGCAATAGTCAAAGTTTAGGCAGAGTATGTCTTGTTTTTTTCCTGGATTGGCCAACACACTTTGGAAATAAACCTGGCTGCTTCGTGTTGAATTGATGCTTGAGCGAGTTCCTTTCCACCTACTTTCATCCCACGCTGCCTGGCTTGTTTGATTTTTTATTTTATTTTTTGCAAATTATTTTGGACAGGAAATGCCTTACACTTTGGAGGTATCCAGAGTTGGAAAGAATCTGACTTGAGAGAAGAAGTTGGTGCAAGTTTTGAGAACAGGCTGAGAGGGTTGGTTCTCATTCAGGACTGGGGGGCCGGGAGAAACCTGGCAAAAGTTAAGAATAGAGAAAGGTGGCATGAAGGCTAGCAATTCCTTTAGAATAGGGGGTCCCCAAACTTGGCAACTTTACGACTTGTGGACTTCAACTCCTAGAATTCTGGGGGTTGAAGCCCACAAGTCTTAAAGTTACCAAGTTTGGAAACCTCTGCTTTAGAAGTTGAAAAGCTCCAACTAAAAACACAGGAAGCTGACAGAAAGATAGATGGAGGGTTGTACCGTTTGCTGAGGAGACTCGGTTGAATTTGTGGCCTAGAAGAGCAAGGTTAACTCTCCTGAACCACTCTGCCCATTTGATTCTTTGCAGCTTTAAAAGATTCCAGTAAGAAATCCATTAATAGTGATTGGAAAATTGAACTTCCTGGTGAGTTTCAGATAGCAGGGACAACCATACGCTATGTACGACGAGGTCTGTGGGAGAAGATGTCTGGCAAAGGACCAACCAAAATACCACTTCATCTTTTGGTAATTGTCTAACTTTTCATTGTATTCTTTGGAAGATCTAAATGTTCTGACTGATTTTCTTTCCATACTCACCAAAATGATTTACCTGTTAATGCCAAAGAGATGGAATATGCCTCCAGATAAAGTGGTGGAAGTGGGAAGATCCTGGTCTCAATCTTCTGATTGGCCAAGTCCTTACCAAATAATTTACAAAATAACAGACTTGGAAGGGACCTTAAAGGTCTTCTAATCCAACCTCCTGCTCACACAAGAGACCCCAGTCCATTTCAGACAAATGGCTTCCCAGTGTCTTCTTGAAAACCTCTAGTGATGGAGCACACACAACTTCTGGAGGCAAGCCATCCCACTAATTAATTGTTCTCAATAACAGGAAACTTCTCCTTAATTCTAGGTTGGATCTCTCTTCGATAATCTTCCATCTATTTAATTTTAATTTTATTATGTTTATAGCACTCTCTCTTGGTCGTAGCCTGTGTTCCCATCTAGATTGCAGACTACAATTCAACTGGACTAGTCCCCAAATGAACCATCCTGAGCCCATTAGAATGAATGAGATATAAATACATAATGTTTAGGATCAGGTCCAGAACTAGGGTTTTCATTAAAAGGCTTAATGAAATGTGATGTGATGTCTTGTTACTATACAAAATTTATTGTTTGCTATTTTGAAAACTTGGCTGAGAAAGAGTTTGAAAACAATAATAGTAATAACAAACAGAGAAACTGTTATGTAATCCAGCCAGGTGCTTCCCAGATGAGTTTTAAAGTTTTGTTTCACAGAATTCCAGGGCATCTCTTGGATTATTATGGACTGGGGAAGGGTGGCATAAAACCCCTCTGGAAAGTCCAGCATATTCTGAATATTTCAGGAACAGGTTGCAAGATACAATCTCAGCAGGGTCTTTGCTTGAATTCTAAAGGAATAAGAAGGGCACGTTAGGACATGCTTGGGACTTTTTTGCAGGTGTGCATTGCAAGGGGAGATCAGATTTAAGCAGCTTGCTTTTCAGAGAAGCTTCGGCATGGTTCCCCCCTCACCCCTAGTGCTTTTAGAATCATTTTTCTAAAAGCCTTAAAACATCATCACCTGGATGGATGATGACCTCTTTTGGAAACCAACAAGGGAGAACGAGAAAGAGTAGGCAAGGAGACACACCATAGAACCATTGCACGAAATTAGTTTCAGATGATCCATTAGTTTCTGCAGTCTTGTTTCCAGATTGAGAGGTTTAAGAAGGTTATTTTCTTCTCCCTTTTTAATGGAACTTGCCTGAAATGCATTACTGTAAGTATGTTTCTTGGAGAAATGTGTCTACAGTTAGGTATGTTTCAGACCTCCACTTGGCAACCAAAGCGTCCAAGGAAGGCTGCATCTTTCCAAGCCCGTACAGCAAAATTATTCACATCTCGTTTGGTTAAATGAGGGCAGGGTGGGGCTTCACGTCTTGTGCTGGCTGGTGCTGAAGCTTCTTGGAGCTTGCAAAAAGCTCTCAAACTATAGTTCCAATTGTCTGGTTGCCTGAGCACTGGCTCCCGACACA
>BLBF01000077.1:8484709-8497209 GCA_015471245.1 Laticauda colubrina | reverse complement strand
CCAAATGAGACCTAGTTGCTGGGAATAAAAATGTACACTAGTTTCATTCCGGGACTACAGGTTTTTTTGGAGACAATTGGCTTACTCTTCAGTATTTGGACGATGGTAGATCTCAAAATAGGATAGGGTAGGGTAGGATAGGATAGCTCTGAGGGCTAAAGAATGGATGAGAAGCAAAATTTTACACCTTTTTTGCTAAAAAAAAAAGATGTTGAGACTCTAGAAAATGTGCAGAGAAGAGCAACCAGAATGATTAGGGGACTGGAGACTAAAACATATGAAGAATGGTTACAAGAACTGGGCAGGGCTAGTCTAGGGAAGAGAAGGGTCAGAGGAGACAGGATAGCAGTCTTCCAATATTTGTGGGGCTGCCACAGAGAGGAAGGGATCAAGCTATTTTCTAAAGCTCTTGAAAGCCAGACATGGAAACTGAACAAGGAAAGATTTAACCTGGAAATAAGGAGAAACTTTCTGACAGTGAGGACAATCAACCAATGAAACAGCTTGCCTTCGGAAGTTGTGGGAGCATCATCACTGGAGACTTTCAAGAAGAGATTGGACTCCCATCTGTCAGAAATAGTGTAGGGTCTCCTGTTCGAGAGGGGGTTTGGACTTGATGACCTACAAAGTTCCTTCCAGCTCTGATTATCTGTTATTTGTTATCTGTCTTCAAAGAAAAACCAGAAAATCCAATTGCCTCTTGAAAAGGTACCTTTGGGATGCCCATAGCTAAGCCAATCCTGATGACCTCTTGTGAATCATAGATGGAGCCCCTGGATAAGCCAAGATGGAGCCATCATAGATGGATCCCCTGGATCCCCACTCAATCCTGAAGCTATCATCTCTGATGAAGACACCCAAGAAGCCTGGATTTTTTAAAAAAAAAAAAATCTTTAATCCAGCAACCTGAGACCATTGTAACTGGAAATCTCAGCATTTGATCTGGAATGCAAACTCTTTTTTTCCCCTACTGAGCTCTATATCTCTTGAATTGACTGATCTGGGAAGATGGATGATCAGACATTTTCCATCAGACAAAACTGGCCTGGAGAGGAATCAGAAATTCAAGGCAATGAGCTGGAGACAATCAATTCTTCCTTCTACCTAAGTAGAAAGCACAGGCTCCCCAAACTGCTCCATAACTATTACATTATGGGAGGAACAACATGAGACTTGTCTGCCAAAAAATATGTCATATGATCTGTTTTTGCTTCAGGTTCCTAAGTGAATAATTTGCAAAGTCGTAATTTTTGGAGGTTAAAAAAACACACAGTGGAAAGCCAAATGAGTTGCTGATTGCCCAGACACAGGCAGTTACATAGATGACCCTACACCAAGGGTGCCAATATTGACCTTCCTCACCAGCATTGGTCAATTCTGAATGGTATCCATGCCCAACATGGCGTCTGCCAGGACTCCATGTTTAAGTGAGGTCTTGTCTCTACCCCTCAGTGTGACTGTGGTGCTCCTCAACAAAATATCCATCACATTGTGTCCAAATGTCTATCAAGAGTTTACGCTGGCCCAGAGTCCAGTTTGAGTTTCTTCAGTGACAAGACCAAAATCTGTGACTGTGCGCAGTTTTGATCTGTGCTCACAGCTAGAGTGTCCTGAGCCGGCTGGTTTTGGGGCTAAGCCACCCCGTAGAGGTGGTGAAGAGCAGGGGAGACTGCCAGCAGGATTGAGGAGAGCTGCATCTCTTCTTTGCAGCTGGCCATTACTCCCTTTCCTGAAGGCAGTTGCAGCGGTGGTCAGAAATGGCCACTTCAAAGAAGAACTCAACCGGAAAAGAATGTGCAGGAGGAGGATAAGAAGCGAAAGTTTTTGGCTGACCAGGTTGAACTGGAAAAACAATACAGAGTACCCTGGAATTTGAATTATAAAGAACAACATTGTTCCTGCGGTTTGAGCTTCTTCGACGACAGACTGAAACCACGTCTCCGCGCGGTTTCGATCTGTACTCACCGCTGGAGCGCCCTGAGCTGGCTGGTTTTGGGGCTAAGCCATCCCATAGAGGTGGTGAAGAAGAGGGAGACTTCCTGCAAGGTTGAGGAGAGCCGCATCTCTCCTCCCCAACTGGCCATTACTCCCTTTCCTGAAGGCGGTTGTAGCGGTGTTCAGAAATGGCCACCACAAAAAAGAACTCAACCGGAAAAGAATGTGCGGGAGGAAGATAAGAAGAGAAAGTTTTAGTTGACCGGGTCAAACAACAAAAGCAACAAATAAGTACCCTGGAATTGAAACTAGTTAAAAAAAACCAATAACATTATTCCCTAAGAAGATTTTTAAGTGGCAAAGGAGAGAGAAAAAGGAAAATATTTGGTTTTTTTTTCTCCTTTTCCTATACTGACAGCTAAGAGACTTAAGCAAGAAATTGGAAAAAAATCCACTTTGACATTAATAGATATTTAATGCTGAAAATAAAAAGTCAAAGGGATAATAAAGATTTCTGGATAATTAAAAGTTTTTGAAAACAGGAAAGGAGAGAAAAAGAATAAAATGGCATGATCTGGAAGGGAGGAGACTGCCTGGAATTAAAAAGAACTTACAGCAAAATCTCAACAAGACTTCCAAAAGATACATCTTAACTGAAACATCACAACAAAGTAGTAAAACCCCAGGAAGAGAAAGTGGAATTCTTAGTTATTGTAAAATCTAAAATCAATCGGGTGGTTGTTTAAAACTGTTTAAAATGGCTCTGCTTTTAGAAGAACTGAAAATGGAACTTTAAAAAGTACAAAGAAGATGCACAAAAAGGGAGAGGTTCTTTTGGCTTCGTATTTCAGTTCTTAGAAATGGAGATTTGGAACTATGAGAAAGAACAAGAAATGCCTGCAGAACAAGAAGATTGTGACAAAGAAGAAGCCATATTTGATGAACAAGTAATCTTAGGTGGGGGGGGGGAAGGAAAGGGGGGGGAAAGAATGGAAAGTTTAAGATTGGGAAAAACAACCCCAAAAAAGAATAGAGTGAAAATAAGTATAAAATCAGAAAGCAACAGAAGAGGGAAATGCAGAAGAGAGAACTAGAAGTAGAGAGACAAGGGGTCAAAAAGGGGAAGGAGAAGATGAGAGGGAAGAAAGAAAGGAAAAGAAGGACAGAAACAAAATATAGAGAAACAAGGTCTATTTAGAGATAATGGGAGAAAATCTAATTTGTTTAATGAGAAAAAATAATATGAAATTGAAACAGAACAGACAAAAGTATAAATGTAATGATTTGAATTGAGATGAGATAAAAAATAAAATTGAGAAAATTAAAAGAAGGGAAAAAGTATATGGAAAATGTAGAATAGTATAAGATATGGAATAGAACACAAAAATGAGCATGAAATTGAGTTTGTGTCTGTATAAAGAAGTTCAACCCGGGACCATGCTATTTTCAAAAAAGATGTATTACTTGTATTTTGTATGTGTGAAAACCCAAATAAAACTTTATTAAAAAAAAAAAAAGAACAACATTGTTCCCAAAGAAGACTTTGAAGTGGCGAATGAGAGAGGAAAGGGAAAGGATTTGTTTTTTTTCTTTTCTTCCCTATATTGACAACTAAGAGATTTAAGCAAGAAACCACTTTGACATTAACAGGTACTTAAGCTGAAAATAAAATGTCAAAGGGATAATAAAGATTTCTGGATTCTCAAAAAATTTTAAAAGAAGGAAAAAAAAAACAAGTGGAATCTGGAAAAATGGAGGAGACCACCTGGAAGTGAAAGGAATTAACAGTGAAACTTTCACAAGATTCCTAAAAGATACATTTTAACTGAAACTTTGTCACAAGATAAGAGAACCCCAGGAAGAGAAAGTGGAAAAAAGAAGCATGAAGAAACAGCTTTGGATTATTTGATTACTTGGTGATTTTTGGTTTTTTGGCTATTGGGTCTAAAGGACTAAAATTAATCGGGTGGTTGTTTAAAAGTTTTTAAAATGGCATCACTCTTGGAAGAATTGAGAATGGAACTTAAAAAACAGAAAGAAGATGCACAAGAAGGAAGAGGTTCTTTTGGCTTTGTATTTCAATTTTTAGAAATGAAGATCCTGAATTATGAGAAACAACAAGAAATGTAGAACTTGTAGTCCCTTGCCTGTAGAACAAGAAGGGAGAAACAAAGAAGAAGCCATCTTCAATGACCAAGTGTTTCTATGTGGGGAAAAGAAAGGAAAGGGGGGGAAGAGAGTGAAAAACTTAAGATCTGAAAAAACAACCCAAAAAATGAATAATTTTAAAATTACAACATTAGGAAGAAATAGAAGAGAGGCTTATAGAAGAGAGAATCAGAATTAGAGAGAGAAGGGGTTAAAAAAGGAAGGGAGAAGAAGAGGGAGAAAAGGGAAAGGAAAAGAAATTATAATGGACAGAAACAGGACATAGAAAAACAGGGAAAATGTACAAGACACAGAGATAATGGGTGAAAACTTAATTGAAAGGGGGATTCTGCAAGGGTACATAAGATAGTATTGTTATATTGAAAATATGAAACAAGTGTGATTAAAATGATAAAGTACTCATTGTAATGTAATAGAATGTTAAATAAATGAAATAAAGAGAATGAGAGAATGAAATTAGGAAAGGAGGGGAACATTTTAATTATTATAAATGTGTTATAAAAATTTAAGTGAAGAGGAATATGAAAGAAACATGAAAAAATTATGGAAATATTCTTAGTGTTCCTAGAAGTATGATATCCTATTGAAAAGAAATGTTAAAGATGTCAAAGATTATAACAAACATTAATGATCAAGCTGAATTGGAATAGAATAAGTATTTTATTATATATATATATATATATTCTTAAGTTTTCACGGGTACTTAAGCCCATGTCACACTGGCCAACGGATGCAAAAAGGACACAGCAGACTAGCAAAATGTTCCATCCGTTGTTATCCGCTCTTAAAAGGGGCAAAAATTTGCATAACCGGAGCGGATAACACGGACGCGGGGAGGAAGCAGGGCGGATGCAAAGCAGATGCGGAATGGAAGCCCAACGGATGGAAGCGGATGGGAGCAGATGGCGCAACCGCAGGGCTTCCGGGGGGCCTCAGCGAAGCGGACGTGGAACAGATACAACGGATGCAGAACGGACGCCGAATGGATGAAGTGGATGCACAGCGGATAAAGTGGATGCACAGCGGATAAAGCGGATGCACAGCGGAAGCCTAGCGGATGCACAGCGGAAGTGGAACAAATGCCGAGCGTTAATTGTGCATGCGGGGGGGAAGCATTACGTAAGCCCCCCGGATATAAAGGGAAGCAGCTCGCACGTGGCCAGCATTCCGAGGAAAGACCTGCTGCTGGACACTTCGAGTTCCTTGCCTGCCCTGCCTGCATGCCTGCCTGCCAGCCTTGCTGCCAGCCTGCCTTCCAGCCAGCCTTGGTGCCTGCCTGCCTTCCTGCCAGGCTTCCTGCCAGCCTACCTGCCAGGTTTCCTGCCTGGCTTCCTGCCAGCCTACCTGCCAGGCTTCCTGCCAGCCTTCGTGCCTGCCTGCCAGCCTTCGTGCCTGGCTTCCTGCCAGCCTTCCTGCCAGCCTTGGTGCCTGCCAGCCTCCCTGCCAGCCAGCAACCCCACAACCATGGGGAGGAAGCGAAAGCCTCAGCAACCTGCCGCCATCCCTGGCAAGAGGGACAGGGCCAACCTCCCGCCCCCTGCCCCTGACTCTGCTTCTGCTGGGGCTTCTGCTGAAGCTGCTCCTGGCAGTGGTGCTTCTGCTGGTGCTGGGGCTTCTGCTGGTGCTTAGTCTGTTGAAGCTGCTCCTGGTCCTGCTGGTCCTGCTTGTGCTCCTGGACTTGCTCGTCCTGCTCGTGCTCCTGGTCTTGCTCGTCCTGTTCGTCCTGCTCGTGATCCTGGTCTTGCTCATCCTGCTCGTCCTGCTCGTGATCCTGGTCCTGCTCGTGCTCCTGGACTTGCTGGCCCTGCTGGTGCTTACTCTACTGCTGCTGATCCTGGTCCTGCTGGTCCTGCTGCTGCTGATCCTGCTGCCGCTGCTGCTGCTAATGATGATGATGATCCTGCTGCTGCTGCTGCTGCTGCTGCTGATGATGATGATTATGATCCTGCTGGTGAGGATGATGATGATGATGATGATGATTCTGCTGGTGCTGCTGCTGCTGGTGGTGGTGGTGTGGAGGAGCAGCTCCTACTACCTGGGAGCCCCTCTGATGAGGGCCCATCTGGTCCAGCCAAAGGGAGGAAGAGGCGTATGTGACAACGGGAGAGGAGGCAATACTATATTGAGGAGGCGCACGAGGATGAGGTGCTGGAGTGGCTGAGAGAGAACGACTATCTGTGGCGGAAGGGACACCGGCTGTACAGGGACACCAAGCGGAAGCAGGCTGCTTGGAGAGAGAGGGCAGAGAGTATGGGTTACACTTTGGAGGTGCTCCTCGGCTGGTGGAAACATATGCACACCTGGTACGGGAAGCTGCACCTCAAGAAATCTGGCCAGGCCACTGTGAAGCTGACAGACAGAGAGACCTACATCATGGCCAGGTGCAGCTTCCTGGAGGGTGAGGTCTGCCACCGAGGAGCACCAGCAGCCCCTCTCACGACCCTCTCTCTCCGGCAGCCTGCTGAGAGCCAGTCCTCTTCCGGCCGAGAGTCAGTCCCTGTCTCCAGGCAGGTTTCTGTGGAGCGTGCCACGGCGGAGAACCCACGGACAGGTGTGGTAAGCATGGTGGAGTGCGTGGAGGACTCCCTGGTGCGGTGGGAGAAAGGAGACATCGAGTCCACCACAGTCCTAGCCGCATCCACCCCCCCCAGCTCCGCCTCCGCAGAAAGGCAGAGAGCCAGACAGCAGGAGGGGCAGAGCCACACTGTCCTGCTGGAGATCAGGGACACCATCCGCACCAGCATAGATCTCCTCTCTCAGCTGGTCCACACTGACTCCTCATCCTCCAACCGCAAGCGCTTCCTCACCTATGTCAACCAGACCCTCATGGAAATGGCGGATCCACAGTACCAGCTGGTGCTTCACAACCCTCCAGACCCAGAGGAACCTGCTCCCACCCAGTCCAGGTCTGCTCCTCCACCCCAGGTGATGTCCCTCCCATTCCAAGGCTTCCCACAGGCCCTCACCTACCAGGGCTACGGCTACCAGGAGGTTCAGCAGCACAGGCAGCCACCCTTCCCAGTCCAGGCACAGAGTCATCGGGCGACACCATTGCCATCTGTTCCACTGATGCCACCGATGCCACCCACGACAATGATGCCACCGACGAACAGTGATGCCACCCACGCCACTGATGCCACCGACGACAGCGATGCCACCCACGCCAATGATTCAAACCACGCCAGTCCTCACCCAGCTGCAGAGCAGACAGCCCCACTACACTACTCCTTCCTCCACCCCACAGCCAAGCCCGGCCTCAGTACATCTGTCATCAGTACTGGGGCTGACACCCCATGGCATGGAGGAAGGACTTCTCAGCATCACGGGGCTGAGCCAGCTGTCCGAGAGCTTTCTCAACACACCGTCACCTGTTGTCCTCTCAGGGCCAGGCACTCCAGCACCACCCACCACCACAGCACCTGGACCCTTCACCCCTGAGACTGGGCACACCTCCGAGTGACCAAGAAGAGTGCCAGAGACCGGGTAGCTCAATACAGAAGCCTGATGATGGCAGATGAGATTCTGCTGAAACGTTGCTACAACTTTAACAGAACTACAATGATGTGGGATAATACCCGAAGGAAGCTGAACAGCATATATACACCACCAGACTGTCAATCATTTGGAAGCCTGCACTCTCAAATAGAAAGATCTCCATGCCACAAGCCAGGCAAACACCTGGGCAAAAACAGACTCCCTCTGATAGCTCCAACCCAACCCCCCTACCAGGCACCCAGGTGAAACCCAGCTTGCTAATGAATAGCAGCTTGCTAATGAAGAGCAGCCGTCCCTTCACACGGAGCCAAGCTGCACTAAAAGCCTCCAACACAAGAACAGAGTGTTGCCAGCCAATCAAAGCCACAAAACAGACAGAAGAAACCAGAAACACCAATCAATCAAACTCCAAGTCCAATGAACACAGGTCCAGGCTCCCAACCAATCAGAATGGACCAGCCTCAAATTTAAAACCAGGAGCTGTAAGACCCATATCCATACAGAAGCCTGATGATGGCAGATGAGATTCTGCTGAAACGTTGCTACAACTTTAACAGAACTACAATGACGTGGGATAATACCCGAAGGAAGCTAAACAGCACACATGTAAGTACCCGCGAAAGCCTAAGAAAACATATATATATATATATATATATATATATTCTTTTTAAGAACTTAGTGCATATTTTAAGAATGTACCAAGCAGAATTCAACTGGAAGTTATGTGTTATATTGAATATTATAATTGTAAAGGCATAAATTGAAGTTTAAATAAGAGTTGAATGGATAAAAATTAAAAGATACAAAGGTGTCATACTCCAATTAGTAACTACAGGGAAAAATTTTGTTTAATGAGAAAAGAAAATATGAAATTGAAACAGAACAGACAAAAGTATAAATATGATGACTAGAAAGGTACTGAAACTTAGAAAAAAAAATATAATTGAATTTAGAAAGAAATTAGATCATTAAAAGTAAGATTGAGAAAACTTAGGGAAGGGAAAAATTATTTAGAAAATGTTAAAATAGTAATAAGATATGGAACAGAACACAAAGATGAATATGAAATTGAATTTGTGTCTGTATGGAGAAGTGATAACCCGGGACCATGCTATTCTAAAAAAAATTTTTTTTTTACTTGTATTATGTTTTGTGAAAACCCAAATAGATTTTTTTTGTTTTAAAAAAAGAGTTTACACCAGCCCAATATCCAATTTTTGTTCAACATAGACCATCCTGTCCTTGAATGGCTGGGTGGACTGGAGATTAACTTTTGAACCACTATAAGTCCATGTGTTTGCCATATGCTAAATAAAAATAAATAAATTGGGGGGGGGGGGAGACACACTGGCAAATTGCTAATAGCCAAGTAGGATTCTGCTATTTTCTGCTGCACCAATATTTCTGAAATTTAGAAATCCACTGCCAAACAACAATAGATAAATATTTCTAATAAATAGCTCTGCCTTGCCAGAATGACTCTTTCCTCCTTTCTTTCTTTCTTTCTTTCTTTCTTTCTTTCTTTCTTTCTTTCTTTCTTTCTTTCTTTCCTTCCTTCCTTCCTTCCTTCCTTCCTTCCTTCCTTCCTTCCTTCCTTCCTTCCTTCCTTCCTTTCTTTCCTTTTGCATTCAGGGGAAAGGAAAACCATTGTGTCGTGCACCCAGATTGTTAACAAAACTATGATGTTGGTGAACAACAGCGCTTGCCAGCGGGCAACTCGTCCTGAGCCACAAGTCAGAAGATGTAATGCCCATCCCTGCCAGTCCAGGTAAGAAGCCCATTGCAAAAATCAGAAATACTTTCCACTTAGAATAGGTATGTGGTGTCAGCCAAAAAAGCCAATCCTAAATTGCATTAACAGAGGGATTCAATCAAGATCAAGTGAGGTACTGATACCACTCTATAAAGCCTTAATAAGACCACACCTAGAGTACTGCACCCAGCTTTGGTCACCACACTATAAAAAAGATCTTGAGACTCTAGAAAGAGTGCAGAGAAGAGCAACTATGATGATGAGGAGACTGGAGGCTGAAACATACGATGAACGATTGCAGGAACTAGGCATGGCTAGTCTCGTGAAGAGAAGGACCAGGGGAGACATGACAGCAGTCTTCCAATATTTGAGGGACTGCCACAGAGAGGAGGGTGGTCAAGCTATTTTCTAAAGGACCCGATGGCCAGACAAGGAATAATGGATGGAAACTGATCAAGGAGAGATTCAATCTAGAAATAAGGAGAAACTTTCTGACAGTGAGAACAATCAACCCATGGAACAGAAGTTGCCTTCGGAAGTTGTTGGAGCTTCATCACTGGAGGTTTTCAAGAAGAGATTGGACTGCCACTTGTCAGAAACTAGGATCTCCTGCTTGAGCAAGGGGGAGGTGGACTAGATGGCCTACAAGGTCCCTTCCAATTCTGTTAAGCTGTAATCTAGGTAAAGGACAAAGATCACCTTTGTGCCTCAAAAGAAACACTTATATTTGGGGTCTTCATGAACATCATTAGGTCTATGGGTACCTATCTAGAAAAAAGGTTGAAATGAGCTGGAGCTGAAAGAGACCCTCATACTGAGGTAAGAGAGGTGTTGGGGGCTAATCACCAATCTTCCTTCTAGCAAAGGCATTTGGAGATCAACAATACAAGACATTGTAACCATTTTATGAATAGACAAGCCCTATGCCCCATTGTAATTATTCAAGAGTGACATGCTTTCAGTTCCATTATTGTTATGGTTGAGTGACACTTTTTGTCTGCTAAGATGTTCATTTGCTATTTGGTCAGAAATTGAGTGAAGGATATGATCTTCACATAGATTGCTTCCCTTCATCTACAGGATAGACAATTAGAAACTATGCATAATGGAAGCCTTTTTTTTTCAACATCATAAAATAACTACTGGTCCACCCTTAGAAGCTAAGTGGACGAGTGCCCATAACCAAGTCAATCTTACTGACCTCTAAAATGTCTTTTGAGGGAGCTTATGGTCACCTTAGAGGTCAGGCAACTAAGAGTGGCACTGTTTTTGATTTATGTGCTAGACGCACATAGCCAGACAATAGTTCAAGTTGGCCACACCCTGCTCAGCATTTTCTCATTCCTTCCAAGTTGACCATACATTCACACTTCATACACTGCCAAATGGAAACATTTTCTGAAGTGCATTCCTTTCATCTTTATAGAATTTAAATTTCCATTTGTTTTTGCCCACCCAGATATTAGAAATGCATGCTTGGCATATTCGTTGACTGAGAACATCTTAAAGAGACATTCCCTTTCACCATGGATAGAGGCTTTTTTAAAATAAAGAGATATATCTTCTTTTCAGAAGTTCTGAGTTTGTTTTCCAAGTTCAAGTGAAATTATTATAGGATTCCTAAAGTAAGTTCTTCTGTTTTTCACTTCATGCTCTGCCTTTTTCTGTATGAGTTGTAGGAAAGGAAAACAGGGACTATAATTTCTAGCCTGCTGTCTGACATTGTGATAGAGTTACAGAGTAAATCTGGGATGTTAAACATGATAGTCACCAGAAAGAGAGATCGGGATTTACCCTTAAGATCTGAAATGTTTGTGTCTGACTCTTTGATATTCAATTCTTCAAAAGTTGTTGTGATTTCTTTGATTATCAAGCTCTACAATTGCAATATGGATAATCATTTAGCAACCAAAATTAGGATTGGCCATTCAGACGTTAATCAGAGCAAACAGAGACATGGTGCTTATGATCTTATTTCAGTTTTCCTTTGCTTTACCAACCTGCAAAGGTTCTAAATGCATGGGTTGGTTGCAAAGTTACTTTTTCATCACCATTGTAACTGCAAGCATTCATTAAACAAGGCGGGCACTAAACGGGAATGCTTCTAGTTGTCCTTTCCTGCAGTGTGAAAGTTCAAGTAGGAGAAAAAAAGTCCATAAAAGATTATACAGAGTTAAATACTTCATGCAAGATGTTGTGCAGAAATTTGCAATTGTATATTTCATTCAGTGTGCTTAGTTTTTAAATGCTGTTATTATTAGACATAGTTTTTAAGAGTTGCCATCATCCCCAGATACAACAATGGAAGTCCTACCTGTCTTTAGAGGTGCTTGGCTTTTAAGATTTAGATTAAGATTCTTTGGAGGAGAATCCCTCTTTTTATTTTTATAAGTTTTTTATGAATTAAACATGTAAAGGTAGCTCTTCAGCTATTTTAGAGAATTTGTAAAATGGATCTGGTGACGTTATTGCTTGTATAATCCACATTTGTTGTCGGTGCTACTTCAGCTTGTATTCTTCATCCTCCTCTAGCTAATAATTTGTGGTTTCTTTATCCTAAATTTCACTAATAGTAAGATAATTATTTGGAACTTCCTGGGTACCAGACAAATGATATTCAGCAAGGCCAACTTTTGTGAAGCAAAGGAGCATGGAGAATAGAATCAAGATGAACAAATCCCTACTTAGTTCACATATGCTACTAAGTTATGGCTTGTTTGTCAATTAAACAAAAGTTTAATTGTGTGTGTGTGACATATGGTACACACATGAACCGAAGAGATGAAGCTCGTACATTGACAGCATTGCTGCTTATGTCTGTTTGATGAAAGCATTTGATCCTATTTCCGTCTATCAATCAAACTCGTGATCTTTAACCACCATCTTTTGACCTCCTTTGACCCAGTTCATGTTTGGTGCTGTGTTTCCACACCGTTGCTTTGCTTTTCCTTCAGTCCCTGCTGTCAAATTCAGCCATTCTGATGTCTCTCAAACCACTGTTTATAAGCTCTATGAAAACAAAAAAAGATGTCAAAACTCTGGAAAAAGTACAGAGAGGAACAGCAAGGACAACTAGTGGAGTGGAGGCTGAAATATAGGATGAACAGTTGCAGGAATTAGATATGTCTAGTTCAGTAAAAAAAAAAAA
>BLBF01000077.1:8409695-8479897 GCA_015471245.1 Laticauda colubrina | reverse complement strand
TATATATATATATATATATATATATATATATATATATATATATATATATTATAGGCTGTTCCATTTCTCTTGGATGTTTTTTGAAATGAAGGGAAAAATACTGGAGAATAACAGGGTGAGAGGGGAATACAAGATTTCCTTTGAAAATTTTAGAATAGAATAACAGAGTTGGAAGGGACCTTGTAGGTCATCTAGTCTAACCCCCTGCCCAAGCAGGAGACCCTACGACCTGGGTCGCCAACCTTTTGGACCTCAGGGAACACCAAACTCAATAATTTTAGATCCCAGAGACCAGAGACTGGTTCTGTGGGTGTGGCCTAATTTGTGGTGTGGCTTGGTGGTCGTATAACTGGCTGCACGTGGCTTGTATGTGAACATCATAAATATTTATACAAATATTGATTTTTTTTAAAAAAAAAGAGCAACTTTTACCCAAAATCAGGCAAAGCAGGCAGAATGAGTTGCTCACAGAATCACATTCATTCAGAAATCTATCTATCTATCTGCCATTGGCTAGTTCAGTGTGTCACATAAAATTTGCTTGCAAGCAAACTCACAAAATTAACTCACAACACACCATGCATGTAAATATTGAATTTTTTATTTAAAAAAAAAGAGCAACTTTTACCCAAAATCCGGCAAAGAAGGCAGATCACAGAATCATTCAGTTATCTATCTATCTATCTGCCATCAGCAAGCTTCCTCTGCACTCTTTCAAAGTCTCAACATCTTTTTTGTGGTGTGGTGACATGATTTTTTCCCTTAAACCTGCAAAAATGCAGGAGTTTTGCAAGTCATAAATCGGCATTCTTCCTGAGAAAATAACCATGCGCATCCAACTAACCAACAGCTAGAAAGTAAAGAAAACTGCACTGAATTGAATCAACTCAAACACAATCAGAGGTTGTGGGGTTCCCGCTGGGAATTAGACAGCAAATCCAAGGAAGCTGCAAGAATGGTCTCCTACTTACACAAGAGAGCTGAGAGCTGCCTGTCCTAGATGATGCTGTTGCCAGGCAGAAACTTGTCCTAATGACAGCATTCCTGGGGAGTTAAAACCCTGCAGGGCTGACAGGTCTGCACTAGTCAAGGAGTAATCTGAAACAGGAGACAAAAATACAAGGGATTTGTATTAAGCATTCGTGGCAAAGTTATAAGGCAAAGTTACACCTCACAGACTGATTGCTAACAGCTAAAACAATTGGGAGGTCCTATTTTCTGCTTTAGATTAGGTAAATTGGTACAAAGATGCAAGCCAAACTAATTTGTCCCCCATCTCTAAGGATTAACTCTCAAGTTCATTTTGTATGTTTTTGCTCAAGGAAAGTATATGGGCAAGTTACTTGAGATGCTGAAACACGGGAAGTCTGTTAAAACCATCTTTCACTTATGAGCAGAGAGCAGAGTCCTTGACACAACTCTTACACAAGAAATTCAGGTGGACTCCCAGGAGAAAAATCAAGATTATTCCAAGGAGTAACAGAATCCTGTTAATTCCTTTAAGAACAAACCCGGAGGGATCACACTATCCAATTTCTCTTTATATCTACATACAATTTTATGAATTGCAAAGCAGCCAAGGCTTCAAATCTTATTAGCAACATTATTGAAAGTATCATTTACTCTGCAATTAAGCCTTCAAAAAGCTCTCCAAATAGCCTATAAACCTCAGAAATAAAATTAGTCTCTGCTGCTTTTGGAAGGAGGGAGGGAGGGAGGGAGGGAGGGAGGGAGGGAGGATATGGAGGACGTGAGAAGGGAACAGACTGGAAATCAACTCAAAAGAATACCAATTAAGATGCAAACAGTTCAGAAAGCCCATCTGAAGATTAATGGTAAGTAAATTGAAGAGTACTTAAAGCTGTGGTCTGATTATTGTTCCAGAAGTAATGGAGATATGATTCCCCCACCTCAGTTTTGCAGGTGGGGACCCCTGCAGCCTTATGGAACAGATGTCTCCAGGGTTTGATTCAGGAACTTAAATATTAGGTTTTTAAAATCAGGGCTTAAATAGCTGTCACTTCTGATTAACATGCAGGAAGTTATTTCACTTCATGACTGTCGCTGCTTTTTCTCTCACATATGGAAGGAGAGGGAGCTGCAAATGCTTTTCAGCACTTAATCACTTTCTAATACTGTTCTCTTAATATATTCCTTTGCCTCTTGGGGAAAGATAGGGACAAAAATGGGTTCATGTGAAAGAGCAATGATTTATGCTGCAACGTTGTTAGGTTTTTTTCCCTATCTATTATTAGTTGATATTGGCTAGACAGTTTTTTCCATGGACACATAAAAGATTTCTGAGCATGTAAACCAGGCATTGTTTCACATCAGAGTGACTGTGGGATGAAAACACCATTACTTCATTTCCCTGTTTCAGAGGGAAGCTCATGTCACTAATTCTTCTATAAAAATTTTCAGACAAAGTCCCCAAAATGAATCGTTCTCTAAAATTTACCAAACCTGTCTCATATTTTTCCCTCTTCTGTTTAATTGTGTCCAATCCTCAGAGAATGCTTGAACAAGTCTCTGCAGTTTTCTTAGCAAAGTTTTTCAGAGGTGGTTTGCCATTGCCTACTTCCTAGGGCTGAGAGAAAGTGACTGGCTCAAGGTCACCAAGCTGGTTTCATGCCTAAGACAGGACTCAAACACACAGTCTCCCCAGTCTTTAGCCTCATCACAACAAACTGGCTCTTCTTCTATCATAATTTCCATCTGCAGTATTGACCAAACCTCTGCCATATACTACTATGCTATACATGACTAGTTTTAGGCTGTTATGATGTTTTTAAAATATTTGTATTATTTGTTATGTGTTAAACTGTGGATCATTTAGCTTAAAAGATTTATAATAAACTATTCGATGAAGAACAGTACATAATTTTGAGCAATAATTCAATATTTGTGACTTGTTGGCCACAGCTGAATGTTGCAAAGACAGGATTGCCTAAAGCAGGGGTCTCCAACCGTGGCAACTTTAAGCCTGATGGACTTCAACTCCCAGAATTCCCCAGCCAGCTTTGTCCATCAGGCTTAAAGTTGCCAAGGTTGAAGACCCCTGGCCTAAAGACTTAGAATCCTTTGAATGCGGCAGCCATTAAGAAAACAGGAGAGATGAAGAGCCAACAAATGTGTAACTTACCAGTATTGTAAGCTGTAGGCATGGCAGAATAGACCAGTCCTTGTGGCGGCAAGCTTGGAGTTGTCACAGATACAACTGGTGTTGCAAGAGGTTGCGTGGACTGAGAACTACTTAACCGCTGCGTGTTCTGTGAATGGTGACCAGAAAAACGAAAGTGGTCAAAGAAAATAAAGATGCATTGAAGTTAATTCAGACATGCATTGGCCAAACACAAACTCTGAGGTTCTTTTCTTCGAGTGCATTTTTTATATTGCCACTGAGGTAAACAAGCAGCACATTTTCTTTAATTAACTGTGATAGAGTCATAGAATTGAAAGGGACCATTGGCTGAACATTGGAACCACCTTGATGAATGAATCCAGATTAAAGCACTCATCCCGGCTGTCCAGCTTCTGTTTGAGCACATCCATTAAAGAAACTGGAATCAAATATATTTTCTTAACATTCAACCAGAATAACAGTTGAACGTGTCTCAGGGATTAATTAAACCATAGTGATTTAATGATTATCATGGCAATTTAGTCAAGACAGGAAGAGAAAAAGCTGCCTTTGGACTCATTCCTATAAACTTTGCCTTCCCAGAATTATTGGGATCATGTTGTCACATCCAGTTCTGGGGGAAAAGATTGCTGATGAAATGTATCTATATGTAGATAAAAGCATCTAAATAAATGAATTTCAAATCCTATCCCCTCCACATGTTTTTTTAAAAATTCCAGTCCTTTCAAATTGCTATACTGATGACATTATACTCAATATGATAAACTGACATGGAAAGTTGGTCCATGGTAGACCAAGCTTTCCACATTCATAAAACAAGGCTCCACAATACTTAAAATCTCTCTTTTCTGGGCAAACAACACAGCTTGAACCAGTCTTGGGGGTGGGGGGTGGGGGGGTCAGTTGCAATGCTAAATCATCTAATTGTCTGGAGGGGGAGGGGATCGTCCTTTTTTTCTTGGCTTGATATTAAGAAGCGGTGATGCCACCAGAGGGCAATCTCCTCCTGTAAAATGCTAAAATGCAAATGGATGTTTTACCCTTGTACAGGAAAACTGAGAGCTGCTTCAAAATACATTTTGGCACATTGAAAAAAACTCAGCAGACATGCCCTTTAACTTACAACAAATGGATCCATGCAATTTGCATGCAAACAATAATTAGGACACTGTTTTGGGAGAAGAGAAATGTAAATCTACGCAGGCATCATTTGAATGAATCACTGCAAACCTTTTGTGTTTGTATAAGCAACTCATAATGCTTGAACTACAGTGCAGTGAATTTAAACTGGAAACCATGTGGAACTGTGTAAATAGGGCTCTCCAACCTGGGCAACTTGTGACTTTAACTCCCAGAATTCCTCAGCTGGGAGTTGACACCCACAAGTCTTAAAGTTGCCAAGGTTGGAGATCCCTACTTATAATCCTACAAACCAGCAAAATTTGTGACTTGCTAGCAAAACACTTGAGATTTTCAGATTCCATCTGTAAAATGAGACATTCGTCTTAAAAGGCTGACAAATTGGGAAGCTGTAAAGATGAAAAATGTGGAAAGTGTTTCTTATCCCTAAGTTTTGCAAAAAAAAAAAAAGTATACTTGACAAAGGACAACAAAAGACCTCAATTAATTGAAGACATCCAATTATTTTTTTTAAATGTAATCAAGATCATCTTACTACAGATGTTCTTACAAGATGTTTTTGCAGCACTATTGCAACACTGTTATACCTTATGATTCTTGACAAATGTATCTTCTTTTTATGTACACTGAGAGTATATGCACCAAGAAAAATTGCTTGTGTGTCCAATCATACTTAGTCAATAAAGAATTCTATTCTATTCTGTTCTGTTCTGTTCTGATCATTATCTACACTCAGTTTAGTTTCTGGTGATTAGGGGTCAGAATTTTCCTGGGTTGTGCTGAAGGACAACTTTTTATTAGGAGATAATGGCAATTGTTGTTCTCTTGTAAAATCACGATATTCTCCTGAAATAGCTTTGGATCGTGTAGTGGTTCCACTCATATCTATAGACTAATCCCCACCCACCACCACCCAAAAAAAAGACACCGAAAGACTGTAGCTCAGCTCACTAACAATCTTATTGAAAAGTGCCTCAGGAAAAACTTGTATCCAGAGCTATTTAATTTCTGTATGAAACTGTTGGGTACAATCAGCAGAAGATTTAGAGCAGGGGTCCCCAAATTTTGCAACTTTAAGACTTGTGGACTTCAACTCCCAAAATTCTCCAGCCAGAATTCTGAGAGTTGAAGTCCACAAGTCTTAAAGTTGCCAAGTTTGGGGACCACTGATTTAGAGCCATCAACATTCCCCTTATATTCCTCCTCCTCCTCCTCTTTCATCTGAAGTAAGAGTAGTTTGGATCTTGATACCCGGAAGTGATTCAAGCTCAGAACAGAGTGTTTCCAAGCTTGAAAGGCTTCCAAAAGAACAGCCGGTTACATTCGGAACAACTGCTTTGACCTTGAAACAACTGTCTCAGAATCAAGCCAGGCACTTCAAATTCAAGATGGTTCAACTTCAAAGGACTATATACACAAACAGGGTTGGAATCACAGCTGGCCCAGAAAGCAGCAGAACCAGCAACGGTCACGTGGGCTTTCTCGTGCCCTACATTTACCCCTGGGTTGAAACTACCAACTGCCTAAATCTCCGAGGTCACCTGAAAGCAGCTTATGGTCATCTACAAAGCTTTATAAGGCTTATAACCAAGCTACTTACAGGACCACCTATGCCCAAATAGTCTGCTCCACAATTTATGGGTCATCATCACATGTAGCACCTTGTTTATATGGGTCTCTCATTAGAGATGTTTTGGCCTCGATGATAAATTCAGCTTTCTAATAATGGGTCCCACATTATGGAATAACTGGCAAAGGGAAGGGAAGTACAATCCTTCGTTGTCAGAGTGTTCCCTAAGATTTTTTTGTATGCTATTTTAAGGGTTCGTATTGAATTTTCCTGCATTTATTTTTAAAGCACTAATCCTGGTAAGTCACTTCAATATAATTAATTGAATGAAATAGGTGTTTAACGCTTTAGCTTTTCAAATATATGTGGAAACAATTATGTAGGAAAATTAGCACACTGCATATATTAGACATGATACTTTTGTCTAAAAATGTAAATGTACTATGTAACTGGATGCATTCACAAGACATAGAGACACAAGCACACACACTCATACACACCAAAACCATGCTGTCATGCATAAAAAGCCCCATATCAGCAACTCATTGGGTTTAAATTAATTGATAAAAAGCATCAAAATTCTTGCTCTCTGTGTCCTTTACACAAGTTTTTCAAGAGGCAGATTTGCTGTAATGCTGAGAAGTATTATTTTACGACTATTTTTTTTAAAGGCAAAACAAAAGAAATTACATCATATGTGTTTTGTAAAAGCCTTCTGAAGAGGAAGCCTTTTCCACTAGAAACAGACAGCTTGCAATTGTAGTTTCTTTTGGTAAACAGGGAATCCCCTTGTGGCTTCCTTCTCTTGTAGAGCATGAAATTAACTTTATCTCCAGCATGGTGAGCTCATCAGGAGTGATGTAATCTCCGAGAAGGAAAGCAGCAGCCACAAGAATCTGTTTCAATATTTGTAGAACTTGGTAGGCCAAATCGCTCTGTCGAAACACCAACATATCTGAGCCATCATGCAAATAATCATTCAAGGTATATTTCCCTGATGTTGCTGTTAGAGGTTTGGCTCCAATGTTCCCCTTTCAATTAAAAGGACAAGAAAAAGCCTTTTGTTTGAAGTTTATTGATTCCCCTTAAAATGTTTTTTTTCCTCCCCCTCCAAGACAAAGGGAACATTGGTATGGTTACATACATAGTTGACATGAAAGTTCTTCAGATTTTGATGTTTCATACCAAGTAAGAACCCAGACTCACCAACTCCAATTCATCCTCCTCCGACTGTACTCAGCAAATAAGAGGAATAATAACATTACTAAGAATAGATTGTATTTCAGAATGAAAGAGTTCATGTTTGGGCGTGAAAAGCTAGGTATATTTAGCCTTGCTAGTATTTTAAATTTACACAGAGTATCAGGCATAACAGCATAATTTAAGAAGCCTAAATTAGCCAGGTTGACAAAGATTTTACCAACAACTGGTCTAACTACAGTCCTCAACTCAGCATTCCTTTACCAATTCCTTTATTCCTTTAACTTCCTTCAAAGTTACAACAGCACCAAAATTAGCGGTCAATGACTCATCTTCGCCCTTACAACCATTACATCATCGCTACAGTCACAAAATCCAAATTTGGGTATTGGAAACTGGCATGTAGTTACAATGGTTTCGGCATTGTGTACAAGTAGTCCTCGACTTACAAACTGCAACTGAGGACAGAATTCACCTTGCTAAGTGAGAAGTCTGCTAAGTGAGTTTTGCCCCGTTTTACTTGACTTTTCTCACCACGTTTGTTAAGGGAATCACTGGAGATGTTCAATTGGCAACACGGTTGTTTGAGTGAATCTGGCTTTCCCCATGGACTTTGCTTGTCAGAAGGTTGCAAAAGGGGATCACATGACCTCGGGACACTCTGTGACTGTCATAAATAGGAATCCATTGTCAAGCATCTGAAGGTAACTCACATGACCATGGGGGATGCTGCAACGGTCATAAGTGTGAAAAAGTCACTTTTTTCAGTGCCGCTGTAATTTCAAATGGCCACTAAATGAACTGTTGTAAGTCAAGGACCTAATCTAATCACCATTTGCAACCTCCCCAGCTGGCTTCTGACAAGCGAAATCAATAGAAGCCAGATGCACTTAACCAGCATGTTGGTTCACTTTAAAAACTGTGGCAAAGGGAAGGTCATAAAATCGGATATGTGACTCGCTTAACAACTGCCTCGTTTAGCAACAGAAACTCTGTTCCCAATTGCAGTTGCAAGTCGAGGACTATCTCTGGTGCTATTCTGACACGGAACACTTAATTTATTATGGTTAGCATAATTTATGTCAATTCATGTTAAGCCAATTTGGCAGCTGGCAATCCCAGATTGCAGGGAGTGTTTTAAAAATATATATATATATATATTAGTGGATCAACTAAAGTTCCACTTCAAACTTTAATCAAACGGGGATGAATAGCAACAATTGGAAAGTTTGGAGCCTGCTTGGTGAGAATGAGAAAAGCCAACGAAAACGCCATAGCTGACAAATGGCACCCTTTCACAGACCAGATGGCTCAAGGTCAAAAGTTAAGCTTCAACGCCCCCCAACATCCCCCTTGTCATCTGTCTACCCCTTGAGAAAGTAAAGCCTGAAGTTATGAGTCAGTTCTTGGTTCTAGCTCAGATGCTATGCCAAGATTCCAATGCCTTGCATAATTCCTCACTTTTTCCTAGGAGTGAAAATGTTATATATGCAAAGCGACCGCATTTACACTGATAAAAGCAATCGGCTTGTCTCAGTGCAGACCTGGAAAAGGCCCCTAACAGCTATAACCTTGATTATATACATAAAATTGTTCCTGGGTTAGAATAAGCTGTAGCAAACGTCTTCCCACAAGAGATGACCACTGGCTTATCCAATAGAATTTTTAAGAATCTGTGGTGCTTCTGTCTAACTGACAGCAGCGTTCTTCAAGATTAAGTGCTGGGAATTGGAGATGGGAAACTGGGGAGGGCTCCGGTTTTCATAAAGTCCTGCTAGTGAGTCTGAGAAGCAGCGAGTTGGCTGTAGTGTGAAACAAGAAAAAAGCAGGGCTACAGATAAATCTGATCTGTACTGGCAGGGGTTTCTTTGTAGTTTTGTGAATTTAAAAGGAACTTCAAGGGGACAAGCAAATCAATTAATACAAATGAAGAGAGGGGGGTGAAGTGTGGGGATAATTTAATAGAGCTGGATTAAGAAATGTTAGTGCATGTTTTTATTTTAATATATTCATACTATGTTTCACTGGATTGAACAAAGAAAACAGTCTCGGCTGGATTCTGCCTTTGAAGTTAATCAATTCAAGTCCTCTTTTTGGGATAAAAGGCAAATGAATAGCCAAGAAAATGAGCAATTAGCAGCATTCGCACAAACAAAACAAAGGACCAGAGTGCTTGGATTCTGAAAAAATTAAGACCCTGAAATATTTTTGAAAAACGATACCTATTGAGGTCAGCCCATAAAGAATGGCATGAATTATACAAAAATATGACAGATCTCAGAGCAACCACTAGCAAGTCGTACCCATGTTTACTACTAAGAGCACCTTCCCCATGTAATGTGTTCCCAGAATTCTCAACCATTATGGTAAGGTGACAGATTGCAGAAGTCTAGAGTAAAAAGACTTCTTGCCTACAACAAAAAGGGGGTTAGATAATTAGAAGACCTCCAAGGCCCATTACACCCCTATTATTGTATGTTCTAACTAAAGGGAGCCCTCAACTTACAACAATTTGTTTAGTGACTCTTTGAAATTACAATGGCACTGAAAAAGGTGTCTTGTGACTATTTTTCATGCTATGACTGTAGCAGATCTCCATGGCCACATGATCAAAATTCAGAAGCTTGGCAACTGGTTCATATTTATGACAGTTGCGGTGTCTTGGGGTCATATGATTGGTGTTTGTGCCCTTCGGACAAACAAAGTCAATGGGGAATCCAGATTCACTTAACAACAGTGGCAAGAAAGATCATAACATGGGGCAAAACTCACAATAAATTTGCTTAGCAACAGAAATTCTGGGCTCAATTGTGGTTGTAAGTTGAGGACTACCTGTAGTTTGAAAACTTTATATGGATGAATAAAGAAAAGGAGGGAGAAAGCACACCAACTAGCATGGCTCATTTCTCCCTGCAAAGAAGTACTAATTCTTAATAGCAATAGCAATAGCACTTAGACTTATATACCGCTTCACAGTGCTTTCCAGCCCTCTCTAAGCGGTTAACTGAGTCAGCCTCTTGCCCCCAACAATCTAGGCCCTCATTTTACCAACCTTGGAAGGATTGAAGGCTGAGTTAACCTTGAGCTGGTCAGGATCAAACTGCCAAACTGCAGGTTGCCAGCAGCCGGCAGAAATAGGCTGCAGTACTGCCTTCTAACCACTGTGCTACTACAGCTCATGATGGTTAATGGTTTGAGGTTGAAGGTACCCTTGAATATGGGATCAAAGCAGCATTTGAGACGTTTTTGTCTGTAGAACTGTACTTTTTAAGCCCTCTAAGAATACAGTCCATGCACAATGAGTCAAAGGAACACCTTACCAATGGAGGCATCATGCCTTTGCTAGATGGAGGAATGACAACCCGGAGATCTGGTTTGCGACTGTTCATTCCAAGATTGCCCCCACCCGGAGGTGGGGGAGATTTTGTAGGCATCACTTTGCTTAAACTGTTCCCGCCACCGGTGCTGCTAAGCAGGCCTGGGGATGCTCGTGAGTTCACAAAACCGTTTCCTAAGGTGAGAGGTAAAGAAAAAGGGAAAAGGTATGAAAGAACTATACTGGTACTTTTGTCAATAAATATACAAACAGGTGATTCTTGTAATTGTTGCTTTGTGAGAGCTTAACAAAGATATAACTTTAGAGGTTATCTTTGAAAACTTGTAACAGGTTGTAACAGCCCAGAACCTACAACTGCACATCCTTCAAAACTTCAAATCTGCAACTCACAGGAGTAATAATAAAGGAAAAACAAGTGCCAAAAAATATCAGTAAGTAAGGAGAACCAGGCTTCAGGAAATGATACATCAGTTCAAGGAGATGGAATGGTGGGTGAGGAGGATATCCTATTTCTATTTTTTTAAAACACAGTATTTAAAGATTCTTTATTAGCCTTGCCTAACAAATGATCTTTCACACTCTCACACAACCACAGGCCAACATTCCTGCTGGTAGTAGAATTATTATCAGGTAGATCTTGGTTTATATTACCCCTGACTCCTAGGCACTGCTGCCAATAAAGGCTTGCCAATGTGCAAGTCTTGGGATGTTACTTTGCAGTTTGCTAACTTTCTGAAAATCCCCTCTAATGAAAGAAATTTTTAAAAGTCGAATGGGTCAAGGAGGCTGATAGATAGAATGGGAGATATACAAAAGGGTGGGTGTGGAAAATGCTTGCCTCCCCTGAGCTGTTTACACACGGCAGCACAACACACAAGAATAATTGTTGAATAAATGTGGTTACCAAATCACAAAAACTGTTCTCTTTGAAGATACCAAGTTTCCTGATCAGAAAATAAACTAACTTCTGCCATGTCCCGTCCCCCCCATCCCCAATTATTCAATGGTTAAAGGCTTGTTATTGTTGTTTATTCTGGTTTAATTTGAGGAAAGGGAAGAAAAACAAGGGCAGCAGCTCCAAAACGAGCCTTGAAGAATGTGACTGATTAGAGACTAAAAAGTACTAACTGTTGTTAAGTGAAAACATCAAAGTTTAGGGGGAAAGGTACAGATTACAATAACCTAGAAAAGGCTGACTATGCTGATTAGAAAACAGAGCAATCCAAGTTGCCATGATACGTTTATACATATGTATGTACTATATTGGATGCTTGGCCTGCAAAGAAAATATTTGGGTACTTGGATAAATAAAAATCCCTGTCACTTAAGGGCCTGTCACATAGGCCGACGGATGCAAAAAGTATGTAAAAAGGACACAGCGGGCGAGAAATTTTTCCATCCATTGTTATCCGCTCTCAAAAGTGCCCCAAATTTGCATAAGCAGAGCGGACAACAACAGAAAGGAACGGACGGGGGGAGGACGTAGCCAGGATGTTAAGCGGATGCTCCACGGAAGCCTAGCGGATGGAAGCGCATGGAAGCGGATGGCACATCCGCAGGGCTTCCAGGGGAGAACACTGAAGTGGAAGCACAGCAGAAGGAATGGATGCAGAGCGGATGCCTAGCAGATGACGTGGATGCATCACGAAAGCCTAGCGGATGCCTAGCGGATGCAAAGCGTTCACTGCGCATGTGCGTCAGCCCCGCGGATATAAAAGGATGCAACTCGCAAGCAGGTCACCATTCAGAGGAAAGACCTGCTGCCAGACACATCTCCAGCCAACAACCATGGGGAAGAAGAGGAAGCCTGTGCCATCTTCTGCCAGCCCTGGTAAGAAGGGCAGGGCCACCATCCCATCCCCTGGCCCTGACTCTGCTTCTGCTGGGGCTTCTGCTGCTCGGGCTGACTCTGCTGGTGCTAGGGCTTCTGCTGGTGCTTCTGCAGAAGCTGGGGCTTCTGCTGGTGCTTACTCTTCTGGCGCTGCTCCTGGTACTGGTGCTTCTGCTGGTGCTTACTCTGCTGGTGCTGCTCCTGGTCTTGCTGGTGCTCCTGGTGCTGCTGGTCCTGCTGGTGCTCCTGGTGCTGCTGGTCCTGCTGGTGCTCCTGGTGCTGCTGGTGCTGCTGGTGCTGCTTTTGCTGCTACTGTTGTTGTTGCTGCTGGTGGTGGTGGTGGTGTGGTGGAGCAGCCCCTAGAACCTTGAAGCCCCTCTGATGAGGGCCCAGAAGGCCCTGCCAGAGGGAGGAAGAGGCATACGCAAGAACGGGAGAGGAGGCAATACTCCATCGAAGAGGAACATGAGGATGAGGTGCTGGAATGGCTGAGGGAGAACGAGTACCACTGGCGGAAGGGACACAGGCTCTATCGAGACACCAAGAGGAAGCAGGCTGCTTGGAGAGAGAAGGTGGAGAGCCTGGGCTACACTTCGGAGGTCCTTCTCGGGTGGTGGAAGCACATGCACACCTGGTACAGGAAGCTTCACCTCAAGAAGTCTGGCCAGGCTCCAGAAGTCAGTCAAGCTCACCGACTGGGAGACCTACGTGATGGCCAAATGCAGCTTCTTGGAGGGTGAGATCCGCCACCGAGGAGCAGCCCCTCTGTCTACCCTCTCTCTCAGGCAGCCCACAGAGAGCCAGTCCTCATCTGGCCAAGAGTCAGCTCCTGTGTCCAGGCAGGTATCTGTGGAGCGTCCCACGACGGAGACCCCCCGACAGCTGCACTCCCCGTGGCGGAGCACGTGGAGGACCCCCTGATGCAGTGGGAGCAAGGAGAGGGCACTTCCACCAGAGACCAACCCACACCCACACCCAGCTCCACCTCCACAGAAAGCAGGCAGAGAGCCAGACCCGAGGGGCAGAGCCGCACTGTCCTGCTGGAGATCAGGGACACCATCAAAAGCAGCGTAGATCTCCTCTCTCAGCTGGTACACACCGACATACCATCCTCAAACCGCAAGCCCTTCCTCACCTACGTCAACCAGACCCTCATGGACATGTCTGAATCACAGTACCAGGTGATAAAGGACAGGATCACCGGTCTTCTGCACAACCCTCCAGGCCCAGCTGAACCTGCTCCGACCCAGTCCAGGTCTGCTCCTCCACCCCAGGTGATGTCACAGCCCTTCCAAGGATTTCCACAGGCCCTCACCGACCAAGGCTACGGCTACCAGGAGTTCCAGCAGCACAGGCAGCCCTTCCCAGTCCAGCCACAGTTCATCGAATGCCACCAATGCCACCGACGCCACCGATGCCACCCACGCCACAGATGCCACCGACACCTCACCTTGCTCACCTGCAGACCAGACAGCCCCACTACACTCCTCCTTCCTCCATCCCACAGCCAAGCCTGGCCTCAGAACATCTGTCATCAGTCTTGGGACTGACATCCCATGTCATGGAGGAAGGGGCTCTCAACATCACAGGACTGAGCCAGCTCTCTCAGAGCTTCCTCCACACACCATCCCCTGTTGTCCTCTCGGGGCCAGGCAACCCAATGGTGCCTCAGACCAGCACTCCAGCAGCAGCCACCTCCACAGCACCTGGACCCTTCACCCCTGAGACGATGGGCACACCTCAGAGTGACTGAGAAGAGTGCCAGTGATTGGGTTGCTACCTGTTGACTTTATCTTAGCTTGGGACACTTTACTTGGGTCATTTTGCTTTTACAGTTTGTTATTAATAAAGTTTATCTTTCCTTCACACACTTGGTTCAGTTCTTTTTGTCAATAAAGTGGTGGAAACTTTTAGAAATGGTTTAAGCCTTTGCATGCTTGTGGGATGGGTAAGGATGGCAGTGGGATGGGCAGGGATACCTGTGGGATGGGTAATAGCTGTGGGATGGGCAGGGATACCTGTGGGATGGGTAATAGCTGTGGGATGGGTTAGGATACCTGTGGGATGGGCAGGGATACCTTTGGGATGGGTAATAGCTGTGGGATGGGTAAGGATAGCAGTGGGATAGATAAGCCTCCAGTTCATGCATAATGGGACTGTATGGTCCACCCTCCCAGGTGCCACACCTATGGCCCTTTATTATCAATAACAATTTATTCATTGATCAACACATTTCAACATAAACACAACTCTTTATTAAATGCCCTGTTCATTGTAGGGCCACTCAACATACATGGCACAATCTCATCAGTGTGATGAGACAGGCTCAAGGAAGCATCCATTAAGCATCTACCACCCTGTCTTGCCACTCCACTGCTCCAGCTGGGGAGTTGCACCAGTGTTTCAGGAGGTTGCGCTGCCTCTTCCCTTCACGTGAAGCTCTGTTGGGGCCTTGCACATCCACAGTATCTATCAGGTTTTGTCCTTGCCTCCATTCACCAGGCTCCATGTCCCCATTCCCTTGTTGGTGGTCCACGAGCCTGTTCTGGAACACTGGGTAGCGGGTGCGCATGAGATTGTGCAAGATGCAGCAAGCTTCCACGATGCTCCTCACAGTCTGTGGGTGATGCTGCATGGTGGTGAGAAGTACCTGGAACCTGTTGGCCAGGATGCCAAAGGCGTTCTCCACCACCCGCCTTGCCCTGGACAGCCTGTAGCTGAAGATCCTCTCTTCACGGGTGAGGCATCTGGAAGTGTAGGGCTTCATGAGGTAGGTTCTGAGGGAGAAGGCGTCATCCCCCACAATGAAGTAGGGCACATCTTGTGTGTCGTTGGGCAGGGGGTCTGGATCTGGGAAGCCCATGATGAGGTTGCGTTCCAGACCCTCCTTGAGGTCACTGGCGTTGTATACCTGGGCATCTGAAGAAGACCCGTTGCCTGAAGCATCGATGTACATGAATTTGTAGTCAGCATCGACCATGGCGAAGAGGATGATGCTGAAGAAGCCCTTGTAGTTGTGATAAGTGGACCCTGACTTGGCTGGAGCTTTGCAGGCCACGTGCTTTCCATCTATGGCTCCAACGATGTGGGGTAAGTTCCACTTCTGATACCACTGCTCTGCAACTTTCTTCCAGCCTTCTTCAGTGGAGGGGCACTGGAGGAGCTCCTCCTTGTATTCTTCGATGATGGCCTGCACCACTTCTCTGACCACAATGTTGATGGTGTTGTGTGGCACCCTCCAGGCATACTGCATGCTTCTGTACGTGGTCCCTGAGGCCAGGTGGTGGAGAGTCAGTGCCACCTTCAGCCCAGGGTCCAGGCTGGGCCGGAAGTTGGTGTTTGCCTTGGTCAACCTGGGTCTCAGCCGCTCCACAACTTCGTCAAACATGGCTGACGGCATCCTCATGAAGTTCTGGAATGCACGAGAGTCTTCGTTCCTCAGCTCCACCATCAGCTTGTTGTACAGTCCGTACTCTGCTCTTCTCATGATCCATCTTCGGACCCAGACACTTCTTGGACGCCTCCTTTTCTTCGCGTAGAACAGGTGAAAGAGCCTGTAGAGGGCTTCGCACTGTTGTAGAACGATGGCGGCTACCAAAAGGCGTGTGTGACGATCCATGGTGGAGATGACTGGTTGCTGTGGAAGAGCAAGAGCCAGATGAAGGCTGAAGAGGTCCGCACCGCAGGTCTGCTGGACTGAAAGTGAGATCCAGGTGATTTCTCCCCCTTTTTATAGGAAATATAGGTTTTCTGCTAGGTGTCCTTTTGTATCCTCTAGACATCCTGCAGACATCCTAAATATCCGAGATACATCCCCTATACGAACGTTTTTTCCGTTTTAATGCTTTGTATGCAAGATGCATCCACTTTCATCCTTTCTACGTCTGTGCTACTAACGTTGCATGTCTGTTACGCATCCGTTTTGCTTCCTCCCTGTGTCCGTTTTCCACTGGAACAGATGCGAGTTGCGCGGATGCGCAGCGGATGCCTAGCGGATATAGCGGATGTGTAACGGATGACTACGGACGGACAATGGATGTTCCCCGTATGCGTAGCGGATGTATAACGGACGCGTTGGATACATTTTCCACTCAAAAAGTTTTGTGCAGCTCAAAACTTTTTGAGTGGAGGAAATGTCAGTAGACGGATGCTGGACGGATAGAGAGGATGAAAAACGGACGCAGTGAGTACAGAACGGATGCATCGGGTTAACCAACGGATGGCAAGTGTTTATCTCCGTTTTACATCCTCTTTCCATCTGTTGGTGCTGTGTGACAGGGGCTTTACTTATAAATATAGGTCCAGAAAAAATTGGTTTCAGATTTTTGATGTTTAAAAATACTGGCTGATAGGGGGGAAAAAACTTTCTGTAACATGGTACTGTGTGAACCTTCCCTATCTATGCATCCAAACAAAATCAAGAAAGATATTTTTTTTGTGCAGAGTGATATGCAAACATTCTGGGACTATATTTTATTTAATCTTGCACATGCAATACAATGCGGGCAAGTGTTCTGTGGTTTTGAAACAGTTTTCCAGGATTAGGGTTGCATTAAGAAACATGTATGCCCTAGGCACTTTTATATATTTTATATAAATATATATTTATATTCCTTGTTACAGCAATAATCCAAATTCTTAGTGTTATAAAAATATTCTCTACTATGGTGCCTTGTAATTATCACCTTAAAAAATGAAGTCATACCAAATTCACAGATTCAAATCATTTCCAAAAGCTGGACAAACACAAGGTTGGAGATGCTTGTCCTATACTGTATTACCATTTTATTGAACCACAGCTGTTCCATGTCTGAACACAATGTCACACACACACACACAATGCTCTAATATGGTTTATTTTGCTTAGTGGCATGTAAGAATGTGACCACAATGGACAGTTCATGACTCAGCTATTTGTGTGAATCACACACAGCTTGTTCAACATGATGTGTCATGTCGCATGAATATGAATAGTTTTTACAGATTACAGTTAAGATTAACTTCATTTTAGGATTCAGAGGTAATACCAAGCAGTAGCAAGTTGGAGCCAACAGTGGAAAAAAGGAGACAGAAGATGAGCCCAAGTTGGCCTCATAATTTTACGGTGAATTCAACCTATGGCCTGAAACTAGCTTGTCTGATCAAACAGTAGTTATCTACACCAGTGGTTGCAACGCTGAGAAAACTTTGGTGTGCCGCAGAGAAATCTCACCCCCAGAGCACCCCCTCCCACAAAGCAATTAATCCGGGCTGCGCAGGCTTTCAGTTTTGAGCCTCTTCGGTGACAGACAGAAATCCACGATCATGCATGGTTTCGGTCTGGGCTCACCGCTGGAGCGCCCCGAGCCTGCTGGTTTCAGGGCTCATCATCCCGTAGAAGTGAAGAAGAGGGGGGAGACTGCCAACGGGGTTGAGGAGAGCTGCATCTCTCCTCCTCAGCTGGCCATTACTCCCTTTCCCGAAGGCGGTTGCAGCAGTGGTCAGAAATGGCCAACTCAAAGAAAAACTTGACTGGAAAAGAATGTGCAGGAGGAAGATAAGAAGTGAAAGTTCTGGCTGACTGGGTTAAATTGCAAAAGCAACAACTAAGGTACCCTGGAATTTAAACTAAAAAAAAAGTAACATCATTCCCAAAGAAGATTCGGAAGCAGCGAAGGAAAGTGAAAAGGGAAAGGTTTGGCTTTTTTTTTTTTCTTCTCTCCCCTTCCCTATATTGACAACCAAGAGACTTAAATAAGAAATCAGGGAAAAAATCCGCTTTGACATCAACAGGTAATTAAGCTGAAAATAAAATAAAATGTCAAAGGGATAAATAAAGATTTCTGGACATTAAAAAGTTTTTTATAAATAGGGAAGGAGAGAAAAAGAATAAAAGGGCAGGATCTGGAAAAAGGGAGGAGACTGCCTGGAATTAAAAGGAATCTGCAGTAAAACTTTAACAAGATTTTTAAAAGATACATTTTAACTGAAACTTGGTTACTAAATTGTAGAACCCCAGGAAGAGAAAGCGAAAAAAAGCAAAAAGAAAGAGCTTGCGTGTATTTGGATTATTTGGTGATCATTGGACTCTTGGTTATTGCATTTGAATGACTAAAATTAATCGGGTTGGTTGTTTAAAAATTTATATAATGGCACTACTTCTGGATGAATTGAAAATGGAACTTAAAAAGTTCAAAGAAGATGCACAAGAAGGGAGCGGCTCTTTCGCCTTCATTTTTCAATTCTTAGAAATGGAGATTTGGAACTATGAGAAAATACAAGAAACATCTGCAAAACAAGAAGACTGGGACAAAGAAGAAGCCATTTTTAATGAACAAGTAATTCTATGTGGGGAAGAAAAAAGAAAGGGGGGAAAGAGAATGGAGAATTTAAGACTTAAAAAAACAACCAAAGAAAAGAAAAATAGTTCAAAAAATAACTATAATATTGGAAAGCAACAGAAGAGGGGAATACAGAAGAGAAAAATAGAGGTAGAGAGACAAGGGGATAAAAAGGGGAGAGAGAAGAAGAAAGGGAAGAAGGAAAGGAAAAGAAGTCATAAAGGAGAGAAACAAGATATGGAGAAACAGGAGGCTTCCAGTTTGAGCTTCTTCGGCGACAGACCAAAACCTTGTCTCTTCGAACCGTGCTCAAGGCTTCGATCCGTGCTCGCCGCTGGAGTGCCCCGAGCTGACTGGTTTCAGGGTGAAGCCAGCCCATAGAGGTGGTGAAGAGGGGGGAGACTGCCAGCAGGGTTGAGGAGAGCTGCATCTCTCCTCCCCAGCTGGCCATTACTCCCTTTCCTGAAGGTGGTTGCAGTGGTGGTCAAAAATGGCCACCACAAAGAAGAACTCAACTTGAAAAGAATGTGCAGGAGGAAGATAAGAAGAGAAAGTTTTGGCTGACTGGGTTAAACAGCAAAAGCAACAAATAAGGTACCCTGGAATTTAAACTTAACAACATGGTTCTCAAAGAAGATTTTGAAGCTGCGAAGGAGAGAGAGAAGGGATAGAATTAGCTTTTTTTTCTTCCCTTCCTTATACTGACAGCTAAGAGACTTAAGCAAGAAATTGAAAAAAAAAATCCACTTTGACATTAATAGGCATCGAAGCTGAAAATAAAAGTCAAAGGGATAATAAAGATTTCTGGACATTTAAAAGTTTTTAAAAGCTGGAAAGAAGAAAAAAAGAATAGAAGGGCAGGATCTGGAAAAATGGAGGAGACTGCCTGGAATTAAGGAATGGAACTATAATTAAAAGGAACTCACAGTGTGAGTTTAATAAGATTCCTCAAAGATACATTTTAATGGAAACTTGGTAACAAAATAATAGAACCCCAGGAAGAGAAAGTGGAAAAAATAAGCAAGTAGAAACAGCCTTGGATTATTTGGATTCCTTGGTGATTTTTGGTTTTTGCATCTAGATGACTAAAATTAACTGGGTGGTTGTTTAAAAGATTTTAAAATGGTATCACTCTTAGAAGAACTTAAAACGGAACTCTAAAAATGGAAAGAAGATGCACAAGAAGGGAGAAGTTCTTTTGGCTTTGTGTTTCAATTCTTAGAAATGGAGATCTGGAACTATGAGAAGCAACAAGAAACGCTTGCAGAACAAAAAGATTGGGACAAAGAAGAAGCCATCTTTAATGATCAAATAATTTTAAGTGGGGGGAAAAAAGGGAAAGGGGAAAAGAGAGTGAAAGGTTTAAGACTAGAAAAAAAAACCAAAAAGAAGAAGGACAATTTGAAAGATAAGTATAATATTAGAACACAACAGAAGAGGGGATTACAGATGAGAGAGTTAGAAGCAGAGAGACAAGGGGGTAAAAAGGGGAGGGAGAAGAAGAGGGGGAAGAAGGCAAGGAAAAAAAGTTGTGAAAGACAGAAACAAGAAATGGAGAAACAGGGAAAAGATAAGGATTGTAACCATAAGTTTGTTTAGAGATAATGGGTGAAAATTTAATTGTAAAAGGGATTCTGCAAAGGTACATAAGATAGCATTGTTATAAATAGAAATAATTTTAGAAAATATGATGGATAAAATATTTACTGTAAATGTTCCCTTTTAATTCTCTCAATTATTTTAAATCATTTAATTATTAAAATAATTGAGAGAATTAAAAGGGAACATTTTAATTACTAGTAATGATTTATAAAAATATAAATAAGAAATATGGAAAAAAAAGAATTAACCATGGAAAGTTTATAAGTGTTCCCAAGGAAGTATGATATTCAATTGAAAAGAAATGTGAAAGATGTTAAGATTTTAATGCATATTAATGATAGAATTGAATTGGAATGGAATGTATGTTTTATTTACATATATACCATATTTCTCATATAATAAGGCCAGGTCTTTTTTTTTTTTTTTTTTTGAGCCCCGAAATAATGGCTAGGTCATCTTTTCGGGGGTGACTTAAACCCGCCCCCTTGCATCTTCGGGCAGGTGGCTGGTGACAGCTTGGATGTTGACCTCGGCGTTGGTGGGGCATTTCATATCGGGGTCAATGCAGGCAGCATCATATCCGGGTGTGCAACAAAAATACTTCCTTACGGCAAGCCCCCACCCACCATTCCCCCCCATTTCGCATGTTTTAATATAGGCCTTAATTTGGGGGGAGGGGCTTAATTTCATTTCATGCCGATAAAACATGCTGGGACTTCCTATTGGGGGAGGCCGTATTGTTGGAGAAACAGGGTATATAATTTTTTCTTTTTAAGAATATATTAAAAATTAAAATTCTATTTTAAGAATGTACCAAGCAGAACCCAATTGGAAGTTATGTATTATATTGAATGCTATAATCTTAAAGCTATACATTGAAGCTTAAATAAGAGTTTGAATGGATAAAATTAAAGGATATAAAGGTGTCATACTCTAATTGGTAACTACAGGGAAAAAATTGCTTAATAAGAAAAGATAATATGAAATTGTAACAGGACAGACAAAAGTATAAATATAATGATTTGAATTGAGGTGAGATAATTAAAACAAAGTTGAGAAAATTAAAAGAGGGGAAAATCTATGTAGAAAATATAAAATGGTAATAAGATATGGAATAGAATATAAAAATGAACATGAAATTGAGTTTTTTATCTGTATGAAGAAGTGATAACCTGGGACCATGCTATTTTCAAAAAAGATGTTTTATTTGTATTTTGTTTTTGTGAAAACCCAAATAAATTTTTCAAAAAAAAAAGAAGAAGAAACAGGGCCTATTTAGAGATAATGGGTGAAAATTTAACTGAAAAAGGGATTCTGCAAAGGTATGAAAGATAGCATTGTTATGTTATAAATAGAAATAATTTTAGAAAATTGGAAACAATGTATGATTAAAATGAGGGATAAAATAGATATTGTAATCATGTGAAATGTTTGTTAATAAAATAAATGAAATAAAATAAATGAGAGAATTGAATTAGGAAGGGACGGGAACATTTTAATTAGTTAATATTTTATAAAATATAAGTGAAGGGGGGGAAGTTAATTATGGAAAACTTATAACTGTTCCCATATGATATTTAATTGAATGATATTTAATTGAATTGAATTTGTGTCTGTATGAAGAAATGTAACCTGGGATCACGCTACTTTCAAAAAAGATGTTTTATTTGTATTTCTTGTGAAAACTCAAATAAAATTTACAATAAAATAAAATAAAATATCCAGGCTTCACAGAAACAAGGCTGTGATGCCCACATGGCCCGTGGGAACCCTCCCCACCCAGTCACTATTTGCCCAGCAAACTTGCCTGCTAAAATTGCTATTTTTCCTTTTTCCGACCATCATCTATTCTGCTGTGCCGGGAGATTTAGATTAGCTAGGAAGCAGGAAATGGTTGGATTTCTTGCTTTCTAGCTAGTCTTTCGAACTTCGGCTCTGCTTCTCTTAGGACTGAAGGTTTGCTCAGGGCAGACTCACAGGAAGCAAATTTGAGAGACTAAGTTAGCCGATGGCTGAATGATTCTGTGAGCAACTCAATCTGTCTGCTTTGCCTGATTTTGGCTAAAAATTGCTTTATAAAAAAAATTCAATAGTTACATACATGGTGTATTGTGAGATAATTTTGTGAGTTTGCTTGCTAGCAAATTTTATGTAACACTGAGCTAGCCAATGACAGATAAGATAGATTTCTGAATGAATCTGTGATTCTGTGAGCAGCTCAATCTGCCTGCCTGTTTGGCCTGATTTTGGGTAAAAGTTGCTCCTTTTTTATAAAAAATTCAATATTTATATAAATATTTATAATATTTACATACAAGCCATGCCCAGCCAGTCACATGGCCACCAAGCCACACCCACAAATTAGGCCATGCCCACACAACTGGTTAGTGGTCCCTGGGATCTAAAATTTTGAGTTTGGTGGTCCCTGAGGTCCAAAAGGTTGAAGACCCCTGATCTATACATTTGTCTGTATGTGGCTATTACAAGTAACTGGTGAATTCAAAACAGAACAAATAACCCAGAAAGGCTTTTTTGTGGCTGCAGTTAGAGAAAAGCAAATCTATATTTTTGCACATAAGCTGTTGCTTACAATGTAAACCTTACTCCCTAGCCCAGCCCTTCTTTTTTATGCAGGTTTCTTTGTAAAATTTGTATTTTTCTATCTTAGTATGAATTTTAAAGAACTTATCACAATATATTCCAAATTCTGCAAGGGTCAGAGGAAGTGAAAAAACAATAAGCAAACTTAAGCAACATGTTACTGGATCCTTCTCCCCAGCCAATCTCTTCCATAATTCCATTCATATCTTGTGCTTCTAAATTATGTACAAACCTTTACATTGTTTAACTTTATGCATTCATTATTATTCATCCTATTTTCAATTTCGTGCATATAAACATCTTAACCATAAGGCTACCATTTCATCTTTCTAAAAGCAATGTACAAAGAACCACAATTTTAAATGTCTGAACAACTGCACCTTGCCTGTAACTTAGCAACAACATTGTACAAATTGTAAATAATCTTCCATGTGGAAGAACACACAGTAATTCTCACACTAGTCTAAAAAAGATGGGAATCTGGTCAAACATTTGTTTCTGGCCACACAAAAACAAACACTCATGCACAGACACAGAGATGGTTGGACCTGAGACAAAAATGAAGAGTCATACAAGACTGGTTGGCACACACAATCAACTGATAGGCAGTGTTTACATAACACATGCAACTGATTTTTAAGAAATTGATGCTAAGCATCTAACCCCCCATCTGTGCTCTGTTTGTTATAAAATTAGTTGATGTGGGCAGCTTAGAAAATTCCATATAGATTGAGCTACTGCATCCAACAGTGCAGTTTTTACGTATCATTCCTTAAATTAAATTGTTTCATCAAAGCACCTTTCAGGTGCGTTGCTGTCTTTCATAAGGACAAGAGAGACTAGTCTATAGTGTGTACTTCCTTTAGGGTTTTTACTTAGAAATTTTGTAAACAGAACATATGGAACCACCTACTAATTTATAGTCTTTTTTTTTTTCATGAAATGGAAGTGAACATCAGCTCTCTGAAATTTTGCAGTATGACTACATTTCAAATTCTGAATTTTGAAGGCATGTGATGTGTGTGTTTGCACAAGGGCTGCAATCAACTGCAAAGCATGGATTACCAGGATGCTACTTTCCCCTTGTTCTATCTAGCCCCCCACCCCCACCCTGAACTCTCCTTATTAGCTCAGTTCATCTTTTGGGGCAGATTTGAAATGAGCCATCCATTGTTTCTGCCAAAGGTGCATTTCCAAAAGACATCTGGACTTCTTTTGGTTTTTTTTTTTTTCTTGAAAACATTTCACTTCTCATCCAAGAAGCTTCCTTAGCTCTGATGAATGGTAGGGAATAAAAAGTTAGATAGAATAACAGAGTTGGAAAGGACTTCAGAGGTCTTCTAGTCCATCTCCCGCTTAGGCAGGAAACTTTATACCATTTCAGACAAATGGTTGTCCAATCTCTTCTTAAAAACCTCCAGTGTTGGAGCATTTACAACTTCTGGAGGCAAGTAGTTCCACTGGTTAATTGTCCTCACAGTCAGAAAGTTTCTCCTTAGTTCCAAGTTGCTTCTCTCCTTGATTAGTTTCCACCCATTGATTCTTTTCTTGCCTTCAGGTGCTTTGGAGAATAGCTTGACTCCCTCTTCTTTGTGGCATTTCCTAAGATACTGGAAGACTGCTATCATGTCACCCCTAATTCTTCTTTTAATTAAACTAGACATGCTCAATTCCAGCAACCAGTCTCTATATGTTTTAGTCTCCAGTCCCCTAATCATCTTTGTTGCTCTTCTTTGAACTCTTTCTAGAGTCTCAACATTATATTCTTTGCAGTCATCTGGTTGTTTCCTTTTGGAAAAGCACCCATGGAACACCATGACCTGAATGATGGAGAACTTCTATAGACATCTATTAATTCTGCTTCTTAAGAAAGTTTATAGAACCCTCTTGAGATTCCAAAGGTGGACACTTGCTTTGTACCACTTTGTACCAAAACTTCCCAATTTTTATGAAGCTGATATGCACGTGATATAATGGATGGAGAAGAGCAGGCACTAAGAGAACTTCTGCAGAGAATCTGATGGACTTCTAGTTCTCATAAGAGTTGACAATTAACAGGGGGAGAAAATAAAGACAAGTACTCTTCACAGTACTGAGCACTGTGTGTGTGTGTGTCACAGCTGTCCTCCAGCAATAGGAATCACCAAAAATCCATCAAACATCCTCTCACAATCTGTGATTATTTGAAGATCAAAATACAGTACTCTACCCAGAATGGAAACGCTTGCAAGAAAGTAGAGTAATGGCTTGCCTTTCCATTTAAAAGGCCAATACATCACATGCTTACTTTTCTCAGCCAACCTGTTTAAAACCAAAACTAATTCAATACAGCACTCAAGATCACTAATATTATTATAGCCCTAACACACTCAGGCATCTACCAACGAGGTTAATTGTCCATTACAATTTTCAGCTAACATCACAAATCTGTTTATACAGGGGAGTACATTAGAAAGAGAATTTGACAGCAATGGATACATCCAATGTAAACAATTGCCTGAAGCGTGTGTATTATTCAGAAGTCTGACCAACACCTGAAGCAATCTCCCATTAATTGCAGGAGGGATTTCTTTAAAGCAAACGTGCTCATGAATATTTATATTTAGTTTGGTTTGTCGCAAGAATTACATCAGTGCACAGAGCTAATCTTTCTTCTGCCCCCTCCACTTTCTTTCACACTACACCCGCCTTACTCTTTCCGTGAGTATGCAGGCAGCTCATGAGTTAAAGCTGTTCTGCTTTTGCTTCCACACCCAGTGCAATCATTTCCTGAAGCCCTTCTTACAAGGGACTGTCAGTGGAAGAGCACATTTTATACCCTTTCATGGCACTGTAAGACAGAAGACCTTTCTCGACTGAATATTCTGTGCAGAGCTTTGAGTCAGGCAGGCAGATTCATCTGACAGGCTGCCAGAAAGCCAAAGCCATTTGCTAGATAAGGCATCATCATAGGAAGGATTCCGAATACAATTTATCCTGAACACTCAAGATTTGCAGGGATTCTTTTTTTTTCTCTCGTGGTGCACGGACTTTGTAAATTGCTTAAGTTGCAGCAACTTCCTTACCACACAAGAATCTGCTTGGAGACAGAAAAGTCTCAGTTTTTCAGTATCTGGCAAGATGTTTTAAATAGAGGCACGTGTTGTTAAAAACAAAAATATCCAGTTATAAGTTGAATCGGAAGAACAAAGCATGGGATTTTTCTGCTTAAGGTTGGGGTCCAGAGGCAGATAATGATTGTAAGATGATGTAATTGTCAGAGAGCTTTTTCAAAGGAAACTGCAGTAATCTTTTCTATGCCAGCTCTTTCTTGCACACAAGCCAAGGCCAATAATCTGCACCTTTAAAATATAAGTGCAAAAAAGGAAGAACAAGAAGAACACAAACTGCATATCTGGATAACTATTTGGAAAATGCAGAGAGACAAGCTTAATCATTCCCCCAAAATGTGCTTTTAACAAAAGTATGTTTGTATTAAAAATAACTCTACTGGATGCATAGCATTTCTACAAATATAAGCAAAATACTTCTTCTGAAAGAAACTTGCCCACCAGGTTAAACCAAATTGCTACCAGTTATTAGTTATCCCAGAAAGAGGTGTTGGCCCCTAAAATCCCAAGCCAAAAATAGGAAGAGCTTCAACTATTTATTATCTTCAATCTTTTTAATATGGCCTTTCTTATTTAATAATCCGTTATTAAAGTAACATAAAATTCTATAACCCAGCCCAGTATTTCACAATAAAATTGCAGTATATTGCTACAATAAAGAAACCTGACTGGAGAGCTCTTCAGCTTTTAGTGTTGAATTAATGAATTAAAATTTGACAACACCCCCCAGGCATATATAGTATAATCTATGCAATATAAAATTATGGAAAAGAATGCTTTTACAGTTTACAAATATACCCACAGTTAAAACTGATAATTAAATGGTATGTATCATTAAACTGCTTCTCTGATTTAAAAAAAAAAAACACAGGCTCCTGAAAGCAATTTGTGCTAAAGACCAGAACAAAATATCAGCATCACATAAACACACATTTGCCTGAATAGCTTATCTCTAGCAATCAAAAAACAGGTTAAATCAGAACGACTTTAAAAGCTGCCTGGTTTTATCCATTTGTTGGGAAAAGATTTCTCATGTCATGAAGTTCCAAATGAAATGGCTGTTTCTTAAGCTGTGTTGTTTAGACATAGGATATGGCACCTTTTACGACTCTGTGGTTGATATTAATTGTGATGGATTGTTTCTTGGGGTGGGTGGGTGTAGATATATTAATCTACAAACACAGAAGCTTTGCTCCTTCTGCCAATTCAAGCCAAAGAATGAGTGACAAGAGAATCCTTCAAACAAAGAGCTCTTCTAAGTTACCCTGGATGCCCAAAGGCATGAAAGAGCTATTGCTAAGAGAGGGCAAACATTTTACAGCTTTTGAGTATGTTGCTCCCCTTCCAAAGGTTGTAAAGTATATGTTAATGATATAAGAAGAAATGATATTTTTGTCCTTTCAATTATGGAAAACGAAGGTATTACAAATGAAGGCATATATACCAATTCTAGGATAATGTTGCAGGATCCTTGTGTTGTGGTGGCAGAGTGGTTAGAGTGCAGTACTGCAGGCTATTTCTGCTGACTGCGATTTGGCAGTTCGAGTCTCACCAGGCTCAAGGTCGACTCAGCCTTCCCTCCTTCTGAGGTGGGTAAAATGAGGACCCAGATTGTTGGGGGCAAGAGGCTGATTATGTATATATGTCTAAGTACTATTGCTATCTGGGTCACTTACTAGGACCACAGGTGCAGGAGCCCATCCACAAGAAACTTCTCTCCAGCGGTGTGTGTGCTAGAGAGAGGTTCCCTGAGGATGGGGTCCAGCATGAGTCTTGGAAAAATAAAATTTTGGTCCTGGTAATCCACCCAGATTAGATCCTGCAATGCAAATATTTTCTGTTCATGTAAAATAGATGCATGAATTCTAGCTTATTTTTTATTAGAGGCTTGTTTTGGTTTAACTACAATCTCCCTCATTTTACCAACATATTTCTACATCTATTATCAAACTCCTGTGGCATAATTGCCCCGCGAGGGAAGTCTAGGGGGATATATATGAGCCAGACTGACCTTGCCTGAGCTATCTATTTATCTAGTGAGGTCTTTTTCATATGAAATGGCTGAAAACTGTTCCTGATGCCAGTGCCTCATTCCTTTCCGACCCAACTCACTCCCAACAGCTGGATGCCAGTGATTTGCCAGTCATTGTTCATTGGTTGCCAGTTTTGTTCTGGGTCCAACTTTAACTATTTAAAAGGGGAAGAACTGCACTTTTAATGAGCTACAAAAGCCAGTCGAATTATCAGTCCGATTCAGAAGTGTGACTGGCTAATGAATAGTGCAACTAAGAACTCACAACAGACTCCCATAAAGAGCATCCTCTTCTTCTCCTTCTTTGGTCACTGTGATTTTTCAGATTAGCATAAAGTTCAGCTCTGTGGTGTCTGGAATGTTATTTAAATTTTAAGCTACAATTTTGAACCCAACAGGAAGTGATAGCTTGTGCAACTGGATAGTAAAAGAAATGTGAGCATATAGGCCTGATACGTCTCCCTGATTTGTGTCACAGCCACCTGCATCATGTTGCCTGATTGTCATATCATACCAACCCAAAATTTATGTTCAGACTTTGCTGAATAAAACATTTATTTCATGGCAAATCATCACTGATGTAATTGTAATCCAGGGTATAGCACAAACAATAATGGCTGGATTCATGCTAAACTCAAACCAGCCATGTTGAGACTTATCAACATGTATTAACACAGCCACTATCTTCTGCAAAAGACTACAGCAACTGTAGATGCTCTGATTGAAATCTCACCTTAGTTACACAAGGATTAAACTACCTAAAATAAACTATTACCCCTCCATGCCTAATTCCTATCTGAGAATAATTCTACTATATATTTAAAGTTGTTGTAAAAATTACCCAAAGTATATGCAAATACTCAAGGCCTTATTGCTTTTGATGCTTGAATTAACAAATCATTGCATAACCATTTAATGAAATACAGGTTCAGATATCCATAAGGCTCAGATCCAAAACGTTAGTAAAATCAACCAGTTTTATAAAATGCCAGAACAAGCGTTACATAATTCCATTTCCCACATCTGATGGGTCAAACATAACCTCAGTTTTACATGTATATTTTTTTTCCAAAGGACTTCCAATCCTATACATGACCTACAGTAAATACACTGAAAGGCCCATTTCTGAATATCAATGACAGGAAGGATCAATCTCCTTCCCAGGAGAGATTCTACGCTCTTCATTCTGGGCTAGCTGATCATTCACCACCAAGGGATACTAGGAGTAGGCAAGTAATATTGGCAGCAGGTGTTTGTGCCATCTTCCGGTAATTGGAGAATTGGAACACAGATGCCTCCACTCTGACTGAAGCAAACAGCACACCTCCCCACTGTCAACAAAGTATCAAGGGAAAAAAATGATCACCCTTCCAAGTCGAGCTCACATGAAAGCTCACAGATTCTCTGTTTCCCTTTGATGATCACTGCTCTCCTTAATTCATATGTACAACATATCCCGTACCGTGACAAAAAAAAAAGCCACTGGCCCGCAAGAAGCACTAAACTATCAAAATGAAGATAGGGCAATATCTTACAAAAATCAGTGGGCTAAATTTTAAGCTACCTATTTTCTACACAGGTATCCAAAAAATTGCAAGTCCAAGGCAATCTTTATATGTAAAGCCTGCAAATTTGAAATTTGGCACGCACGTTCTTCTTGGCTTCTAAGTACTCGCTAAGAAAGAATTTTTCGAAATGACCATCAGAGCATGAGCATTTCTGATGTTAAGGAGTTCTACCCTACCTGAAAAGAAATCTGTTCCGAATGCAAAACACAAGTAGAGGAGGGGAGTTTTAGTTTCACAGCAGCAACCAGCTTTAGTACAGAACAGTTGAGCTAAGCCACACCCAGGCTCCTTGCTGTCTCCTTCTTGCTCACACAGCAAATACTCTTTCAGTTTCCATGTTTCAGTTTCCAAGCAGCCCTCTACTCTTTCACACCCTGAGAGGATGCTAGCCAGATAAACACCAGTGGATGCTGATTGGCAGAGGCAGAATTTTTTCCCCTTAGTTTCCTCCCCAAACACAAAGCCTGACCACATAGTTTCATAATGAAGCACGGGTATTGAGCTAGTCCTAGAATAAGCAAAGGCTTTCACAGGAAAGAAGCAATTTTGTTGTCCGTTAAAGCTTTGCTTTCTTTAAAAAGCATGCAAGTACCAGGTAACCAATTAGGCCTTTTGTGATAGTGAAAATACAAAGTTTTAAAACTTACCCACTGGACTAGAGCCAGTTCCATTTGGCACTGAGAGATCGGTGGTAGTCAACATCCCACCTAGTTAAGGAATGGAAAAAAATATGTATTACATTCCATCTTATATACCAAATGAGGGTAGCACAAGGTGGAATTTGTTGGAAAGAGTTTATAGACTTATAGAATAAGTCTTACCTGTGCTACCTGTACTTGGGGGTCTCTGAGGACCTCCAGGTGATACATTTCGATGCAATGAAGCTTGAGGAGGAGTTAGCAGTGTGGGATCTGTCAAGGTAGAGCTTGCTGCCAAGGCTGAGGATACAAGAGAGCTCCCAGGGCTATTATAGTTTAGAGAATTGGGGCTGGATACAGGAACAGTGACCGACATTGAGAAGTTCTGCGGAGGCAAGCCAGGCTGGAAATGGGGAGGGGGAGGGGAATTAAGTGAGAAAGAAAAGTACAACTTTTGAAATCTTAAGTTGTAATCAAGTGTTAAAATGCTAGCTTTGATATTTATAAAATACACAGATTATAATTATTGTTTAATGCAAAGTATTGGCATCTGTCATAGACTACTCAAACATTTCAAAATTAGTTAAGAGCTTTTTACTTCCTTCAAATTCATCAGTTTAGAAATGGCTTATTCAACATTGCAAGTAGGACATGAAATAGGTTAATTGATATTCACATGTTACATTCAAGCAAACGTTCAATGAAAACATATTGGCTTAAAAAGAAAAAAAGAACCCACAAACAGTAAGTTATACTGCTGCAATCAGAAATCAGAGAGAGAGAGAGAGCGCGCGCGCAAACATTAGCTTGTGGAAGGAATGTATTTGAAAGAATGTTACACTACAGTCATCTACACATAGATAAAGTTTATAAGCCCCTCTATTTATAATGCTCCCTTATGGCTTTCAAATTCTTCCTCAAAACTCATATTTTGCATGAAGCTTTTAGTCCTTTTAGTTTTTATATTTTGCTCGAAGTGCAGCCAAGCATATAACAATCAAGTTTCCCATATTTTTCCTTTGCAATATGGGATTTTGGCATTTTAAGGCTTTTAGGACAGCCATTTTTCTTCCAGTAGTCTGTTAGGTATCATGCATTTGAAAGGTGCCATGTACAATGATGAAACTAACTAATGATTTAATAGGTACAATTTGGATAATTACAAAAGTACATGAATAAGGAATTTACCCTACAAGGTGCATTAGAGATCCTCCTCCTCTGTTAACAGTTTTGCCAGTTTTATTGATTGATTGATCATATTTCTACAGCCAACCATCTCACCAAAAGCAGCCCACCAAAGTGACTAAGAACAGACCTGTGACATCATGTTTTTAAACATACATATTTTACGAAGTGACACTCCTTAACGTAAACAGTTCCTTAAACTAAAACAGTGTTATGGATACTCTCTTGGGAAGAAAAGAAAAGAGAGAATTGGTTTTCATCTGTCTATGGCTTCAGGTTCACCAAGAGATACCACAAAAGGTTTACATATTTCTAAGTTCTCGTGAGAGCTGGAAGCTTCTTACTGAAATGTACAATTAATTTCCTTAGTCTCTAACAGGCTTTCCTTGCTGCATTCTGCACCAAAGAAGATGTACTACTCAGTGGTGCGTTTCAAAAATTGTTACCACCAGTTTGGTGGGTATGGCTTGGTGAGCGCACTTTGCACACACGTATACACTTTGCGCACGCCACCAAACATGCACTGTGCGCAGGCGCAGGGGCGTTTTGACTCACCCCCTGCAATCCTGCACTCTCCCTGCAGCTGCGTTTGAAAAGCAGGACATCAAAGTTAGTATGGGAGCCCAGGTGGGCGGGCCCAACACGGAGTGTCGGAGAGAACCAGTTCTTTCTCTGCTGCTCATCGCTGCTACCAGCTCAGCAGAACCGGGCCGAATCAGTAGAATACCACCACTGGTAACCACTCAAACTGCATCGCTTAGCAGAATTTACATCAATAGGATTATAATGATAACCATTCAAGGTTTCTATCTCGGATGGACACATCTCGAACAGGTACTTCTGCTTTCCAAGCCGAAATAGCCACAGAAGGTGGTATCACAAATTCTTCTCATGCACGTAACAAGAGCACAAGGCATACCACAGTACTCACTGCGATTTTATGATTCCGCATCATATTATCAAACTCTTCATTAATTTTTTTATATTTTTCTTCTGTATGTGGCGTGAGCACATAGGAAGTGTCAGGGTCTGGGCTGTCGCACCCTCTGTTTTCCTTCTTGTTCAGAGCCTAAATAATGAAGTTAATAAAAAGAATCAACAAATAAAAAGTAGGAGCCAAGAGAAGTACTTACAGGGCCTCGCTTGAAAATAAAATCACTATCTTCACTTAGTTTGCTGAATCTGTCATCCGAGAGAGGGCTGTGCTCAAAGTAATCGTCAGGATCGGGGCTCTCACAACCATTAAGGCCTTTCTTTCTTAAAGTCTGAAATACAATTGGAAAATTCACACACACAGGAAATACTACACTTGCCATCTTGTCGTCATTTCAACTGCAAAGCTGCATTAAGATGGCACTGACTGTTGCACAGCGACTGTTGAACAGCCAATACTGATTTCTTAACACACTGCAACTTTTCAGCATTTGCAACAGAACTATAATTCCCCAACTCCTTGTGTAATCACCCCATTTTTTTTTCAAATTTCCAGCATGCTTTACACACAAAAAAAAGTTTAAACTCATTTAATGGGAAATTAGGAGTAATGCATTTCATTAGTAGTAGTGGTATTAATCTGTGATTTAAATCACCAATGAGTGATGAGCATTTCCAGGTGTTCCCTATGCAACTGAACCCATGTCCTAGAACAAGAGTGGGCAGGAGATTGCCTGCCCTCTATCAGGCAGGTACACGAAGGTTCATTGTGCTTGTTGTGCCATGATTTTAGCTTCAAGAGATCTCAAGCATCAAACAGCTTGTTACAAGACATTCTGTGTTACTTTTCCCTCTACTTTTGTTTATTTTAATGCCAAATAAGTCTGAGAACTGGAATGGAAAAACAGCAAGAGAAAGAGGCTCTTAACCCCTTCCTACCTGCTGTTCACCTCACCATTCAATATGCAAACTCTTAGAGAAATGGAACAAGCTATTCTTCTTAATAGGTAAATGAGGCTTCTCCTCACTTCTGAATAGGTAAATAGGTGATTTCTGAGCTATAATACACTCAATAGAAAGAATGAAGCAGCTTAAACTGCAGGTTCTTTCTCCATGTAAACCTCTATAGTTTACAAGTCTACAGAATCACTATTATATTGACCATTCAAACATTTGTAATAATCTTTTCGTTAAAATTATGTATGTTCTCAAACACTAAAGGTAGCTTCTGTCCCACATTCTCCACAATGTCCTGCAAAATGCAATTGTTTCTCAGAAGACAATCATTGTGAAAAGGTAGTTGTCAGCTTGGAAATCGCTTTCTAAGCACTGGTTAAAAGCTTGTTGCCAGAAGAGCTACAAGCTTAACATCTCAAAGATATGACAGTACATTCTGATCTCAGACCTCTTTTTTTGTCCTGTTCCATGAGTCCAGCAACTTAGTTTACAAACCAAAATGCATTATTAAATACATTTCATTACAAGTACAAAGGGGAGTCTGAAAGGAACACAGTATGTCCATTCTATTCACCTTCAAAAAGGAAACCTCAATCTTTTTTATTTTGAAAGGTACACACAGTGTGCTTGCAAATTCAAGATAAAGTTTTTGGGACACTGCTAGCAGAAAAAATTCCATTTTTTTACATTTTAGAACAAAACCCGTAGCTCTCATTTCATTATAGCTTGCAATTCTTACCAATTATATAGCAGGGATTAAATATCTTGACTTTAAAAAAAATCTTCAATTTTGTTGAAACAAATTTAAAACTATTAAAATAGTTTTAAAATCTAAAAAGTGTGTGTGTGTAAATAATACCCCTGCTTCCTATTACCCTTACTAATGAGGGTAATAATACCCTCATTAAACTTATGGTACTTCTTCAAGACAAGTAAAACAACAAAAACCTATTCACTTTGTGGGACTGTTGCACTTCCATAACAACTTTTAAACTTTAGAAGCTATAGTACATTTAAGCAACATTTGGCTTGGGTTGTTTTTGTTCCCCACCCTCAGCAGCATCAAAGTGCTCTCAGCATTTCACATAACACAATAAAATTCATGTAAAGATCAGAAGGCACCCGTTAGGAAATAATTCCTTCTCGGGTTACTTGGCATTATATTCTGCCCCTCTCCCCCCCTTCTCAGTGCCTTTAACTCCCACTAAATCAGCCCACATTGAGAAAACAGGTGTAGCTTTCACCAACACCTGTCACAGTACTTATCTTTACTGTCTAACCAATCAGGTGGATACTTATATGGCCTTAACCATACATGGTCCTGCAGTCTAAGACTCTGAAAGCTGCTAGCCCTCCCAAACCTCCAACAAGAGTAGGCTGCCAGTCTTTTACTCTGTGATATCAGCAGGGAAAATGCTAACACTACAGTCTGGATTACATTTAACCTTTGCAAATTATTGAATGCTATAAATAGACTCAGAAAGCTTCTGGCATTCATAAAGGAATGAATACATTTTGCCCAACATGACCTGACGCTCCAAAACTGCATACTGAGAAAAAGGAAGTTATTGATGTTACAGACTGCAAAGAAGTGTTTTTTTTTTGAAAAAAAAATTATATAAGGCAGAATTTATATACTACTACTGTAACACTGCCACTGCGTTCTTCATTATTCCCCAAGACACATTCCAATCTCATAGTATTGCATGAAATACATGAATGCCCTAGAATCTAGAAGTATTGTGAATTGTGAAATTCACCACATTGGCTGAAGCATAATTTCTGAACAAAAGATAATTGCCTTCTTTTAACAGTTGTTTTCAGAAGAAAATTTACCCTTAATTCAGTAGGAAAGGAAAAATCTTATTTATCTTCCACTTCTGAATCTGAGCACTTTCCTTTCCAGTCAGGTTCTGGGGTGTCTTAGATACTAATTTTGTGATATTTAAAAGTTTGCTCTTCTAATCTCTTTCACAAAGCTGTCCTGGAGGCTTAATTCAGATAGAAATGTCACATTTTATCACTATTGAGTAATATAAGAGCAAAACTGTTACTCCTATATGTCAATGGAAAGCAATTGGACGGCTATCATCTAGAAGCAAAATCCAACAGAATGTGAGAGATAAGCCAGACCAGTTCTCTCTAAGGCAATTTGTCAGAGATAACAGACTCTCATCCATAACAGAGAGGGGTCCTATTTCCTGGGAAGCAGCCAACTTGCACTCCTTTTCAAGTGTTCTTCTCTCTTAAATAAAACACAGTGTAATAACTAGGTAAATGAATGTTTCTTTTTGCCAGTCTCTATAGAAAGACAAGTTATCCCAACTATTTCTCAGCTAAGCACAGAAAAATGACCTTCCTATGAAATGCTATACTGTGTCAGGGACACTTACAAGTAATTAAGATTTGTTATCAGAATGGATTTACTGCCCAAGGAAGGCCTATACATGCCATGCCAGAGCCCTTCCCTCGGCTCATAATGCAAGAAACAGATTCTTTGGGAGAATATTTTCTTAAATTGCATCATTAAAGTTAGTCCTGCTAATGCTGCTTCCAAACACTTTCAAATACACAGAATTAGCCACTAGCCTCACACCACTGTAAAATTCCAAGGGCTTCCATGCCCAGTATAAGATCAGAACTGGTGTCCAAGCTAAAATAATGTAACACTGATTACAGATGAATTGGTTAACAGCTTAGTAGGTTCATAAGCTTGACGAGGTCCCACTCAACCACATATTGCTCCAACCTTATGGCCATACTGCCTCCAAGAAACCAGAAGATAACAGCCATCTCAATATGTGTCTCACAGAATGTTATCATTTTAACAGGGTCATTTAGTAGGATCCCCAGGTCACAAGAAACAACAAAGAGCACCAGCATTCCACATTCCAAATGACCATTTCACAAATTCATATACTGTCACTAAATGCTTCGTTTCTCATAAACTCTCACATTGTTACATGAAAAAAGCTAGTTGAAAGGTAATTAGCACAGTGCTTTCTCGACTCCTAATAAGTAAAGGCAATTAAAATTCTATTTGATTAAACTGTAGTGATTTTAACTTTTACTATTGCTTTGTTTTTATATCTAATTGCAAGTCATAATATTTGCATCACTCGTTTGGGGGTTATAAAATTAAGATGCTTATTTTTATTTAACTGCATACCTAAAGTAATAATGGAGGTTTCCCATTTTCAATTTCATGAATACAGTGATACAAAGTATTTTTCAGCAACAGGACATTCTTTGTTTTGAAACTTGACTGAAACTTATACATTATGTCACATGAAATGTTCTTTTCTTTCAATGTGTAATTTCCATGGTTCTTCATGTAGTGATACTAATGAAATCTGCACACACCTAAAAAAAACAAACCCTTCTAATACTTTTTAAGTAGAGGATATTCCTTCTACCTCTTTATACTTTAGACAATCCACTATATCCATAGCAATCCAGATTAATACTGTGTGCAGGAGACACTGTGCTCTTTATTGGTATATGCAATGTGAAAAAAATTGGGTAGTTAAATCCCAGCATTCCTTCATGTTTTTTTCTCCTTAAACAGTGGTGTGTCTAGCCATCCTGTTGCCTTTTTCTGAGGAACTGGAAGGGAAACCCAAAATGCAAGATTTGTTTTCCTCTTTTGTAATCTTTTAGGGCATAAGTAAAAATCCTGGCCCAACTTCTGCCAACCTCTCTACCAGGATGTCATTGTTTGGATGCCTGCAATCTCATCAGATATAAAACTCAGTGGCTATTTGACAGGAAAGGACTTTATACAATTCAGCAGTATCAGGAAAGCGAGCTTTTGTTTTTGTTTAACTCGGTGGTTCTCAACCTTTTCCTCACTATAGACCCCCTTTAAATACCTTTTGGGGCCATGGAACACCAAGTATAACTCAAGATTTAAATTGTAATATTTCTTCAAGACTTTGTGGGGGCCCAGGTTGAGAACCACTGGTTTAACTGTGTCGTTCTGTGACACTTTCAACATAACCAATAAGACCAAGGAGCTTATAATGGACTATAGAAGGAACAGATCAGACATCCAACCCTTGTTTATCAATGGAGACTGAGTGGAGCCAGTGGCCAGTTTTAAGTTTCTGGATGTTATCATAAAAGAGGACCTGGCCTGGGGTGCTCACATTGCAGCCCTGGTCAAAAGGGCCCAGAAGAGATTATACTACCTGAGACTTCTCAGAAAACAACAACTAAATGAAAAACTGCTGGTGATTTTCTACCACTGCACCGAGAGTATCTTAACTTACTACACCTTATTGCAGGGTTTGCCAATTGCACAGCCCAGAGGGTCATTGGTTGCCCTCTCCCCTCTTTGGAAGAGCTTTATAGTTCCCACTGCCTTAAGAAAGTCCAAAACATTCTCAAAGATCCATCTCATCCTAGGAACCCCCTTTTTTTGAACTATTACCATCTGGCAGATGATATAGAATAATAAAAACAAGGACAAATAGGCTGAAAAACAGCTTCTATCTCAGGGCAGTAACTTTATTGAATTCTACTGTATAGAGCAATATTAATGCAATATCAGGAGTTTTCAATTCAACTGTATAGAAGAAGAAGGATGTGTGTTTGTGTTTATTTTCATAGCCATAATGTACACTGAAGATGGTATTTAACTTTGTCGCATGAAGTGCAATGACATGAAAGTAAACTAAAAGTAAAACTGTGTTTATTTCAGGCTGGTCCACAACAGCATGAGCTTCTTCCTCACTGCTCATTTATATTCAAGTTGGGGTGAGTAGAGTAAGCTGGCACATGTGCTACTTCTCCAGGGTCATACAGCCCCCACCAGAGGAGGAGAAATGTCCCATCCCCAACAAATTTCTTCCTCTGGGATATAATAGCCAAGCTCTGAGATATTCGGATTGTTCCTCTGCGCCATGCGGAGGTGCAACTAAAAACTAAGTCATGGCTTTTTATTCCAATCACTGTCTCCACATAGGGCTTGAATTGTAAGAAAACATTCAATTAAGGCCCTGTCACACTGCCCAACGGATGCAAAACGGACACAACGGACGAGCAAACTGTTCCATCCGTTGTTATCCGCTCTCAAAAGGGGTGAAAATTTGCATAACCGGAGCGGATAACACAGAAAGGAACAGACGCGGGGAGGATGCAGAGCGGATGGAAAGCGGATGCGGAACGGAAGCCCAGCGGATGGAAGCGGATGGCACATCCGTTAGGTTTCCGGGGGGCCGTAGCAAAGCGGATGCGGAACGGATACAGCGGATGCAGAGCGGATGCACAGCGGATGAAGGGGATGCAGAGCGGAAGCCTAGCGGATGCACAGCGGAAGCCGAACGGATGCCGAGTGTTAATTGCGCATGTGGGGAGGATGCATTGCGTCAGCCCCGCGGATATAAGGGAAGCAGCTTGGAAGCAGGTCACCATTCAGAGGAAAGACCTGCTGCCGGACGGATTGACAGCCTTGCCTGCCCTGCCTGCATGCCTGCCTGCAAGCCTTGCTGTCTGCCTGCCTGCCAGCCTTGCTGCCAGCCTCCCTGCCAGCCTTGGTTCATGTCTGCCTGCCAGCCTTGGTGTCAGCCTCCCTGCCAGCCTTCCTGCCAGCCTTGGTTCCTGCCAGCCTCCCTGCCAGCCAGCAACCCCACAACCATGCGGAAGCACAGCAAGCCTCAGCCATCTGCTGCCAGCCCTTGCAAGAGGGACAGGGCTATCATCCCGCCCCCTGGCCCTCACTCTGGTTCTGTTGGGGCTTCTGCAGCACGGGCTCGCTCTTCTGGGGCTGGGGCTTCTGCTGCTTCTGCTTCTGGAGGAGCTGATGACAAGCACTCCAGCACCAGCCACCTCTACAGCACCTGGACCCTTCACCCCTGAGACTGAGCGACCAAGAGGAGTGCCAGAGACTCATTTTTGTTTTATAGCTTGTTGTTAATAAAGTCTAGTTTTGATTCACACACTTGCTTCATTTCTTTTTTTTAATAAAGTCTTGGTGGAAACTTTTAGAAATGGTTTAAGCCTTTGCATGCTTGTGGGATGGGTTAAGATAGCAGTGGGATGGGTTGAGATAGCAGTAGGATGGGCAGGGATACCTTTGGGATGGGTAATAGCTGTGGGATAGATAAACCTCCAGTGCAAGCATAGTGGGACGGGATGGTCCACCCTCCCAGGTACCACACCTATGGCCCTTTATTATCAATAATAATGTAATAATCATCCACACATGTCAACACAAACACAACTCTTTATTAAATGCCCTGATCATTGTAGGGCCACTCAACATACATGGCCCAATCTCATCAGTGTGATGAGACAGGCTGAAGGAAGCACCCATTAATCATCTATCATCCTGTTTTGCCACTCCACTGCTCCAGCTGGGGAGTTGCACCAGTGTTTCAGGAGGTTGTGCTGCTTCTTCCCTTCACGTGAGGCTCTGTTGGGGCCTTGCACATCCTCAATGTTTATCAGGTTTCGCCCTTGCCTCCATTCACCAGGCTCCATGTCCCCATTGCCTTGCTGGAGGTCCACGAGCCTGTTCTGCAAGACTGGGTAGCGGGTGCGCATGAGATTGTGCACGATGCAGCAAGCTTCCACGAGGTTCCTCACGGTCTCTGGGCGATGCTGCATGGTGGTGAGAAGTACCTGGAACCTGTTGGCCAGGATGCCAAAGGCGTTCTCCACCACCCGCCTTGCCCTGGACAGCCTGTAGTTGAAGATCCTCTCTTCACGGGTGAGGTATTTGGAGGTGTAGGGCTTCATGAGGAAGGTTGTGAGGGAGAAGGCGTCATCCCCACGATGAAGTAGGGCACATCTTGCGTGTCGTTGGGCAGGGGGTCTGGATCTGGGAAGCCCACGATGAGGTTGCATTCCAGCCCAACCTTGAGGTCACTTGCGTTGTATACCTGGGCATCTGAAGATGAGCCGTTGCCTGAAGCATCGATGTACATGAACTTGTAGTCAGCATCGACCATGGCGAAGAGGATGATGCTGAAGAAGCCCTTGTGGTTGAAATAAGTGGACCCCGGCTTGGCTGGCACTTTGCAGGCCACGTGCTTGCCATCGATGGCTCCAACGGTGTGTGGGAAGTTCTACCTCTGATACCACTGCTCTGCAACTTTCTTCCATCCTTCTTCAGTAAAGGGGCACTGGAGGAGCTCCTCCAGGTATTCTTCGATGATGGCCTGCACCACTTCTCTGACCACAATGCTGATGGTGTTGTGTGGCACCCTCCAGCTGTACTGCATGCTCCTGTAGGTGGTCCCTGAGACCAGGTGGCGCAGAGTGAGTGCCACCTTGAGCCCAGGTTCCAGGCTGGGCCGGAAGTTGGTGCTCTGCTTGGTCAACCTGGGTGTCAGCCGCTGCACAACTTCATCAAACATGGCTGGAGGCATCCTCATGAAGTTCTGGAATGCACGAGTGTCTTCGTTCCTGAGCTCCACCATCAGCTTGTTGTACAGTCCGTACTCTGCTCTTCTGGCGATCCATCTTCGGACCCAGATGCTTCTTGGACGCCTCTTTTTCTTCCTGTAGTAGAGTTCACAGAGCCTGTAGATGGCTTCGCACTGTTGCAGTAGGATGGTGGCTGCCAAAAGGACTTTGTTACGATCCACGGTGGACATGACTGGATTCTGTGGAAGAGGAAGAGGCAGATGAAGGCTGCAGAGGTCTGCAGCTGGGCTGCTATTCTGAAAGTGAGATCCAGGTGAGTTGCTCCCCCTTTTTATAGGCAGTATAGGTGTCTCTTTGCATCCTCTAGGCATCCTCTAGGCATCCTCTAGGCATCCTGTAGACATCCTTAATATCCGAGATAGGTCCCCTCTGAGAACATTTTTTCCATTTTAAACGCTTTGTTTCCATGCTGCATCCGTTCTGCATCTGTTCTGCATCCGTTCTGCGTCCGTTCCACTTCCTCCCTGCATCCGAGCGGATGCGAGTTGCGCGGATGCGGAACGGATGCCTAGCGGATATAGCGGATGCGTAACGGATGCAGAACGGATGCGTAGAGGATGCAGAATGGACGAATTGGATACATTTTCCGCGCAAAAGTTTTGAGCAGCTCAAAACTTTCTGAGCGGATGAAACGTCAATAAACGGATGCTGGACGGATATAGAGGAAGCAAAATGGAGGCAGTGAGTACATCGCGTTAACCAACGGATGGCAAGCTTTTTTGTCCGTTTTACATCCTCTTTGCATCCGTTGGTGCAGTGTGACGGGGCTTTACATAACTCGCTCAACAACTAAAATTCGATAGGACTGGGCCATTCTTGTTGTAAATAAGGCATACCAATCATATTCTTCAGGATATTATTGCCACAGACAAGTTACACTGTGGCACAGAAAAATCATTAGCTTTCCTCCTGCCAACCGATGCAGAACTTCAGGCTCTGCAACAAGATAATTATGGCGTTAATACACTCGTACAGTTATAATTACAAAGAGTGGCTGATTGTTATTAAATTACCATGCAGCTAAACTTTTAGAGGTGAACAATTACTACCGTTACACTTTGCAAATAATTGGGGGGTATACGTGATCTGAATCAGGGTATTCCTGACTGAAAATATCCAGCTGTGTGTATATACCTGAAGGATATGTACATATCCGAAGAAACACCAAATGTGTTGCCTAAAATTCTGCAAACAAAGGGGAAAGGGTATTTACTGCTCTTCAATGGATATTTTTGTGCTTATATCTCATCCAATTCAACCATGAACATATTGAGATATTACCCTGAAGGAGTTACTTATCTTGTGGACATTGCAAACCAAAACGGCTGTAGGGCATCACTTCAAAAAGATGAACATGTGTCCATTGACAGCAATGAAGCAGCTTCTCTTTGGCATGGCAAAAGTCCAGGTCAACACGTACTCAAAGTCACATTTTATCAGCAGAGTCACAAGACCTCTGCGGATCTCCAGAGGTCTGCTTTTAAAAACTACGAGTTAACCTTCAGTGAAAGTGCTGATGCCAATACCACTCGATAATAGCAAGTGTCTTTCTGGAATTATGTATACAGCATGCTCCTATTGGAATTATTATGTTGGAAGTAGACCTAGTTCTGAATACAATCTGCACAATAAACCTGGGACACTGCAACCATCGTAAATATGAACCAGATGCCAAGCACCCAAGTTTTGATTGCATGATTATGGGGATGCTGCAATGGTTGTAAAGGACCTGTCCCACTGCACTTATGGATGCAAAGAGGATGTAAAACATTAAAAAAAAGCTTGCCATCCGTTGTGTACTCATTGCATACGTGTTTCATACGCTCTATCCGTTGAGCATCCATCCACTGCGATTTCATCCGCGCAAGAGGTTTTGAGCTGCACAAAACTTTGAACGGATGAACTTTCCTCCGTGTATGATATAAATCCGCGACATACGAGCAACAATCGTTCTATGTCCGTTTATCATCCGTTAAACGTCCGCTGTATCCTCTCTGCATCCTCTGGGCATCCCCTCAACTCACATCTGCTGCAGCTGAAAACAGAAAGAGGGAGGAAACAAAAGGTACACGGAACGTCTACACAGCGTTAATAGCACGGAAATAGAAAGGATGCACAGTGAACGGTTTGCATCCAATTTACATCCGTGCGGCATCCTCTTTCTTTCCTTTAGGCGTACGTGATGCATCCACTTCATCCGCTATGCGTCCGCTTTGCAATTCTCCCCCAGAACCCCTTCGGAGGTGTCATCCACTTCCATCCACTAGGCTTCCTATGAACATCCATTTAACATCCCCGCTACATACTACCCATGTCCGTTCTTTTCTGTTCTTTTCTGTTCTGTTTATGCAAATTTTCACCATTTTTTGGAGTGGATGACAACGGAAGGAGCCATCCCCGAAATTTTGCTCATCCACTGTGTCCTTTATGCATACGTTTTGTGTCTGTCGGCCAGTGGGACCGGGCCTTAAGTGTGAAAAATGGTCAAGTCACTTTTTTCAGTGCTGTTGTAACTTTGAATGGTCATTAAATGAACAGTTGCACATACATATACATTAAAAGCAATGATCCAAGGCATGGTGAAACACATTATTCTATTCTATTCTATTCTATTCTATTCTATTCTATTCTATTCTATTCTATTCTATTCTGCTGGGAAACACATTAGATGGCAAACTGATTATATACCAGTTTGCATTATACCATTTACAATTAGGAACAAAAGGCAGAATTAATTCCAGTCATATTTAAGACCAAAAATAAGTAATCGTTCTATGGAATTTTTAAGTACATCAGCACACTTCCAAAGGATTTCTCCATCTTAGCACCACTCCAAAGTCATCATGCTGTCTATACAAATACTAACACATTTTTAAGAGAAACAAACGTGTTGCACTTTTTTGCAATCCCTAATTATCAGGCAAGAATTTGACTCATCACAAAAGCAACCTATTGGAATTTAACTTACCTTCACTGACCAAAATAGCTTAGTTTTTGAATTGTTTAAGAATAAAAAAATGTAGAAGCTTAACCTTCAAATTATGTTGTTAAATTTATGTCTGACCATAATACCTAATTCCTGATACAATATTTTTTTCTAACAGCAGAGCTTCTCATTTTTTCCTATCTCATCCCCTACAAATTTCTCTATCAAGAAATTTGTGTCTCACAATTATATTAAAAAAATCACTTCTCCACCTAACATTAACAGATTTACAGATATCCTGTTATTATTGCATTTTGAAATACCCTTAATAAGCATCAATACATTCAAGATGGCATACTTTTCCAAGAACTAGTGATGTTCATTAGCAAATGTAGGAAAAAAGTATATTTGTACTGCAAAATATACTGTATTAAATATTCATATTGCACTAGCATGCATATACTGATTTTCAAGACTGCAGTCCTAAAGTAATCTTCCCAAATCACTTAAACAAGTGAGATTTGTCAAAATATTACTTACTGCCCCCTTATAGTAGTTGTAGTACTTAATAGACCACTTGTGCACTTAAGATATTACTCTGCATTTACCTGGCAAAAGCTACTAGTAATGTTGATAAATGTTCTGCTATCAAGAATTCCATTATTGTATGATGTATATTTGAAAAGTGTTCTTATACTATAATATGCAGAAAGTAGGATTTATTTTTGGAAAACACTACTGCTTTCATTTCATACAAATGCAATGATCAAGTACAAAGGGATTCTAAATCAACCGGGTATTATGCTATAAAAAATAATAATTAAGTCCAGAAACATTTTGAAGGGGTATGATACGACTGAAATTACAGTCAAGCTCTTTGGCTTTAAGCACAAAGAAATTAGAATTATGCAAAAAAATTCCATGGATAAGACCAGATAAGGAATATAGCATTTCATAGTTTTACAGATTTTTCAAAATGTATAAGTGGTTATTGGGTGATAAACTGTACAATGCAGGAAGCCATTTTTATTCTCAAAACACTGCACTTAAAAGAATCATTCACAGTTCCTTTTCTAGGCCATTATTTTATGAAGAAAATCAAGAAAATCAAGAAGGTGGCACAACCAAATTTTATCAAGCATTTAAATGAAAATACCAGTTTATATAAATAGTACATATTAACAAAAATTGCTGTTTATTCAGCATGGTGGCAATGCCCATGTATTGTCATATTTCAGAAATAGGTATTTATCGGCTATTTTTATGCACATATTATCTAGACATTACAAATAGAAATCAAACTCCCAATGTTAACATGAACTCTATTCCCAATGTTGCATCATTGATACCTGTCTTATACAGCATACATAATCAGCGGTGCGCAAATCAGTATGAATTTTTATACCACATACATCAAACTGTGTGAAAGTCAAATGGCATAAAACTGTACGTTCAAACAAGTCATCTTACCACAAGCAGACATCTATTTTAACGCAATGTCACAAGTGTGACATTGAGGAAAAAGTTTGTTGCTGCTGCTTACATGGCAAGACTTTCTGACTTGAACTGGTTAAACTGAGCTACAGAATACTTATTTTTGCTTAGCTATTAATAACATGTAATGTGTGAATTTAAACCATTTTTCTTTTTTTTTCAAGGCACATGATATCCAACATTCTCCTAATTACAATTTTCAGTATTAAAACTTAAAAAAATCTATTTATACTTTCTGCAGCCTCATAAAATTATTTTCCTTTATTTCTTTCCAGCATTGAGAAAGCTTGATTGGGTAGAATGGTGTTTACTATAAGATGTGCTAAAGACAAAACTTGTATATTCTTTTTTAACAGCCAACTCAATGAAAACTTATTTTTAAAAAATCCTAAATTCTCTATCTCTACCAAACCACATGTAAGGTTGACTCTTAAATGTAGTTGGTGGCTCATAATCAAATGAATACATCACTGTGCTACCCAAAAGGCAATTATACAAAGTCAGCAGGGTAATTCTTACAATTTTGAAGAAAACAACATCAGTTATTTTAAATCAAAACATAATTAGGAATTACCAGATAGCTATTGCATATCCAACTTACAAAGTCATGGAAGATTCCCTACATTTCATCTCAGCAGTTTTGGACCCCTGGAATGAAACTTCAACTTTGTAGTTTGAGCAAACCCGTTACGTGTCACTGGTTGCTCACTGAGATAAGTAAATTAATCCTAACATATTCCTATTTATTTCTGCCCTGAGAATATCTTATTAGGACAAAAGAATTGTAGCTGCCTGAATGATCATAAACATCACCCAGGCCTATAAAAGACTGCAGTTTATGTAGAACTTGCAAGACATGTATTAAATAAGTATTCAATTCTATAAAATCATAAAAGGATCATTACTATATTATATTTGATCATCAAAAAATTAGAAAATTGGAAACTATCATTTAGGTCATTGAGTTTAACTCCTTCCTCATTGATGGAATCAAAATTCAGGAAATTCCAACCAGAGCTTGCATAGGTGCGAGAACAGGGACCATTTCTCAAGAGAATTTGTTGCCCTGTCACTTATTGTTGAGTGTTTTTCCTACTATCCCACCAGAATCTATTATCCTGTTCTTTACGGCTACTACTCCATGTTCTGCACCATGGGATAACAAAGACCTTCTGAGTGTTTCCTCCTCCCACCCCCATATTTGAAGTGCATTGTATCAGCACTTTTCCCAAGAGCAAGCATTTCCAGTCCCTTGCTTCTTCAGTAAGTCAGATGCATCCCTCTTCCCTCCTTTCACACATAAATTAGCTTCTTTTTAAAATGAACTTACACTCTTGCCAAGTAGTTTCTAACATAGGTTGTCACTTGGGGAAGCAATTTGTGGGAGGCACTTCTGGGGCAGGATTAGCCCTCCATTTCCTGCACATAATAACCTGAAAATTCATGCACACACATAGTAAGTATGCTTGGAAAATTCTTATTTCAGCCAATATGAACTGAAACTTTTCTCAAGGAGTAATTTGCAATGGGTGGCTTATATTGGAACAGTAAAGCATTAAGCCCACCTCTCCTCCCACATAACATGACACAGGTGGGCATACCTGGCCCAACTGGGAAAAGCCCTGGTGAATACCATTTTTTTTTTCAAGCTGAAGCGTCAAATGAAGACGGCAAATGGATGTATGATGAGGGAGAAATGTTTTGACCAGCATACATTTTTTAGTTGGTAAGGCAAATAAATGTTCAGTCTGACTGTAGTAATACTTGATTTATAAGTCAAGTACTTTTTGCATTCAAGTTAAAATGTTCTCTGCACTTGGCATTCAATTAAAAGCACGTCAAAAAACAAACAAACAAGTGTTTGATCCTCTGTTGATGGTGCAATTTACTCATGCCCTGGAGACCTAGTGGATGCAACACCTTCTACATGGGGTTGTCCTTGAACAACCAGAAGCTTCAATTGATCCAAGATGTGGCTACAGCATGAGCAATAACAGGTATACCTCTGCATGCCCATGTAATATCTCTTGTTTTGTGAGCTGTAGTGTTGCTAATTTACTTCCAGGTACAATTCAAGATGCTGGTTGTTACCTATCAAGCCTCAAATGTAATACTTAAAGATTGCCTATCTCCCATAACATCTGACTGGTTGATTCAATCTGGTAGGGGTAGTGTACTCTGGGCTTCTTTCATTAAACAATGTCATATTTTGGGACCTTGGAAGCCTGCCTATTCTATAGCAGACCTATGCTCTAGAAAGAGTCCCTCCCCCTTGAGAAAACTCCTAGAGTTTTCAGATCTAGATGATCTGATTCTGCTGCTGTTTAGGAGAGCCACAAAAACCTGGCTCTCCACCTAAGACTTTGGCAAAAGAAGAGTGAGACCTCTCATTTCATTGCACTAGCCATCTCTTATTGCTTATCTTTTTATGCTTTGTTGATTTAATTGTAATTTCTTTGATTGGTGTGCACTGCCGAGTCAGCAAGTTCAATAAATTATTATTATGGTTGCACATATAATCAACCAGATGTTTAGACTGGATTTGGCCTTTCTATCCACCTATGGAATCCATTCCAAGGACCTGGGAATAAGTAGATGCTATTTGATGGTATTAAAGGAATCACTGCAGGATGCAGGATGAAGTAATTTTTGCAATTGACTAATGGTGATTTTGTTAATGCTGATGATGTTCAAGTGGTGTTCCAGATGCTATGGAATTGCACCGATCACGCATGACTACTGTGCTATCTTTGCTATCTTTTGCCACAGACATTCTACTTTTATTCACAGGTCTGTGGATTTTGCTATTTTTTTTTCAGTTCTTTTTTTTCTATTGTGCTGTCTCCAGCCACCACAACATCCACTATGCAAACTTTTTTGTCTCTGGGTTAACATTATTGTGTATACAACAATGTGAAATCACAGCACCCAATTCTTAGGTATCGACTTTTATCCAAGAACCTAGGATATTATAATATATTGGTACAGAACGTGTGCTGATCCAAGCAATGTGGCCTTTTGTAATCGACAGATGGAAATTTTGTCAATGCACAGATTTCCTAAGTGCTGTCCAAGGTATTTTTGGTACAACACCCTGGGTGTTGATAACCACTGCGACCATCTCGACCAGTTTGAGACAGTTGCCAAGAACTGAATCATAATCAGCTGTTGCGGGGGTGGTGCAATACCTGGAATTTCAAAGGCTGGTTGTGAGTACCACAGTGCCAAAGTAACTTTGAATGGCTGCTGCATTAGTGGCCGGGAAATGAGGGCTACCTCTACTGTATTTGTGGATTCTCCTTTCACTCAAATGTGTGCCCTGTTGTAAAAATGGGGAAAGGCAGCTGATCTGGAAGGCTAAGGCAACAAATCTGATGAATGTCTCTAGAATTCTACTTCATCCATGTTTCCCAGGAACAATAGTCTATCTTAGTTGGTAAAAATACTCCCTCCCTTCCTTCCTTCCTCCCTTCCTTTCCTCCCTCCCTCTCCCTCCCTCTTTTTTTTTTTTCCTTTCTTCTGGTGCTGCAAACTCTGCATGTGAAAATTAACTCCAATATCATAACCTAAAGCTATGCATTCACAAAACAGTGTTCTTAGCAGTGTTAAAAGGATCTTGCTGCTTTTATCAGAATGATGAAACATGTATCAACTGATCTGTTCCACAAGTTTTGCCCTTCCATTGCCCTGTATGCAAGGTTGCAACTCAAACAGAAAAGGGCAGGGCTGATCTGGCAATGCCGCTTTAGCTAGGCTGCCCTCTGACCCCATTGCCTGTGTTTACAGATGCCACCGGGTGTCCTATCCAAGGATGCCAAGAACCAACAAGCCAAAGGTGCAATGGAGGGAAAAGACAAGTTTTGCCCAGAACAAATAACAAGAGGAGCTTCCACAGCTTGTTCACCTGCTTGGATCTGGAAATTTCTTTCTACTGAAGATAGAAATAGGGAGGAGGCATATTTTACAGGCAGCAGGACTTAATGTACCTAATGTAGGCTCAGAAGCTAAGGAAATCAAGAGAAGCTACTGTCTGGAGGTACTGCCTATCAGAGCATCCCAGAACGATTAGAGTTAGGCAGGAATGCATTTCTCAAGAAGGCAATAACAAGCCACTTGTATACTGTGCCAAGAAAACTGCATGAACATGTCCATGAAGTCATTGCTGTCAATCTTTTTATTTTTGCAATTAAAAAAGTCAAGCAGGAATAGCCGAATCCTACAGTGTGCACAATATACTCACAGTAAACTAGAATTCATCACAGAATTCTTTGCTCACAAGCTTATGCAAATATATTCACATATTGGGGGGCGGAAATACACTAGGTAAGTAGCAGAATGACAACCTCTAAAGCATTCAAGATTTTTAAAAATAGATAAATAAGTCACAGTAAAGCTCATTCTTTCATATGTGAATAGCAGTTTTTTTAGAGTTGTATGTCCAAACAAAGAAGTAGAATAATGTTCAGATAATTACCTGAATTGTGTCAATTTAAATTTAGTTAAGGAATTATACTGAATTTGTCATCTCTTCAAAGAAGATAAGCTTCTAGCAGAAAATGACATAATTATAGTACTTCCAAACTAGACTGCTACTCACCAAGAATAAAAATAAATATAAACATAGCTTTGCAGCATTATTCTTAAAATGCATCATGAATTCTTGAATCAATTTCAAAACTCTAAAATAATAAAAAGATCCCCAAAATAATATATCTAATAAAACACTTTCTCATGGACAATGAATTCTGCTTTGAAAGAACAGATCTGGCTATCTTGATTCATATTCTTGTCACAAACGTACTCGATTACTACGTTATCTAGGGCATTTCCAAAATACAGCAGTCAAATTCCATTATGGATGAATGGTAACACTGCTGAGTGTATTTAAATTAAAATGCTATACACTAGTCTTAATTTCTGAAATTTTGATACATTGGATATGTTTTATTCAACTCAATTATAGGAGGCAACAAACATGAAAACATCAAGAATTTTCAGAGAGATTAAAAAGGTTCTCCTACAAATTAAACCTCATTATAAAATATTCTACATGTTTCACCTAATATTTCTAGGATTGCAATGACATAAAAGGATTGCAGTGACATGAAATTCAAACATCTCCCAACAAAAAACTTGTTTAGCAGATCACTTAGTAAAAATCCGCACTCTTCACAATTGACCAGTTATTGTAATTGTATATTATTGTTTGCTAAAAACATAATTATGTCATATCCTTTTTCTATCAGTCTAGGTAGGAAAGCAAACAGTATCCTGCAACCTGACAGCAAAACTGAAACCATGATTCTGATCTTGCTATACTGGAATCCAAAGAAATAGTCCTATTCTTTGAATACCATTTTCTTTTGTGCTTAAAAACTTTTGATTTATAGTTGCACAGCTGCTTGGAACTCTGACATCCACCCTTCATCTAACAACATCAGCTATCCAAGCACCCTTGTAAATGATTCAATGGATGGAGTCCTTCATATCCCAGATTTTTCATGATGCTGGCCAAATCCCAGCCACTGGGAAGTGTAATTACAAAGTTATATAAAATAAGGTTTGCCGAAGGTCAGTAAAGTGTTGCATTTCATTTCATTTTAATCCATTCACTATAATTTGTTTGGAACAAACACAGAATCCGTTCCAACTGTTCACTACACTCAACGATTTTCAGGTAGGAAATGTCTTTGTGAGAAGTTCTCAACATTTTCTGGAAATATTAAGTGTGTAACAGATTGGCCTTCCTAAACAATAACAAGAGTGGTGCTTTGCTAGACTAGATAGACTAGATTTTACCCCTTGCCATTTCTAATTGTAGCTAAACCTAATACACAAATGAACCAAAATATGTTGATTTAGTATAAATAAACATTTTTCAAATGTTTATACTAAATGCATCCCACTCTACTCAAAACTTTATAATTTTTTTAAGGGGGGAATTTACAATTTCTTCCCAAATTAAGTCAATGACTGCTGAAAATTTAGTATGAATATATTCAATAACGTTAACACTTTTGTAAGCTAGGAAGAAAGATTCATGTTCATAACAGCCTTTCAGACATCTAACAGCTATTCTTTCTTTAAGAAGAAATTCACATGAGTGAATTGTTTTCCTGAACAGAAGATTTACATCCTTAACTAAGAAGTTAATCCCTGCATATCATCCAGCATGTTCCCAGTTCTACATGGTTTTTAAGGTTAAGCCTCCTTAAAATCAAGCTCAACTACTACTTGTGACTTCATAGATCTGAAGTTTTCTTGGCAGCAATACAGAAGTAATTTGTCACTGTCTTCTTCTGGGAAGTTTTTTTTTTTTTTCATCTTCTCAGCAGAGCCTATAGAGAGTAGTACCTATAGTATATTCTGAAAATCTCCTGCTGAAGTATTAGCCAGGACTGACTTGGCTTATACCAAACAAGGTTAGCCAACTGCTGGCATTTATCTGCTCCATTCAATAAACATCTTATAGATGTGTCATTTTCTGCAGCACTACCTTTAAAAAGCTATCTCACCAATCCACAATGGGGAGGCCGGGAGGAGAGAATCCCTTGGGGGGGGGGGGGAGAAACCTGAAAGGGATAGGACACAAGGCTGAGGAGTTTTTAATAGCCTGAACAAAAACAACATTTTACTGCTATACAAGTAGCTTTTCTAATTTAAAAAGAACCAATGTTTGATTGATTTGTAAATAGGATTATTAATAAGAAAAAAAGAATCCATTTCAGAATGATCATAAGAATTAAATCGGTCACCATAAAGAGAACAGCTGATCTGTGGGGCTTACAAAAGATCTCTGATTATTTTCTTTCATCATGACTGGGATTCTGTTTAAGTAATATACAAAGAGAATCTTATGCAGAAACTCACGGTCACCATACAAAAGAGACCACTGGAAGCAAAACAAGTTTGATGGGGTTCTTTTAAGTCCTGCAGATATGAAGAAAGGAACGAACCTTTCTTTGCTCAGTTCAGTATTCTAAAGACCAGCACTGATGTTGACTTTAATTCTGCTGGATCCAGACCTCTAGCAAGCAGGAAGCAGTGGGGTGTGGATTTGCTTTTTTCTTTACAGATGGAGAAGGATGTCCTATCCAATCTCCCATGCAATTAATAAAATGGCCTTTAATTTATGAACACAAAAGTTTTGATCAGCCAAAACCATTACATAATGCAAGACTACATTTCAAGAATTATCACATGCCCCAAAGTACTGAATATTACTTTTCAATCATGAAATCATGACTAGTATGTACACCATAGCAAATATGCTATTTCAGCCATTGCAGAAGGAATGTGTGATTAAATATATTGTGGCAGAAGTATTCCTGCAAAAAGGAAGTTTGAAAAACTGACAAATTGGAGGACAACACAAAATATGGTAATATGTCCTGAGAAGCTTCCTTTTTTATGTAAACAGGCCTTTCTTGGAGACAGGAAAAAGATTAAATATCAATCAGTGTTTCTTAAATCTCAAGAAAAATCTAGTCTAAGTTTTGTAGAAATATTTTAGTTCAAGATGTTGTAGGGTATCTTTTTTTAAAGGAAGAGTAAAATCCATCTAATTACACACATACTTCAATGTGGAACATAATGCATTTTCTTTAATGTATTGTAGTAGGCAAACTGTGCTATTATCACTTGCAAGAATTAAAAAATGGATCTCAAATTATTTGAAAATTCTGCTTTGAACTACTGGCAGTTAAAGGATGTAGCCAGAATTAAAAACTCAATTTATTATAGGTTTTTTATCACCAAGAATGGAAGAATTGGAAATAGAGAAGCGATTCCCCAGATCTGTGGAATTATATCGGACTATTCAGGTTTTGAGCTTCCTTAAATCTTCCCTATCTCCAAAAGTCCAATTTGTTACCCCAAGTGAATATTGTTAAAGAACCACTAAAAGTCTCTACTTACTTAAACTCTGCTTTCAGTAACTTGAACCTGGCCAAATAAATCTAAATCTAATGGCTAATGTACCTGACAATCTCCAAGATTGTTTATTTAGGGTGTGTTCAAGATGATGATGATAATGACAATGATTTATCTTTTTATATGCCACCTTTCATTCAGAAGGTGACAGCAGCATATATAGCACTTCCATTTAACCCACAACTCTGTAGCTAGGTGGGGCTGAGAGAGACAGAGTGGCCCAAATTTATCCAATGAGGTTTTATCTCAGGATAGACTAGAATCAGGATGTCCACCCAACTAATTCAACATTTTAACCACTACACCAAGCTAGCAATGAGAACTGAAGAGAACAATGATCTATCTTGAAATAAATACCACTTACTAATTTAATGTTTAATACAATTATTATACATGAAGTAGGGAATGGGTAATCTGTTACCTCCACGATATCCGAGTTAGTTCTGCTCTCATGGGGTTCGTTGTATTCTGTGTATTTGAGAAGAACTTTGTCCATATCAGTGCTGGCGTATTGAAACAGCTTGTTAGAACTGTTGAAAATTATGAGTGCTATTTCACAGTCGCAAAGCACACTTAGTTCATAGGCTTTCTTCATTAACCCGAACTTTCTTTTCGTGAAAGTCACCTAAACACAAAAGGGGGGAAGAAATATTTCAACTGGATGTATTTAATGGCAAAGGTCTGAATAAGTTTCCAGAACAGCCGGGCCCACCAGACTGTTCAGGTTACTTTTTTCATGTTAACAGAGCATCTTTACAGGATATCATAAATTGCAGTTTGGAATCTATGTTTCAAAACTGTACAATTCTTGTATTATATAGTCTTAATATTCCACAAAAATATGAACAGTCTTTTAGCATATGTGAATGTATGTGTGTGTAGAGGTGTGTTTATATGTATATATATTCTTTTTTGAGAGTAGGCATCAGAATTTCTTTTTTTAATGGTGTTCACAGAAGAAAGTGAAAATCAAGATTGTCTTATCATTGCCGAGACAGTTTATTCCATATATCTATTATTTTTATCAACAGAGAAACTGATTAAAAACAGAAATAAGTGAATACACACAGACATAAAGTCAACTATGAACTTAGGATGTTCTTCCCAAAATAGACCATTAGGCAAAATATTATGATTGATGATGATGATGATGATGATGATGATGATGATTCAAAAAAATAACATCCTTCAGAAGTTGTGGGTGCTCCATCACTGGAGATTTTAAAGAAGAGATTGGATAACCACTTGTTCTCACCATCATCCAATGTTAATTTGTGCTGTCCCCTGGAAGAAATACATAATTTGAAAGCATATTCTCTAAATGGGAAGGATCTACTTGACCTCTACAAATATTTTTCATTCCTCTGGTATTTTCTGCTGTGTTTCCCATGCCAAGTAGCTTTGTTTTTTTGGGGGGAAATAACATATAATCAGATAAACATATTAAACAATTTACTACTTATAAAAAAACACTGAAAACATATATATGCATGAACAGCACAGAAAGAACATAATGTTACACAAAAGCTAGGAAAAAAGTCTCTGACTTTCTGTGTCCTCTATGTCTCTAAGCAAATTAACACACATACATAAATACTGTAATGGAACAATTAGTTATAGACTAGACCTGCAAAATCACTGGGAATATCATACTTGGCTTAAAGCAATGACTTCAACAGATTTTAGGTTTCCATAAGTAAAATTGCATAATTGGTTGTGCAACTCCAAGGCAGTGTATTTGAGAAGAAAAACCACAACATTTCCTTCTTACTTGTTGTCATATTTGATTTTAAAAAAACAGGAACAATATGGCTCAGTACTTTAAAGCAAAGAAGCTGCTCCATCTCTTTTTGGAAGGATGCCCCTTATCTAACAGTGACAGATTGCTTTAATGAACAGTACAGCTACAGAGAAACAGTTCATGTAGTGACCATTCAAACTTATAACAGCACTGAAAAAAGTGGTTTATGACCGTTTTTCATACTGACAACCATTGCAGCATGTTAATGATCATAGGATTAAAATTCAGATGCTTGGCAATGGGTTCATATTTATATATTCACATTATCTTGATTTTATTATGACGGTTGCCATGTCTTGGTCATTTGATCACCTTTTGTGATCTTCTAACCAGCAAAGTCATTGGGGAAGCCAAATTCATTTAATAACTGGGTTACTAACTTAACATCTGCAGTGATTCACTTAACAACTGTGGCAATAAAAGTTGAAGAGTGATGCAATAGTCACTTAACAGGTGTCTCACTTAGCAACAGAAATTTGAGGCTCAATTGTGATTGTAAGTCAAGGATCACCTGTAATAATTATTAAATGCTACTCTAATGTAAAAGCAGGTACGCGGGACTGCTCCAGGGACAGATAAAGCTTGGCAGTTCCCGTAGGACTACAGAATGTTTAATGCAAGAATATGAGTTTCAGAATGATAAAGCAGTTTTTCATGTAACCATCCATTTGCTCATTCTTACTTCCTTCTGGGATACTGGCCAAACATGTGTAATAAGTGGGATCAAGAGTCAAATAAAGCACACAGATATACACATATCTGGCAGTTGTCCCAAAAGTGAGTTCACACAGCTCTGTCAGGAAAACATTCCTAGAAGAGATTATTTTGCTGCAAATTGCACCAGATAGGAAGTCTTGTCAACCAAATACTTTAACTAGTAAAAACAATTTAAGGACACAGTTAAAGCATCTGTCCTGTTGGTGAATTCATCTATATAATTTAAGATAATGGAAATGAACTCCAAAATGGATGAATAGATGGATAGATAAAGTATGTGCCAGACAGAATTCCTGCCAGCAAGCCTGCAGGACTGTTTAGTATCTTATTCAAGTTGCCAGTTATGGGTTTTCCTTTGAGTAATCAGTCAAAATCCCATCTCCAACTACTTGACGTTTGAACTAAAAAGGTGGCAGCCATTTCAGCACAACTGTGCATAGGCTGCGTGTTTGTTCCCAATCTACCATCTTTCTTACCTTCCTCAAGTTACTTTTTACCTACAAAAGAAAAGATACTGGGATCTCTGTAATTTCTCAATGTAAGTAGAAAAGGGCTAGGATGAGAAATTAGCCTTTGCAAAACTGAACAAGTCACCAAGCAAAAGGATTCTAAGCATCTGAAAATTGCTGCTTTTCAGGGACATTTAATTGGTTGTGCATCTCCCACATAAACCAAAGTCTAAACATACTCCAGTTATAGTTAAGAGGTTTACCTGTTCACAGTGGATCTGTTCCAATAGCCATTTTCTTGCTTGCTTCTCAGAAACATTAAAAAAATGTCACCAGAGTTTTAATGTCCAAATATTGTTCAGAGATGTAGAATTATAATATTTTTATAGTGTACAGACCTTCCTCCAAATAGCTCAGGTGATGGTACACAGAAACTCTGCTTCTAGTTTACTTTCCCGAAAGCCGCACTGAAGCAACTGTATCATGTCATAATTGATTTGATTATTTAATTAACTGTAACCAGATACAGAAGTAACTCCTTGAAATGTTACATAATGACAAGAAAGTAAATTTCTCAGATTGAAACTGTTGTTCCTTTGTGTTTTATCAGATTGAAACTTTTTTAACAAATTGAAAACTCCCCAGGACTTTGTTTATGCTTCACTTTTTTTTTAAGCAAACATATTAAAAATATAGTTTTCCACAGTCACTTATATCTGATCCAGTTAAAAATGGAACTAAAAAACACTTACTTAGAAATGACATTAAAATAAACTGGTCTATGAGAAACACATGCAAATACCTAGAGACAATTTTGTTTTGGAGCTTTAGAGATAAAAGATAGAAGCAATGATAAAATATGATTACTGGCAATCTTTTAGTAATTGTAAGATAAAATAAGACTCATTGTTCTAGGAACAGGGTTAGGATTAGGAGACAAAGAGCACAGGAAAGGGGTAACACCAATAAATTGGGATAATTTGCAAGGATGGCCAAGAAGTAGCTTTCTTGAAAACAGTAAGTCAAAGCATTCTGTTTATGCTGTCCAGCGATTAATTTAATTCTAAGACAGGTCCCTGCACATCACATTGGACTAATCTGTAAATTTAGATCACCAAACTTTCCAACATAATTGTAAGCATGGTCAGTGCAAACTCTGTTGCAATAAAAACACATGAAATCTACACAGTAGGAAAAAAAACCAAAGGTTTAAAAATAGATTACAACACCTTTAGAAATGTTACAATACCTGTTTTCAAATATTATGAGACTAATAAAAAAAAAATGGTCCACTACATAAACTGATAGTGATCTTTAATTCTCACTTTCAGAAAAGTGATCGCTCAATTTTCAATTCCTGGAAATTCCCACTGGATCTAAAGTCTATCTCTAGAGAACTGAAATGCCACGTGTATTAAAGATAATTAAAAGACTTTATTAGGAGGTCTACAAGCCAAAGTAAACATTAAATTAATCACTACTAATGGGGCAATGCATCTTTCTCTCAATACTTCTCGATATATAGTGGAGGTGCAGAAATTGTAAATGCTTTTATTCAATTCAGGGACTGTGAATTGCACAAGTCTTTGAAGGAATACTATTCAGTGCCTAGATAGATTTATGTATGAAGAGTGAAAGATGAAATCTTAATAAAGAGAAGTATATGATCTGAAAAATCTGAAATTTGTTGGTTTGATACTCAGTTTTGGAAACATTTCAGTTGAAATACTCATCTTATTTAAAAGGCAAATAGCCAGCATAAAGACAATAGGTTAATATAGAATTAATAAAGTGGGTTAATATTATGCATAAATAATACACACATCACGGAAATTCATGAAACAGACTAGAAACCTTTTAAAAATATCTGGGCAAGAACACCACAACAGGGTTCCTATCACAGTATAAATTCAATTATACTGTCTGCAATGAAAGAGAAATGAAGTGAGATTGTTGCATAGTTCATCATACCTTTCTACCCAATCAAATATTTTTTCCAAAAAGGACCAGAAATATTATTGGATATACATTTGGAATAGAAATGGAAGATTTCAAATGTTAAAAGTCAAGTATTACAAATGAAAAATCAACTAACTAATCTCTTTTATAGTTCCATTCCACAGAAAGTGCTGTCTGTCACACACAATTCCTAATTTCCCAACAGGCAACTGTGTCCAGGAAGATTGAAGATAGATACAATTACTAGTTCTTTCTTTCCTATAGCTTTACTAAGCCTAGTATCCTTAGCTGCCTTTACTTGTTAGAACTATTAGCCAGAACAATAGTTCTAAAGGATACACAGAAACAAATGACTTAGTTGGCTGCTGCCACGTGATTTTAACACTTTATTTTTTGCTACTTTCTTTTTTTTCCTATAGAACACAATATTCTGCAACACCCACCCACATCTGCTCTGTCAACAAAGGAGTACGTGGAAGGAACCAGATATTATTAAATCAAATTTCTATCATTTTAATGGTACAATTATTAATTTTAAGATAGTATGAACCTGCTCTTTAGCCAAATGGTCTCTAGATAGACCAATGAAAAATAACGTAGTCATTGAACACAAGCTTACAATTTAATAATAATAATGCAATAATTGTGCAAGAAGATTGCACAAACTGATTATAAACCAGGACACAACACAGTTGCCAGCTGCTGAAAAAAAAATCAATAATTAACTTACTGAAAAAATAGTCAAAACGAGCAGATTAAGATCGTGTGGGATTTTCAAGTACAAAATTTTAGCTCATAGCACAAGAGGTTTAATTGTGGTTGAAAAGTAGTAAGTATGGATAATTAATATGGTAATGGGCAGGGAAGAGTAGAACAGAAGATACTGTGAAGAATTAGATAAGATCATAAGTATTCATGGTATGAAATTCAGAATTGAAAGATTTATGGCATAAATTGGCTGTGATGTCAGGAAGATCAGAAAAACAAGGACAATGAATCATGCCCTTTTATCCAGATTCTACTATGAATGAAAATAGGTGGATATGGAATGTTGAAAGTACACCAAACCTTTAGGGGGGGAAAAAGTATTGGAAGAGTATCTGAAGAAAAGTGGGAAAAAATGGACTAAAGCTAGCACACTATGAAAGTTTACTGAATGCCAGAGAGATCAAACTGGTCTACAAGAAAGTCCAAAAGAAGAATAGAGACATAGAAAGGCATATTACATGGCCAGTCCATTAAAAAAAGAAGAAGAAGGCAAAGCAGGTCACAAGACCTGGCAATGGATACAATAGATAAAAGTAGGAAAGTTAAAGAAAGAGACAGAAGAGCTAATTCAGGCTGTTTTAAGAACAAACACATAGAAGATAACAACAGATAATGAATGCCACCTCTGCAAAGAAACAATAGACCATCTAGTTAGCTGCTGCAGGATCACACAGACTGATTACAAACCAAGGCATGATATAGTGGCAACAATAGTACACTGGGATATCTGCAAGAAATACCATTTGCCTGCAAGCAAGAAGTGTTGGGATCACAAAATAGACAAAGTAACAGAAAATGAAGTAACTAAAGTAGAGCTCTGGAGCTTTTTTCCTTTCCAAAGAATATCAGAATTCAAAGAGACTAACACTGCAGGCTTAATAACTGTTGATAAGACAGACAAAAAGTCTGGGTAATAGAAACTGTAATACCTGAAGACAGCAGAAGAGAAGAGAAAGAACTAGAGAAAATAGCAAAATCAAAAACCTGCCAATCAAAAAAGAACAACTGAGGCAAAAGAAAGCAAACATGGTAACAATAGAAAAACAGACTTCAGTGCAATCTGGAACATCACCATTGGCATTGACAACCTCACCATGAGTCATTTGTAAAAGGCAGCTTTACTTGAAACAGCTTAAATCCTGTGTCAATACATTTAACAACATCAAATAATAACTCCATATCCCAGGTCCTTGGGAAGGACCCAGTAAGTGGCTAAAATTGCCAAATGGTAAAGGATGAGCATGGCTACACCATTTATTGGCACCATTTTGCATAAGGCAGTAGGTAGCTGCCTCTCCTAGATTATAATTGCATTTTGCCTTTCTTGTAAAAGGGAAGTGAATGACATAATTGGCCATCACAGTAATAGAATGGGATGCGGCAAACCTTCCCAAACAAAGCAAAAAGAGACTGTGTGTCCAAGCTATGATTATCAAAGAGCTTTAAACAGACAAAGAGATGTAGGTTAAAGAGCTACAACTTCTAACACTGCTCAGAGAAATCAATGATTGCCTGTTTCAAGTAATTGACAAACTTTTATATATAAATCTGTGTTATTGAGTAAAAGTCTGTCACATGTAGCTCTTCTAAGCACATTCCATTCCAATGCATTGGAAATATCATTATAAATCCACTGAGTATTCTATATCATACAGGGAAAAAGAAGTCTTAAATCCAAATACATTATAGATAAGTTAACACAGGGCTTCTCAAACTTTTGCAATACTTTGAACCTAAAAAAAATGATGAATGAGTTTGTGCAATCCTCACAAATAAAGCTGATAGTAACGTTAGGCTTAGGATAATAAGAAATAAATACAAGGGCTATCCACAAAATAGATTACGTTTTCGTCTGTAGCAAGAAGGGGTGGAGCTAGTGCGGCCATCTTTGGTTTGTGCATCCACCGCTTAGTCTGCATCTAGTTGTGCTAGTGGGAGGTTCGTATCGTTGCCCGTTATTTCACAGCAAACATTTGAAATGTGTGCTGCAATTGAAAATCCCGCGAGTTGTGAGGTGCAATCAGTGATAAGGCTTTTGTTGGCAAAAAACCATAAACCGATTGAAATTTTTCGGCAACTGTGTGAAGTGTACGGGGACAACATCATCCTGAAGGTGGAGTGCGCCAATGGTGCATTAAGTTTAAAAATGGACGAACTAACGTTCATGATGAACAGCGAAATGGACGTCCGAGCATTGTGACTGATGAACTGGTCGCAAAAGTCGATGACAAGATTCGCAAAAACCGCCGTTTCACAGTAACGGAACTTTCACTTAGTTTTCCACAAATTTCATGCAATTTGTTACATGAAATTGTCACACAAAATCTAGGCTACCACAAATGTTGTGCAAGATGGGTGCCAAAAATCCTGACAGAAAACCACAAGAGTCAGCGTATGGCCGCATCATTGACATTTCTGTACTCTTACGACAAAGATGGAGATTCATTTCTTGATCGAATCGTAACTGGAGATGAGACTTGGGTCAAACATGTGAACAGTGAGACCAAATTGCAGTCTATGGAGTGGGGACACACAAATCCCCCCAAAAAAACAAGAAAATGTTTGCAAACGTTCTCTGCAAGGAAGATTATGGTGACTGTTTTTTGGGATAGGCAAGGTGTGCTTCTTACTGATTTTCTGGAACATGGTGCAACAATAAACTCTGTGAGGTATTGCGAAACAACGCAAAAACTAAGAAAAGCAATTCAGAACAAGCGTAGAGGAAAGTTAAGCTCAACAATTTTGTTTTTGCATGACGACCACACACAGCAAATTGCCTTCGAGAAGTCCTGAATGCTTTCAAGTGGGAGATTTTTCCTCATCCGCCCTACAGCCCCGAACTTGCACCACTGACTCCCACTTGTTTCCAAGGATGAAGACCTGGCTTGGAACACAGCGCTTTGACGACGACGCGGAACTGCGGGCGGGCGTGACTGACTGGCTCAAATCTCAGGCGGCTGAACTTTATGACAATGGAATTACAAAGCTTGTTCACTGCAATGATAAGTGCCTCAATTTGTTCGGTGAATTTGTTGAAAAGTAGTATTTAAGTATAACTTTCAAGTGTATATAATAAAAAAAATTTCCTACACTTTTTTTTTCTATCATAAAACGTAATCTATTTTGTGGATAGCCCTCGTATATCACCAAATAAAAATACTTTCATCATACTTTCTTTTGTAGCTCCTGTCCATGATGGCTATCAGGGTGATGTTGTAGAGGGAAAGCTTGGAAAAGTAGTCCTTCCCAAAACATTTACAAAAGTGAATGCCAGCTAAGTATATTACCAAAGAATATCGTTTCTCACCTGTCTGTTCCGCTCGTCCATTATTCTTGTAATTTGTATTTTCTTCCTCCCCATTTTGTCCTGTTTCTCTCTTTATATTCCAGAACCACGGAAATAAAAGGATCCACAACCTTGTATCCTAGCACATGGTAGGCATTTCTCTTCCACAACTAAAGCCCAAACATAGAACCATGCACGGTATTGATTTAGAAATCTAGAATTAAGAAAAGAAGAAAAACAGTTTAAAACACATATTTCCTATCAGTAATGTTTCTATATTAGTGCTGTGCATCTTTCCTCAACAATCAGGTGAACCTGGAATAGGACTTGCCTGTTTTAATGAGTTGCATTCTCATTTATGTATGTTGAAAAGCTCTATTTCCAAATTAAGTGCAAAGCATTAGACAAGTCTATTATATTGCCTTGTGAATTCAGTCCTATAATGGTTAAATATTAAAGCACTCACATCACATAGGTGTAATTCAGCCACAAAAGCCATATCGATATTGCAGTAATCTTTCAATGCTTTATGTAAAAAAAAATATCAACAGCTCCTTTTTAAATATATAATAAAGTATCTTGTAAGACAAAATGCATTAATTATTTATTGTGAGATATTTATATATTTTAAAGAGAAATTTATTTAACTTCTATACTTTACATTAAATCAAAATATATAGCCTTTCTGTTTTACTGTCAACAGGATAAAATTCCTTCCAGTATGAGAAAGAAGTGTCATTCCAATAACTTCCCACAAAAGAAGTCAAATTGAAGACCAAAATTTCTGGGCTTTGTTCCATTTTCAGCATTTTTCTGTACCTTCTTCTCTAACAATGGTGTAGGCTCACATATAAGATACTATTCAAGAACTAACAACTTTTGAATGCTGTTTAAAAATAAATCCATTTGAGACTTTTTATGCAGCACTTCCTTTTCCCAAAAGGCTATTTCACAGGAACATAAGGATTGACAAATAGCTGAGAAATTCAAGGTTATATTCATTACTGTAAAACTTGTAAGTTTTCACACATCACTAACAAGCCAATTACCAATCGGAACATTTCTTTTCTGCTTCAACATTTTTCCAACTGTAACACGACATCATTCTGGCCACAGAAATGGAACTAAAGGCTTGTAAATTTATTAAAAGATGACCTATACCTTAAAAAAAGACCTGTGCTACTGATTTTTAAGGTTTTTACACCAAGGATTGCAATACATCATGATGAAACAGCAAACATGAACAACTTTCAAATTAGCCATTCATAATGAAAAAAAATGTTTTAATAGACAAGTGGGCATATTATACAGCAGAATCAGGACATTGTTATCTAGCAAACTATGGTAGTGCTTAAGAAAGCATAAAATAGAGAAAATGGGAAATAGAACTCATTCATGGCAAGAATAAGAGAACCAGTAGTCCTTTAATTATTACAGAGCTTCATCTTCCAGGTATCTTTCACTATGGGCTATGAGGGTAAAAGTGACAGGAGTTAACTTCAACAGCAGTTCAAGAATCTAGGGTTTTCCATTCCTTTGAAAACTGTAGTATCAAGGTGCACAGCACAGTACACAGTAGATGTAACAACTATGGACAAAAATTAGCAAACACCGATCACAATTTATGGAACAAATTGGCCATTATCTTCAAAAGCATGGATCAGAATAAGAACCGAGAGCGTATCACTAATTTGAACACATCCTTCCTTCCTATTGGCTGCAACACTATCTGGTCCTACAGAAAGTAATTTGCAAACAGTTCATAAAGAATGAGGAAAACTTTCACAGGATGACTTGTTCTTTTGAAGTCAGCCTGGAAATGCCTCTTTCACAATTCTCCTGATTGGATTAATCTCAATCCTCAATGCAGAATCAGACAAAGGGATTGCCTAAAAGATATTGATATTCAAAGTAGGCAAGGTATTCGGGGGTGGGGGGGGGACAACAAAAGTTCTCATTCCTTTCAGATTCTTTGGAGATTCGTGACCTTTAGTAGACTCCAAAGTATTTGGCAAGGTTTACGATTAAATCAGATTATATTATTATTATTATAATCTTATACAATTATGTTTTGACTATCCATGGCAATCTGAAAAACTTATTTGTGTCCCTGTGTTCATGATCCAAGAGCCTTGGTGGCGCAGTGGTTACAGTGCAGTACTGCAAGTTACTTCTGCTGCAGCCAGCTGCCTGCCATTTGGCAGATAGAATCTCACCAGGCTCAATGTTGACTCAGCCTTCCATCCTTCCGAGGTGAGTAAAATGAGGACCCAAACTGTTGGAGGCAATAGGCTGACTCTGCTTAGAGAAAGGGCTGTAAAACACTATAAAGCAGTATATAAGTCTAAGTGCTATTGCTATCTTTATTGCTATCTAATTAACATTTCTTATATTTGCTAAAAGTTAACTACAGCAATGGGTTTTTATTTTTCTTCTTTCAGGAAGTTGGAGGCCTACTGAAATGTGAGTGGGTGTGTATTTCCAAGTAATTAAGAAAGCACACCAGGAGTAAAAAGTGAAGACTGCAGCTTTTCTATCAATGTTTCTAAAGCATGGCATGCCCTGGCATGATTCACTGGGAATTTATTCTGCAATTGGATTAAAACTATGTTTTAAAGCAGGGACTAGTCAACTTTACTTCCCTAGAATACACACAGTTTATCAACATGTTTCCAATTTGCAAACATGCATGGAAACAATTCTACAACATTGACTTGATAATGGCAGAACTTCCAAACAATAATCACTCTAAAAATGCAACTCACTGTTTCACTGGTATAGTTTGAAGACAAAAAAAATATGAGTTGTATTTCTTCCAAGACAGTTTGATTTCTTGCTAAATAGCTACTGTACTCTGCCAAAAATATTTCAGAGTTTCAATGCTGATTGCTAAGTTTTGAAGGACTGGGAACACCACCAACTCTTGAAAAGGAGTAACTGCACATATTACACAGAATAGACATCTGACTACATATGGATCTTGCAGTAACTGCTGTCCTCTGGCAAAAGCCATTTTGGGATATTTTACAAGCAGTTTTAATCCACAGTTGATACCACAGAATAAAGACTGAATGCTTCTGCTCTGACTGATGAAATGTCTGAAAACATAAAAAACTTTGTAATTTGTTTCTTAAACAGCAAGAAGGCTTTGTACATGGTTAGTATATGGATAGACCTATCATTCTTTCCTTCAAGGATATTTCTTTGATTTCCCACTGTAACCCGAAATTCTGCAATATCCTGGTGGCCATCCATTCCAGTGCTAACCACCTTGTTCACCTTTTCAAGGACAACTCAGTTCAGAGAGCTACTCCTGTCTGCAGTGTAAATATTTATTCAATCAAAATCAGCAGCTAAGGTTTCCTGTAAAGGCCTCACTGGTATCAAGCAGAAATATGCAGTAGAACACAGAATGAGAGAATTCGATGGGATCTTGGAGGTCTTCTAGTCCAACCCCCTGCTCGAGCAGAAGACCCCACACCACTTCAGACAAACAGTTGTCCAGTCTCTTTTTGAAAGCCTCCAGTAATGGAGCAACCATGCAGCACTTCATAAATTGTTTAGAACGGTTACTTTAGTCCATACAGGAGTGCAAACATAGCAACTCTTTCAAGTGACTGTCATTTCTTAGCATCACTTAATTACTACCTAAGCTCTGAAAATGATGCTGCTGTTTTAAGGCTCAATACATAGGTCATGTATTCTAATATATAAGAATATGTATAACCTTAAATATTTAAAGAAAACACATCTTAGTTATTTTTAAAGAACCTTCAATACCCAAGCATGGAATATCAAATAAGACAAAAGACGGTTCTTACATGAATCTTACATTTCCTTTTATTCTGAAACTCCCATTATTCTAAAAGCAGAGAGGAGAACTATGCATTTTCAACATATCCTACATAATTTGACACAGCTATGACATCACTCTTTTGAATTTATTTTTCAAAAGCCCTAAATGCTATGAACTTTTACCATAATCTTTTTTGGGGAGGTTACCACTTTTTTTAATTCAGCAATATCCTCCTTGAGATAAAATAATAAATGTTATAGAAGTGTCAATAAATATGTTCAAGAAAAAGCATTTCCAGGGGAAATTGCCTTGAATTCTATACCTTGCCACCTAAGTTTTGCTTCTTGAATCACACAGTGATCCATCTTTCTAAGTTAGTGAGTTCATAGCTTCGGCTGTAACTCCTTACACATCTATATTTTCCTGACAGTGAGAATAATTAATCAGTGGAACAGCTTATCTTCAGAAATTATTGGTGCTCCATCCCTGGAGGTTTTTAAGAAAAGATTCGACAGCCATTTGTCTGGAATGGTGTAGGGCAAGGGTCTTCAAACTTAGTAAGTTTAAGACTTGTGGACTTCTAGAATTCCTGAGCTAACATGACTGGAGGAGGAATTCTGGGGGTTGAAGTCCACAAGTCTTAAAGCTGTCAAGTTTGAAGATCCCTGGTATAGGGTTTTTCTGCTTGAGCAGGAGGTTTTGCTAGAAGACTTCCAAGGTCCAATTCTGTTCTTCTGTTTATTTGCTTAATGCTAGCTTATCTAGTTTTACAAAGAGAATTCTTCATGGAACTTAGAATACAATAAATGAAGTTACTGACTTATGGTACATAACATATAATAGCTACTAAACTTACATATTTTTAGAAGAGCAGACAAGAAGATTATCACAAAGAATTACCTATAATAATTATGGTATGCCAGCAGCAAAAGCAGATATGCATTATGTATATGCACTAGAAGCAATAGCAATAGCTGAAAGTTGGCTACTGTGAAAATCCAAATTAGGATTCCAACGCAGCTCTTCATATGAACAACCAGCCAGACCCTGATAAAATGTTTTATGTACTGTAAGAAGCAGGAGATAAGTCACTGTGTTATTTAAATTCCACAAAGCTATTATTTTCCCTATTAAGGAAACTAAAATATTTGGAGGGGGGATCTCTTTCAGTAGCTCATCTGAAGTTCCATGAAAGCTAACATGTGGAAAAGGCGATTAATCTCACTTTCTCCAAAGGCACAGCCACAACTTAAATGCTCCTACCAAAAATTCCTTTTAAGTCTAAAAATAGGAGATGCATCTCCTGCCTTCTAATCTTATCTAAATGATTAGGCACAGGGCAGGGAAAGAGGTATAAAACAGACAGTCAGGTTTAGAATACTACAGCGAAGAGTTGTCAAATTTTCAAGAACGCAGTTTCAGGCTGTGCAGTTTTTAGTTTTACATACATACTATATGATATTACAGTTTGTACATTTATTTATTTGTGCTTTCTAGTCGGTATTGCCTCCTGGTGATTGCCTGGACAAGTTTCCCTGGCAAGATTTCACAAGTTATTTGCCACTGTGTTTTACCTAAGGCTGGTATGTGCCCCAAGTACAAAATTATTAGAAATTATACTATCTTCTGATCACTGAGATAACATTGTATTAACATGTATGCAACAGCAGTGGGTCTTTGAAAAGTGCCTACACACCTAAACCCCCCCCCAAAAAACAAATGAAAGTCTACAAGAAATCAACATGAGGGAGTGAAAATGAAGAGTCGATAGTTACCTTCCTCAAATGCATCACCCTTGGAAAAAATGCACCCCAAGTGATCCCATTTTTAGGTGGGCAAGTTCACTTACAATCTCATGCAGCTCTGTGTATCGAGTAGATTGAGCCGATAGGATCATACTCGCAACCAAGATTTTCAAGTATGCTATTCTGTGTCCCACATTATTTTATTGCAAAAAGGCATTCCCTCTGAAATGCCCTGTATCTTTCACCTCTTCTATTTAATTTTGAAATGCTAATCTAAGGTTATGTATTGATGGATGCCTCCAAGGCAGTGTGCATTGTATCCCCAAATTCTTTAAGCAGCAATATTTCTGACCAAATATTATAGCTTGTCAGAACACCTAGGAAAAATAATTCATCTTTACAATTCAACTGTTAGTCTGTGTACTTTGTTAACAGGTCATAATGAGCTTTAGGAAAAAGGCCTTGTAATGCATGATACACTTAAGTACACATATTTTATCTCTCTACCATTGTAACCCTTGCTCCACCATGTTTTAAGGCAGGGGTCTCCAACCTTGGCAACTTTAAAATTTGTGGACTTCAACTCCCAGAATTCCTTAAAATATTGCTAAATAAGGAATTCTGGGAATTGAAGCCCACAAGTCTTAAATCTCTCTCTCTCTTTCATACACACACACATACACACACACACCATCATCAGGCTTCTGTATTGAGTTTGTATGTGAACTCATATGTGAATATTGAGTATACAAACACAATATAGAAGCCTGATGGCAGATGGGATTCTGCTGAAACATTGCTACAACTTTAACAGCACTACAATGACGTGGGATAATACCCGAAGGAAGCTAAACAGCACATATCTCTATCTATCTATCTATCTATCTATCTATCTATCTATCTATCTATCTATCTATCTAGAGAGAAAATATTATATATTCCAGTCACTGTTGACTCCTTATGACTGCTTGACCTAGTTCCTAAAGTTACCTTGGCACAGTTTTGCATGCCATTGCGTCCTGCCTAGGGCTGAAAGAGAATGACTGGCCCAAGATCACCCATCTGGCTTCATGTCCAAGGCAGAACAAGACTCAAGACATTTGACGCCTTGACTGCTACACGCACTAGCTCAATAAAATGTAACTTTACAGGCTCTAATTATATGGGCAATAAATAGTTTGCTTTAATTATGATGGATTTTTGACAGTGCTGTCAAAATGTAGGCGTCCTAAAAAAAATTGTCAAAATTACCTCTGCAGATTCTCAGTGGAAATATTACACTGGGGAAAAAAATGGAAAAAGTCTATTCCAGTTAAAACATAATGCTTTCCGCTTTTAGTTTAGATGAAGACTTCCTGGCTTACTAGAATGCAGAGCACAAAAGAAAGGAGTGACAGGAAGGTGGAGTGCATAAGAAATAAAAATTAGTTTTTTTACTCCTTTACTTTTCTGTATTTTCCCTTTTGTCTTTGTCTCAAGCTGGATTGTAAGAAATCAACCAATTAACATTTTAAATAGAAAACAACAACCCTCGTTTCATGGGTTTCATTTTATCACTTTATTTTAGATAAAATAAATTTTAGATTTTAAAGACATTGTCTCGAAATGTATTCAGAGATATTTAGATATTTGTCTCCAAAGGTATTCAAAATGTATGGTGCTTGTGCATGTATAGCACTGTATTTCTCTACCTCACTTAAACATTCCGTTTTAAAGTTGAGCTTGTTGTTTTACAATCTTAACTGTATAAAAACAACAGTTAAGCTGTTTGGAAGCTTCAGAATAAGCCAAAATCTAAACCACAATTTGAAATGGTCTTTCAGCGATACCAGTGGCAACAATTCAGGCCCCTCTGAAACCCACCTCCAGATACATTAAAACTAAAAGGTGATGATGACTGTATTTTCTAAGATTGTGTTTTATGTGAGCAGACGCTACAAACTGGTAATAGTGGAGTTACAGTGCATGCCAGATGCTTCTGCAAATCTAATGCAACAGAAGGAGGAGTTCCTGCCAAATAATTCAAAGTTGGCAGTACATCCTCAAGTCTTTCACTATCTCCTTGCCTGAAGAACCATAGCAGCTGAAGCAATGTCTGCTTATGATCGGCTGGCAACAGCTGAAATACCAACAACCACACTGATCTACTATTTCAACTTGCATCAGCAAAAAGTGGGGGCTGGTGAGGATCAGCATCCTTTGAAAGTATTATTCATTTTTAATTTTTTTGTATTGTTAATTCACAGCATGCCTTTGATCGGGATTCTCAATCAAGTGCTTACTGTATCAATATAGTGACAAATTTTAGCAATCTATTCTTTTTTTTTTACCAGTTAATAGCTTCTCTTTTTCTTCCATAATCTTCAGCTAACATATAATCAGTAAAAAGTGAAACATTATTTTCCACAATTAAGACAACAAACAAAACCTCACTAAAATGAGTAACACTGAAGCAGATATTAATTTTTCATTAGTCCATTAAAACCTACTCTCATATATCATTCCATACATGAACTGGAAACACAATCCCAATATTTGTATGCTGGGTTTTGTTTGATTCTGGCTTAACATGGCTTAACATAGGGAATGAACCTGGTTATTGTGATGGTTTGTATAATAATTATATATATATATATATATATATATATATAATTATTATACAAACCATCACAATAACCAGGTTCATTCCCTATGTTAAGCCATGTTAAGCCAGAATCAAACAAAACCCAGCA
>BLBF01000077.1:8350837-8404695 GCA_015471245.1 Laticauda colubrina | reverse complement strand
TGGGATAATACCCGAAGGAAGCTGAACTGCATTCATGTAAGTACCAGCGAAAACTTAAAAAAAACATATATATATATATATGGTATGATTGCCTTCTTAGTTTTCTGAATATCTATCCTAATCAATATTTTGTGCAAGCACTTGTTGCAGTTACAGAAAAATAAAACATCTACACAGAATTTAAATGTGTCTAATGCTCAAATTAGCCTATCATATCTTAATTTAAGATAACAGAAAGTTATAAATTCCAAAGTGTTCATTAACAATTTCACTGCAGCTAACTTTGTGTTATTAATATGAAAACTAGGGCATTTCAACTCAGGAAAAAAATCAGCACTGTGTAATCTAAATTCATACTAGAAAGGCCACGTGTTTTATACACTTCTGATTATCTTCTAGAACAAGGGTGTCAAACTGGCATTATCACGGCAGCGTCACATGATGTATTGGGACTTTTTTCTCCTTCGCTAAACTGGGCGGGGGAGGGGTCAGCATGTGATACATCCGGGCCACGGGCCACAAGTTTAACACTCCTGTTCTAGAATCATCAAATGAAAAAATCATTTCATGCGAGTAAATTATTGAAAGGAGCATACTGCACTCATGCTAAAATATTTTGTCTCCATTTTTTAAAAGTATTTAAAGCCCTAAATTACTTATGTTAAGGCTGCCGTAGCAAATGCCTTTTCTCTCACCAGCACAATGCACAGGGAATTCAAATAGGGCTCCTTTGTGTCAGTGTAGAAAATACATACTGTATTCTCAATGATCGCGCATTTATTATAGAATCTTTCGTGGAATTCACCTACAGTCCTGATTTTTCAACATCACATTTGAGACCATTTTATTGGTATGACTGCTGGTGATGAAAAATTATTTTCCACTTCCTTTTTTATGGTTAAAATCTTTGTTACTCTGAAATTTGTCAAAGTCCATTAATATTACTACAACAAATAAATACTATTAAATAAATAGTATATGAGTTTATTGGCACCCACTGCCAGCAACAGAATATTTGCCATATAAACAATAAATCTGAAGTGGATATCCCCTTACTATTACTGGTGGAAAATGTAAATGGAATCTTTTATATGGTAATGGTTGTCATTTATAGATCTATGGATAAAGAAAGCACAAGAAAGCAATGTAGTTTTATTTATAACCCAAGAGACGGTTTTTTTAAAAAAAAAACCATGTTCCATGCTGCTTTTCATTTGTTGGGAGTCCATACTGGACAACTGTATGCACTTCTCACTTAGCAAACGATATAAAACCAGGTAGTCTAATTTATAATGTGTTTTAATGCTTATGCTGCCAAAATTGTACAGAGCAATATTATTTAAATCTCTCCTGATTATTTTAGGTGCGTAGTGTCTTAAATTGGTGGTATGGATAACTTTTTATTAAATGCTTGCTTATAGTTTTCTGGTGTTTTGTGGAAGGGAGATAAAGTGCCCTTTTCACCTAAAGTTTTTGCTCTTAGCTGTAACAAGGCTTGCATTTTGAGGAGGTAATTACTTACCACACATTCTTTTGTGGTTTCAGGTTGTTAGTTCCTGTATGAATGTTCAATCTTTCAAGAGAATAAATTAGAAAATTGACTTATTTTCCACTTACAGATATAGTAAGATCAACTTCTTCCTACTGGCTGTTGTGAGTATGCTAGATTAGGAAAATGAGAAACATTAGCAACCTGCATTCAACCAGTGTGCTAGATTATAATCCATAACTTTCATAACATTTCATCAACCATGATTTGGGTTAATTAAAAAATGTGTATATGCATACACGTTTGCATTCACACAAATTATTATACATATACACATACATACCCACACTAATGTGAACTTCACAGTGAGGTATATTACAAATAACTGCTTAAGACATTTGGATAGTTTGTTCCTAAATCTTTCTTGCAATGCTTGTTTTTTCATGTTTTGGAACTTTAAAAATGTAGCAAGTGCACAAATTTAGTGATGTTTATTTTATCTCTACAAGAATCTTCTGAGCACCAGTTAGGTGTAGTTGTTAAAAGGACTGGGCTAAAAATGAGAGGTTGTGAGTTTTAATCCTATGTTAGCACAAATCCATCTGGCAGACTTTGACTCACATGCAAGAAGCCATTAGAAATAGAGATTCATAACTTTACATTCTCTGTTCTCTGCCAAAACATCTGACGTGTTACTTCTACTTGTTTCTTCCTACTGAGTGATATTAATCACAATCCATGCCAACTGTATCCAGCATTTGGCTACATTTATAAAGCCAAATATATATTGGTTTGTTTTTTTAACTTCTGAAAGAACATCTGATCAAGATATGTAAGATCATACACAACATAGGGAAAGTGAATAGGAAGAAATTGTTGCCCTTTCTCAAAATGTTTAGCACTAGAATTCGATGAATAAAGCTAATTATAGGTAGTCCTTGTATGACTACAATGCAGCCCAAAATTTCTGCTGCTAAGCAAGGCAGTTGCTAAGAGAGTTGTGCCCCATTTTATATTCTTTTCTGCCACAATTGTTAAGAGAATCACTGCAGTTATTAAGTGAATCATGCCCCACTGAATTTGTCAAAAGCCAGATGGGAAGGTTATGAATGGTGAGCATATAACTCCAGAACACTGCAACCATCATAAATACAGTACATACTGGTTGCAAACTGCTTGACTTTTGATCACATGACCATACAGATGCTGCAGCCATCATAAGTGTGAAAATTGGACATAAGTCACTTCAATCCAGGGCAATTTGTATAAGGTAGTTCACAACAGCCGAAAAAGTACTTGTTCAAATAGCCAACCAATTAATTACACAGGATACGGTGATTTCTACTAACTTCAAAGGCTTTAAAATATTATTCAATAAATTCATGGAGAACAAGTCTATCAAGAGGTACTGTGATGGAAGACAAGTTGGGGGGTCCCATGGTACAAGTGGAATTTATTTCTCCACTGCCTAAAAGCATTCCAAAGGCATCATCACAGCTGCTCTAATTTGTGAAATGAAATGAACATTCAGTGCTTGTACTTCCGTTTTTACATTTGTAAGCCATCCAGAGTCATGGGTAGTGAAATGGGCAGCATATAAATTTAATAAAATCAATAAATGCAGGACCTAGGACGGACCCTCATCTGATCCAGCAGGGCCGGTTTTATGTGCTCTGGGCATAGAAGACAGATCCAATTTAAAATTATCAACAGTTGTTTGAACAAAAAAAAAAGTCAGTTTGCAACCCAACTATACCATGCCTTTCAGATCATTATGGTTGAAATATTCTATTCAATGCATATCACAAAGAGACAAATTACTATTATTTGCTTCACCATCATGCGTCAAGTATTATGAAATTCTAAGAAAGTCCAACTTAATGATTTCATTTCTGTAAGAGTTTTAACACTGTAACAAATCTTCCATTAATCTCTGTACAAGGAAATATGATTGAAAATGAAACAAATAAAGATATAGTAATATTTCAGGGCTTTCAGTCACTTTTGCCAGAATTTTTAGCACTCTAGGGTTGAATCTCATAAATAACTAGAAACATATACGATGATATAATATATGATGAATTGTTTCATAACTTGTTAAGCTTACTTACAACAAGCAGGTAGTTATGCAGACACTTACTCAAATTCTGGGAGCATATTAAAAATTCTCCCACACAGTAGGCGTAAGATTGCTGTACTTCAATGTTTGTTTTCAACTGCCACTATATTTTACTCATTCATTGGATACTATGCCAGATACACTTCTAAATCAGACAGTCAACCACATGTAGTACATTTCAGCAAGTGTTATTTAAGGAAAACTCAGGAAGCAATAATATCTCATAACAAGCTTGTTCCAAGAATTAGAATAGAATTAGAATTGGATTGGAATGGAATGGAATGGGATGGGATGGGATGGGATGGGATGGGATGGGATGGGATAGGATAGGATAGGATAGGATAGGATAGGATAGGATAGGATAGGATAGGATAGGATAGGATAGGATAGGATAGGATAGGATAGGATAGGATAGGATAGAATTCTTTATTGGCCAAGTGTGATTGGACACACAAGGAATTTGTCTTGGTATCAAGATAATCTTATCAACTGATAAATTTACAGAGTTTATAGAATAGGGAGAAAATAGGTTTCATTTATACCTTTAACACTATGTTTACTGTCAGTTAATCTATTCCAGCTACTGATCTGTTCAAAGAACTTTCTTTGAATCGGGGAATTGCCTGGACTTTATCACAGCTCATATCAAAACTTTACAGAAGTGTAGGCTTCTGTAAAGTCTCAAGAGGCAGTGGATTTTCAATCAATGCTTCCCTGATGCACCACCCCCTTGAGATGTGCTATGGAAAGTGAAGTAGCACTTCACTCTGAGCATCACATGAGGACATCTGTGTCATGTAAAACACAGCTTTGCTGTCCTCCAGGCATTCTCCTCACCTACTTGGAGTAGAAGCATAGAGAAGAGCACCTAGTTATCTGCATCATGGCATCAGCTGTTAAGTGGATCATTCCAAGTTAAGGCTTTAGAAGACACCTAGGCTCTTGTACTACTCTACTCTTAGCTATAGAAAATCCGTGTTACTGAGTTTGGGTCAGTTATGATTTATCAGATAAGCTATTGGGGAAAAACAAAAGGAGGAAGCATTGTGTATATGCTTATCTATCTCCTAAATAAAAAAAGTCAAAAATAAATAAAAAAAGTCAAAAAAAGTCACGCCTGGGATGACAAGTAACAAGTAATTATTGGAAGAGAGAATCACACTTTATACAGCTCTAATGATTGGACATATGAATAGCAAGTCCTCCTGCAAAGCAAGGACTTTAGCAGCAACATACATGACTAGTAAGCTCTCTGTTTTGTGTTCTTTGTGGCTGACTTCCCAGAGCCCAGAATTCTGCCTCTTCTTCCTCCCCACTGCTAGGAGCACTCATATTTTCAAAGGCCCAAAGGTCAGGCAGTAGTACCACAACACTCGATAAAGGCACAACCTTCTTCCAATCAAGTTACTGCAAAACAACTATTCATATGACAGTGCGTTGTCATTTGTAAATATTTATTGGAATACAATTTATTCCAGCTAATTCAAACCGTCCTTTCCTATCCTTTTGCACTGAAGTTTACATTCATGTTATTGAATCATTAAAAAAAACAAGTTAAAGCAGAACATTGCTACTAAAGTTTTGATGGACTATCCATAATTTCCTAAAGAATCCCAAATCTTGGCATGTGTTTTTTTATTCATTAATCTCCAATTTTGTCAACAGCAGCCATCAGACTGAAAACATAATTTTGTATAAAACAGGGAGGCTAATATAAGAAAAATTAACTTCACCTCCATAGTCTTCAAGTTTCAGCACATATGCTGTGGAAGTTTCAAAAATTCAGAACATTTTGTTATACACTTGAGCCATAATGTAGACATACATTATCAACTGCTATCAGTACAATCAGCACCAAGAAAAAAGCCTAGGAAGACAAGAAATGCATAGGGAATGGACATGAGGAATAAAGAAATTGGACAAAGATGGAAATGGAGATATAAATAAAGGCATATTCAATTAAAAGTAAATCACGTGAAACAATAATTCATCTTGCAGTTCCCGACATTTTCCAGCTTGTTGTAAAAATGGAAGATTGAAAGGAAAGAAGCAACAATGGAGGAGTAACTGTTACAATTTTTGCTGTCACTTTTATCAGCTAGCCCAGGCCTCTTTTGAAGGAACTCATTTGAAGCAACTGCCATATAAATAGCAGCTGGCCTACCAGCAATAGAGGTCGCTTCAGCTTTACCTGCAATAGCACGAATTAAAACAACTTGCAGTGTCTACCATGATCTTAGTAATAAGACAGATGTTTAGCTGCATTTTAGATTTAGGTGATAATTTAAACCACTGTTGTTTACTCAAGGTCATTGGTATCTGAAGTTGTAGCACAGCACCTATCTTTTAATTGTGATCAGCATATTTCCATGCTGGCCATTTTAAGACTCATGATATTAAGAATTAGTGTCTTAAGTTCTCTACATCTTCCTTTCTTCCTTAAGTTTCTTGCTGCCTTAATGAAGAAACTATAGATCTGAATGCTGTAGTATTATACTAAAATAAATTGGTTAATGAGAATAAGCCAACTTCAAATTATGATTTTGAAGCAAGCATATTTCCATTAACAATTGCAGTAAGCAGCATTTGCTAGAATTAAACATCATACTATAACAAGTTAATGTAACATTGTAATACTGCTCCTCTGCAAGAACAAATGGAAGAATTCTCACTAAATAGCCAGGGGCTTTCCATAACAACAGGTTGCCACCCCTAATATCCCAGCAGAATGGCCAATAGAGTATTTAGCCTCAAAACCAAAGACATCGACATTTACTATATATGGAAAAATTGTAGGAAGTTGTTACATTCCGTTAAATATGCACAAAGTGAGGAAGCTCTGGAACTCGAGATAACACTCCTTTGTTTCCTCAAGTCAGTGACAAACTATATACATTTGATCAAATAGCTATGATCTATAGAATCATTAAGAATAAACGAATAGAATTATGTAAATATTAATACTTCAAAGGTTTCAGGCACAAGAAGTATGAAACTTTATACTATGTGCCATGCTGTAATCATTCTAATGCTTAAACATTCACATATCATTGTCGGTTTTTCAGAAAGAGTGGACAATAGTAATGAAGAAACAATGGATCTGAATGCTGTAGTATTATACTAAAAGAAAAGACAAGTCTTCAATCCTTAAATAACTGACTGGAGAACAAGGAACTTCATTTAGATCATAAGCCTAAATTTCTTAAACAGTTAGGAGTTTCAGACAGATAGCAGTAATGAAAGCAGTGTTAAAATATGACTCTCAGATCAGACTCTCAAGTGCTCAAAAAAAAAATCACACCCACCTTCTATATTTAATCCACCTGCTACACGGATCCAAATTAAAAATGCTATTGAACATATCTCATCATGTCACCTCACCTATTTTCATTTCCATATGCCACTTGTCTGCTCTTCCCTACCCCTTTTCCCCACATTATTTCAATTTCAGAACAAACAGTAGCCAATAGCAGCAAGCAAAACATCTGTATCCTTATAAACATTTTACACTCAGCAATTCCACTTTGAAAAGTTATTTGCCAAGTAGTACAACACATTTGCTTCCAGGGCTCATCTTATTATATCCATGTTAGATATTTCCAAGACATTCATAATCATAGGATAACCATTCTTTTATTTTACTCATATTTCACTCACCAATAGATATGCAAAATTAATCTTAGAGCCATCACATTTTCACTTCATAATCTTCTCCAAGCCACTTGCTTTAATATTGGTTATCTTCCCCAAACCTATAAGTGTTCCCATTATTCATAGCAACAAATATATGTTAATCCCACTATTATTAAACTTTAGATGTTACAATTCTATCATATCCATAGCCTAAAATAAATAAAAAACTATTGTTGCTGGCTTATAATACTAAATTAAATCATTTTTCTTTATCTTTGATATGAACAGCAACTAGCCTGAAAATGAGTAAAAAAGAAATCATATAATTTTCAACACAGAAAAAAGGTGAACACTTTAGGACAATTTTGGTTAATTTTTAAAAATGCTGCCATTTCTTGTAAGCTTCATATAAAAAAACAAATTACCATTAAAATATACTTTTAAATTTTCTTAAGAAATATGGCAACCTTTGCATCACCAATTGATGATTCAAAATACACCAGTATCTATCAATACCATAATCTGGAAGTGTTTTATATTTTTATTCAACACAAGGTTGATTTTATTTTTAAAATTGCCACATATTAGACACATTGTTTCATTTGTTTAGGTTTTGAAGTTGAACACATTGAAAGGAAACAAAAATCTCTTGTTTGGAAGAACTATTATTATCTGGGAAGGGACATTGTTGCAATTCTGTAAAAAAAAATATTCCCTTCTATTTACTTCCTAGAGCTAAGTGTTTCACAAGGAAAACCTGTGAGCTAAACACCACCCGTGGCAAGGCTTACAAGTTTTACACCATTTTTATATACTAAACCAGAAAGACAATACAAAACTATCAACACCCACTGAAAGAAAACGCCTACTGCCACTCATTAAACACTTAATATAGATTTCTAAACACGTGGGTTCTCCAATCACCAACAGGGCATCTACACAAGTAAGAACATTTTGCAATGAAATAAAAGTAATTATTATTTTGTCATGTATTTTTCCTGGCAGAAAAATCAAGCCTTATTTCTTTTAGAAAATATCTTAGTATAATATTGTTTGCTTTTGTTTTGTTTTTTAAGCATTGACAGTAAAATTGAAAAATAAAATTGTTTGGCAAGCATGAGAAAATGTTTCCATGGTTGTCTTCTCCCAGTAGACCAAAACAGGTATCTCTATTGATGTTACAGAATGTGGATAAATATTTCCAGCTAGAGTTTGCCACTCTACTCAAGGACAGCTCAAAATTTTTAATAAAAACAAAAAGAGCAATGTACTTCTCTGTTTATTTGATGAGAAAGCATCCCTTCCATTACTTCTGCCATAATGTAGTAGCTCTTGAAAGCCTAAGCCCTAAACTCGAAAAAGATTTTCCTGCTCAATCCATTAACTGCTTCCCTCCTTATTTCTGCAAACATGCAGACTAAGAATTCAAAACATCCCAAACTTGATCTCAGCATCCAATACTTCTATTGGACAATAAAAATTTCAAGAAGTTAAAAGAAAAAAAAACAGCTGGTACATTACTCCCAAATATCATACCATCATAATAACATCATTTCAAAACAGGCCCTTCCCAAACTGTATCACCATTTGCTTTTTATATTATAGTTTTACACTTCCATACCTTTTTTACATAATGGAATAGGGGCTGGTCTTTGGCCATTACAAAGTTTTTGCATGTGACTTTTCTCAACTTCATAGACAAATGAGGGTGGGAGTAAAGTGGGGAAAAAATAAGGGTATCCTCAAAAAATCATATGGAGGAATTAACAGCCTGTGAGAAGGAGCAAGAGTATACCAAGAAAAAGACATCTTTCCCCCACGACATTTTTCCTAAAGAGCTAATACTAGGAAGATTGCCATTTATATAACTTATTCCCTCCATATTTCTCTTACTTGGCAACCTCACTACTTCCTAAAAAAAACCCTGAAAAATCAGACAAGATGGCATGAATTAAAAAAATAAATAAATCCAAAGCCTGTTTCTGACATCTCAATATCCTTGTAAACTGCCTTGAACATCTTGTCCTGGACAGTAAAACAAGAAATAAAGAGATGAGGAAAACGATCTTCCCAATCTCTAAAAGATCCCACTGAAGAAGATTTGGGTAAAAGTGTAAAAAAAACAAAAACAACCACCTCTCTGGTTGGATATACACAAAATACACACCCTCTGGAGAAGCACATTTCAGCCCTTATTCTTGCAACTCCACATTCTGGTAACCATACAAAAACAGAATATTTTCCCCCAATGTGTGAAAAATCCTGAATACAGGTCAATTCAACTGCAATCCAGAATATTTAAAAAAAAACCCACGTCTTATATAGAGAACCAAATACAGATAAGTCCTCGACTTACAACCACAAAGGAGCCTTATCATTTAGGTTGCTAAGTGAGAAATCTGTGAGTTTTGCCCCACTTTACGACCCTTCTCACCACCTTTAAGCGAATCACAGCAGCCGTTAAATCCATAAGACAGGTCCTTCAGCGAATCTGGTTCCCCTTTCCTCTCCAATTGACTTTTGCTCATCAGAAGGTCGCAAAAGGCAATCCCACAACTCCTGCAAACCATTACAAAGGCAAGTTGGTTGTCCAAGCGTGGCCATGTCAATCACGTGACCGACCACACGGAAGCTCCGACAGTTGTGTCAAGTGTGCAAAAACGGTCGTTCCGTCACTTTTCTCAGTGATGTCGCAACTTCGGATCCCAAAAGGAATGGCTGTAAGTCGAGGACTGCCTGGAAAAGGCACCTTAAATGCACCCACATTCACACAAACAGGCATTTCGATGGAGGTATTTGGATTACCCCAAGATATCCCAGCTGTTTACAAACCTGGAAACCTGTCCCGATGGATTTTCCTCCCCACTACTCTTACCAATAAGGGGCCCTAAACCTCCCTAACCCTAATTCCAAGGTCCTTTTCAGCCAATTGCCCTCCCCCAGGACACGCGTGTGCCATGCCATGCACGCATGTGCCTTCTGACATGCCCAGAGCATCCCCTCACGCTCTCTTATTATCTTCCCCGGGCGTGGGGGGAGGAAACGAGACGACCCATGTCGGGGGAGACTCCCTCCCACCCACTTCCCCCTAGACACGGGTTTGGCCATCCCCACGTTCCTTACGCTGCGCTCTCCGGATGGAGGCGCCTAAAAGCGTCTTGTTTTCCATCGTAGCAGCAGCAGCAGCAGCAGCAGCAGCCCCTCCTCCTCTTCCCCAAGCCTAAGTTGGAAGAGGCATAACTTGCTGGCTCGCTCCTCGCTTTACGATCGCGCGTCCCTTCTCCCCCAAATGCGACTCCTTCCTAACTCGAGAAGACTTGAAGGGAGGCAAGGACCATCTTTGCCCAGCCCCCTCTCACCCACCGACCGGCCCCCTTCCTGAGGGGTTTGGCGGCCCTCACTTTTCGTAGACCCCTCGTCTTTTGGGACCCGGCCTCCTTCCTTCCCGGGAAAGCGGCCAGACTCACCCATCGGCCGCCACTGCTTCAGCCGCTTCTGCCTCCGCCTCCTCGCCGCCGTCTCCTCCGGAGACACTGACACGGGCGCATGGATATGCACGGGGCGCTATTTTTAGGCGACGCGGCCGGAACTGCTTTCGGTCCCCCCCCCTCCCCTTCACCCTCCCATTCGCTTGGAGCGGGCTGGGACGTCTCACTGTCCTCTTTCTCGTTCGTATTCTTCCGCGGGTCTTTCTCGCTTACTTGACATCATGAGGCTGGGAGGAAGTATTTTGAAAGAGGCCCAAGTGGCTTTTGGGGTGACTTTTTCTTTTTTCCTCTCTCTCTTTTTGAAAGTTTTTCCCCCTTTCCCCGGCTTGGAACTATATTTTACTAAACAGTAGGGGAGCGGCTGGGGCCGTGATGTTGCTCATGACGTCAGGGCGCGAAGACCCAAGCGGATAGGGCGGTGGGCGGGAGAGGAGGCAGCAAGGATCCAATCCAGGCGTGACGTCGGGGAGAGAGGGGCGGTGGGCCAATCGTGGAAATGTTGATAGGTGGATCCCCTTTCCTTTGCTTGACAGGACGCAGCACCAATCAGAATCCAGTAAAGCGGATAAGAGTAGACCAATCAGAAATAGGAAGCGGGTCCTGCTCGTCGAGACCTTGACAGCGATACCCAGTGGAAAAGATTGGGCGCATGCGCCCAAAGCGCCTGCCTTCCTCTTTTCCTTAAGGGAACGAATGACGCAGAAGCGAGAAAGGATTCCCGCATGCGCAGAAGTTACTCGTCCTCCCTTAGGAGTCTCTTCCTTACCGAAGAGGCCTCCTTTGTGGGCACCAATTTGTTGCCAGCCTTTTCTTTTTGTACAGCACCGTTAAAGCTCACTCCTTCAGCCGTGCCCCATACGCCTTGGGGAGGCACGGAAAGCGGCCGCTGGGAGAGAAGAAACGTGATTGGTTGAAAGGCGTCTTAAGCCACTGTCTGGAGGACTCCAGCCAATCACGGTCCTCCTTTGAGCACGCGTTCTACCAGTCCCGCCCACCATATCTAAATAATGGTTAAATGGAAACTACGCAGGAAAATTCAGGGAAAGGAGATAAAATAAAAAATGCAAAAAGCAACAGAATCAGAGAGTAAAAATCAGTAAATGATTTCATGGATTCCTTGCAGCAGTTACGAATAAACTATACGTCCTTTCTCTTTAAAAGTTAGATTTTTGTACACAGATTCTTTCTATCCCATATTTAACTCGTTTCAGTCTGAAAAATCCGGAACTCAACATTTCACTTTTTTCTTTTGTTCAGGAAAGAGTCCATCAAAGATTTCCAATCTTTTATAAAAGTACTTCTTTATCCCTGATCAAACAGATCAATTTTGCCAAAGAATAGAACAGAATAACATAGAATATAGAATAGAATGTAGAATTAGAATACAACAGAACAGAATGTAGAAATAGAGTAGAATAGGATAGAATAGAATTTTATTGTAACTTTAAATGTACACTAATCAGCATACATTAAAATGAAATTTCATTGCATTCAGCTCTCAAAAGATAACCATTATGAATATACTCACATATATATGGCACAGAGAAATGTTCTGTATAAAATAGTTTACTCCAAATCCTCGATTGTGATTGGCTAGAAAAGCCGGCACAGGGATTGGTTCACTGGGAACCAATCCAAAAGAGCTGCCAAAAGGCGGCAAAACCAAGTAACCGTCATTGGCTACAAGCCGGCAGGCAGCCGTATATAAAGGCTGCCCCAGCAAGAGCCAAACTGTTCCGTTTTCACTTAACTGTTGAAATAAAGACTTTTACTGTTGGAACCCGGTCTACCTCGCATTTTCCCGGCCAGAACACTGGCGACGAGGATGGGATCATCCTAAAACGTGAGACTGAGCACGCGGCGAATTGAAACCCAGGCTTGAAGCGATGGCCGGAAATAATGCACCACCCGCACCCTTCAATCCCAATGAAAAGGATTGGGAATCCTACGTAGACCGTTTTCAAATGTATATTTAGAGAGCAATGAGATGGAAGAGATCTCAGACCAGCGTAAGAGGGCTGTCTTCTTAACGCATTGTGGACCAACGATATTCAAAATGGCCAAGGCATTGGCGAAGCCCAGAGACGTAAAACAAATGACCTGGCCCGAACTCCAGCGAATGTCGAAGGCTCATTACGCACCAGTGGTGTCAAATCTCATCAAGCGGCACGAATTCTACCGAAGGGACCAAAAAGAAGGCGAGACCATCGCTGATTTTGTGGCAGCCCTCCGACAACTGGGGGGAGCATGTGAGTTCCTGAACTTAGATGAAGCCATGCGAGATCGAGTAGTATTGGGTTTAAAAGACTCTAATTTACAAAGTAAATTGTTAAATAAACCCAACATAACCGTGGCTGAGGCAATCGCAGAAGCCACAGCTGCAGAAGCTGCGAAAAAGTCAGCGGCCACCATGAAACAAATGAACGCGAACAACGATGAAACGAGCCTAACCAGAGGGAAGAAGCAATTTCCCGCCACCACACACCATGAAGATTTTGACGAGACATCAGAATCCGGAGAGGAAGACGATGAGGTCCACTGCCTATACGCCAACAAAAAAAGGTGCGAAAAAAGAAACTGGCAGGAATGCGCCGGCTGCGGAGGAAACCACCCTCGGGCCGATTGCAGATTCCTTGATGCCATCTGTAGAGCTTGTAAGAAAAGGGGACACATCGAGAAGGTCTGTAGGAATCGCAAAAACAACAGCCCTAACAGACGCAGTAACTCTCCCCCACAAGCTAAATCGAAACAAGCCGAGAGGAAGTGGGAGCGCAACAAACGAGCCAGTAACTGAGAAAAGACCCATCAAACTGTCACTATCGGAAGCGCTCAGACGGAAAGCGGAAAAAAAGTTAAAATCATCTTAAAAATCGAAGGCAGCCCCTGTGAGATGGAGGTCAATTCGGGGTCTTTCCTGTCAATGGTGTCATGGGACACAATCAGACAACTGGTCCCAAATATCAAACTAAAAGAGCTCCAGAAACAAAAATTAACTCTGAAGGACTACCAAGGGAATCGAATCCCTGTGGTAGGTCTAGGACATTTCCGAGTCGCTTACAAGCAGCATGTCAAAGTCCTGCCTCTGACAATAGTCGACCGAGACCGACCCAGCCTCCTGGGCATCGAATGGTTCGCACCATTGGGCATCGGAATGACCAGAGTAGACCAAGTGGCCGCAACCGACTGGGAAGAAAACCTGATCCACGAGTTCCAGGACGTTTTCGATGGCTCCCTAGGCAGGTATTGGGGAACCCCAATTTCCTTTAGCTTAGACCCCCAGGTGGCCCCTAGAAGATTAAAGGCCAGACGAGTTCCCTTTGCATTAAAAGCAAAAATAGAGGAACAATTGAATAAATTAATTGACCAAGGGGTTTTGGAACCTGTTGACCATGCTAAATGGGAGACGCCAATAGTAACACCGGTTAAACCTGACGGGTCGGTACACATCTGCGGAGACTACAAGGCTACCCTGAACCATGCACTGCAACAAAGCACGTACCTGGTGCCAGTCGTACAACATTTGCTGCACTCACTCGGGGGAGGAAAATTTTTTGCTAAACTAGATCTAGCACAAGCTTACCAACAGCTTCCACTAGACCTCTTAACGGCCAAGGCACAGACAATAGTGACTCACAAAGGGGCATTCAAGTGTAACAGAGTTTAGTTTGGAGTGAGTGTGGCCCCAGGCGTTTTCCAAAGCCTCATGGAACGCCTCTTAAATGGAATAAAAGGGGTCGTACCATATTTTGATGACGTCCTGATTTCAGCTAAAGATACGACCCAACTAGAAAAAAGACTAAGAAATGTACTAACAAAATTTAGAGAATCCGGTCTGAAAGTTAAAAAAGAAAAATGCTGCTTAATGACTGATCGCGTCGAATTTCTGGGCTACTTAATTGACGGAGGGCATACACCCTACAGAAAAAAAAGTCAAAGCCATGAAAGACGCACCACAGCCAAAAAACAAAATGGAATTGCAGGCATTTTTGGGTCTGATAAATTTCTATAACGTATTCCTCCCTCACAAAGCAACAATAGCGGAACCATTATACCGTTTGCTGGATAAGAAAACTAATTGGACTTGGGGTCATAGAGAGCAAAAAGCATTCCAGAAAATAAAAAATTTATTAACATCAAACACCATTCTTATCCAGTTTAGTAACAAACTTCCATTGACGGTAAAACCTGAAACGCCTCACCGTTTGGAGTCGGTGCCATCCTGAGCCACCAATTGCCAGATGGGAGAGAGGCACCCGTCGCTTATTACTCAAAGACTCTGTCTAAAACAGTACGTAACTATAGTCAACTAGACAGAGAAGCCCTGGCAATCGTCGCCGGAGTGAAACGTTTTCACAAATACCTTTATGGAAGAACATTTTTTATTGTAACGGACCATAAACCGTTGCTAGGAATTCTGGCGGGAAACAAGCCTACACCGAACATTTTATCCCCGCGGATGACTAGATGGTCAGAATTCCTTGCAGCATACTCTTACACATTGACACATCGACCCGGGAAGCAAATCTCCCATGCAGACGCATTAAGCAGAGCACCGCTGCCGACGATGGAGGAAGACCCGGCGCCAACAATGACCACCCTGCAAATAGAAACATGCCCCGAACTACCAATATCTGCAAACGATGTTGCCAGAGCCACCGCAAAGGACCCAGTGACTGCTCGCATATTAAACTGGGTAGGTAAAGGCTGGCTGGAAAACCAGAAAACTGAAAACTTTAAACCTTTCCGGACCAGACAAACCGAACTCTCAATTCAAAAAGGTTGTTTATTGTGGGTGATCGGGTAGTACTCCCTCCTAGACTACAGACTAGGGTGTTGGGTATGCTTCACGAAGGCCACCCTGGTATCGTAAAAATGAAAAGCCTCGCTAGAAGCTATGTCTGGTGGCCTGGTCTAGATAAAGATATCGAATATTGGGTTGCCACTTGCACTAAATGTCAGAAAACCAGGCCTTCCCCACCACAAGCACCCATAAGGGACTGGGAGACCCCACGAGGCCCCTGGTCTCGGATCCACATTGATTTCGTGGGTCCTACTAGGGGGCATACTTTTTTAATTGTCGTAGATGCATACTCAAATTGGCTGGAGGTTGTAGTAATGTCATCTACGACAACCGAGGCGGTCATTAAACAACTTAACAAACTTTTTGCAACCCATGGATTGCCGGACGTTCTAGTGTCTGACAACGGGACAGTTTGAACAATACCTAGCCTCCCTAGGTATACGCCATGCACTGACCCTGCCGGCCCACCCGGCAGCAAATGGTAAGGCTGAGAGAATGGTCAGGTTTACCAAAGAGGGTTTAGAGAAAATGGACCTTGGGGATGTCCAGGATAAAATCAACCGTCTACTCACCCTCCAACATATCACACCCAGCACCGTAACCAACAAAAGCCCAGTGGAGTTATTAATGGGAAGAAAACTTAGGTCACAATTAGACAGGTTGCACCCAAATTACACGTTGGAAAGACCCCCCGACTCCTCCAGCCGTTGCCGAACATTTGAAATTGGCGACCTAGTCTACGCAAAAAAATTTACCAGGGACCCCCTATGGCTTCCAGCCACAATCACACAACTCACAGGCCCCCGGTCCTACCGACTAACCGTAGACAATGGCAGGGAATGGAAGCAGCACATAGACCAGCTTCATTCCCGAAACATTGAAAGAAATACAAACGCACAACCACAAAAAATAAAAATCGATGAAAACAAAACCAAAGAGGGGGGTGAAATACAAGAAAATAATAAAGAACCTTTAAAAATAAACCCAGAACATCTAACCAATCAAAAAGAGCAAAAAGGAAACTTATGGTTAGAGGAGACTTGCGAAAATAATCCAGACGAAGGGGCCAGCCAAGCCAGCTCTACCTGCCCGGAGAAACTAGGAGGGAGCGGCAAAACCACCGGCCTGAGAAACTCAAGCGGTAGCAAAATGGCCGACTCACCCTTCCAGGCGGTTCCATGGAAAAGAGCCGGAGAGACAGCAACCTCATCCGAACCGGTTGAAGTCTCCAGTGAAAATGAACCACGTAAGTCCAGTAGAATCAGAAGAAGCCCCACCTACCTGCGCGACTACGTCACCACGTAGGACTAAACCAAGGGGGGAGGGGTGTTCTGTATAAAATAGTTTACTCCAAATCCTCGATTGTGATTGGCTAGAAAAGCCGGCATAGGGATTGGTTCACTAGGAACCAATCCAAAAAAGCTGCCAAAAGGCAGCAAAACCAAGTAACCGTCATTGGCTACAAGCCGGCAGGCAGCCGTATATAAAGGCTGCCGCGGCAAGAACCAAACTGTTCCGTTTTCACTTAACTGTTGAAATAAAGACTTTTACTGTTGGAACCCGGTCTATCTTGCGTTTTTCCGGACGGAGCAAGAAACATCACAGTCTAGTTCGAATTTATACATACACATGGTGAAAAAAAGTGCTAATTCTGTTCTCTTCACAACCTATGCCACCATTGTGGGTACTGTATTTCAATATTTCTCTATCTTTATACATACACTCATCTTACCATAAATAAAATCAATCTTCTATCAAATTTCCAATTGATTATTCATAAGTCCCAGTAAAACAGTCCCTCCCACTCTAGAGGGATTCTTAAGAGCACCAATGTGTAAATGCTGATGCAGCTCTTAAGGATGGAAGAATTGCAATGTCAATTCCACACGGAAGCAATACTTTTCTCCTGCCATCAAACTTCAGGCGGATGTCTGAGTTTCCAACAACTGTGAAGAATTCCTGGGAACTCCCAGAGTTGCATGCAACATTGCTAAATCTTGACCTTGCCAGGTGGATTTTTGTTTCTCTCTCTGACTCTTGACTGACTTGCAGTTAAATTGACACCATGACCTATATTTACACTGATCATATACTCTTTATTATAAAGAGTAGTCCTTTATTTCAAAAAGCTGACCTTTAATGTATTTATTTTTTCTACATTACATTCACTGGGCATGCGCAGCAAATACCCGACAATCGGCTGGCGAGGGGGGCGCCAAACTTTTTTTACTACCAGTTGTGTGGGCGTGGCTTGGTGGACGTGGCAGGGAAGGATACTGTAAAATCTCCAGTCAGAGGTGGGATTTGCTGGTTCTCCGAACTACTCAAAATTTCCGCTACTGGTTCTCCTCAACTGGTCAGAACTGGCTGAATACCTCCTCTGGTGTGCACATATGCACAGTGGGACTTTTCCGGGCGACCTCTTACATGCCGGCAGAAGCGGCTCTGCATGCCACTTCTGGCGCACGTGCCATAGGTTTGCCATCATGGGCTTAGCTTAATGGAAATGAGGCTGAGGAGGGGAGATAGCATAGCAATCTTCCAATACTTGAAGGGCTGTCATCAGGAAGATGTCAATTTATTCTCCTCCCTGAGGGTAGGACAAGAAGTTCATCAGAGGAAAATCCAATCAGGAAATAAGGAAGGATTTCCTGACAGTGAGAATGATTAAGCAATGGAACAGCTTGCCTCTCAGAATTGTGGGTGCTCCATTGGCAGAGGTTTTCAAGAAAAGATTGGACAACCATTTCTCTGCGATGGTATGAGAACTCCTGCTGTGGTGGTGGTGGGGGGAGGTTGGATCTCCAAGGTCCCTTCAAGTCCTATTATTCTACTCATAGTCCTTTAATATTCAAGAATAATTTTCCCCCTTTGTTTTATCTAATGTTTTCACATTTTTCCTCCTGCCTTCTTTTCTATATCGTAGTGTTGGGAATTAAACCCACCCCTCTCCTAGAAAAATGAAATATCCTAGGAAATAATAAAAAGGCAGAATATTTCCCCTAAAAAGAGAAGTAGAAGCTCATCCCCACCTTTGTTAATGGGTGGGCCATAACAAAGATCTCCAGGTACAGCTATAGGAATTGCCCAAAGCCCTTTCATTACATCATCATCTAGCAAGACTCAACCAAGCATGGGACTCAGGACAGCTTACAGAGTTGCCCCTGCATGGTCCCATGGAAATTTGACAACCAATCAGAAAACAAGCTCCAATTCAAATGCCAACAGAGGGCATAAAACCAGGCACTTTCAGCCCTCCTCCTTCTTCTTGATCTCCTCCCTCACCTTGAAGTATGTGATCATCCTTCCTTCTTTGGAGCTCCAAGCCATGTGGTCTTGTCCACCATTAAACTATCTTTCCAAACAGCCTCCATGATTCCACTGTCTTTTTCCCCACTTGGAACTGAACCCAGAAGGATAATTCTTCCAACAATAGCAATGCTGTTAAGGGATTAACATGACTATCCTTAATATCTCCAGATGTAATACCCAAAGGATTAGCCAATCAAATCAAATAATAATATTAGGCTCCATTTCTACCTGGATGATATTACTGGTCTCCCCTAAGGTTTCTTCTAGTGAGTTTTCTACCAGATATGAATATTTTTAATGCATTCTGGCAAGAAAGCTCCTGGCAATATTATAATCTGGGAATTTCCCATTGCACTCCCTTTAGAAACGATTTTTCTGAGTCACCCTCAGTTAACACTCCCATTCAGGTAATGTTTGAAGTGGGTGTGTTTTCTTCTGTGCTCATAATAGATGAAGCAAGCCTGAGCTGCATTCTTGGGTCCAGTGTGGATACTGGGAGGTACATAATGACACCATAGCATTCAAACTAACTAAAGCAGGAGTGCCCAACCCCTCATCCATTCACCAGCACCAGTCCGCGACATGCCAGTAATTGGGACGCCCAAACAAATGAAGCCCCATGGGATGCAGGCAGCATGCAAAACCATGTCCTTTCTGGTCCACGGTCCACCTTTCTCCATAGAAACAGTCCCTGGTGCCCCAAAAGATTCAGAGTCGCTGAACTAAAGCCCTCCAAAACATCTTAAATAAATGAAAAGTGAATGAAAAACTGCTGGTGACCTACCGCTGCACCATAGAGAGCATTTTAACTTATTGCACCTCTGTATGGTTTGCCACTTGCACTGTGGCAGATAGGAAAACACTCCAGAGGGTGAACGTCATTGCCCAGAGGATCACTGGTTTCCCTCTCCCCTCTTTGGAAGAGCTTAATAGCTCCCGCTGCCTTAAGAAAGTTCGAACTTTCTCAAAGATCCATCTCATCCTGGAAACTTTTTTTGAACTATTACCATCTGGAAGATGGTACAGAATAATAAAAACAAGGACAAATAGGCTGAAAAACAGCTTCTATCTCAGGGCAGTAACTCTATTGAATTCTACTGTGCAGTGCGATATTAATGCAATATCAGGTTTTCAATTCAATTGTATAAAATGTGAAGGATGTGTGTTTGTGTTTTATTTTTATAGTTATAATGTACAATGAAGATGTCATTTAATTTGTACAAGGTTCAGTGATAATAAAGTAAACCAAATCAAGCTAAGCTAAAAGACCAAGAAGTCAAAAAAGAGTCATCTACAACCTAGAATGTAAAGATTCTAACAGCTACTATCTAAGACAGAAGATTAGCAGAGCGCATCGATAAACACCAACTCGCCTCAGAAGGCACAATGGAAGCTCCTTCATTTCACGACACATGGCAGACCAACTGTAGCTTCAGCTGGAAAACTGTGAGCAGCTGAATCCCCAAAATGCTAAGGGATTTCTGGAAGCTTGGCACTCAGAAAAGCAGCCATCAACAGGCACATAGAGATAGATGACACATACACATCATTTGAAACAGACAATTAAAAAAGGTTATAAAGGAAAGAAAAAGACTAGAACATCTTCTTGTCAGCCAGCAATCAGCACCTAAATAAGCAAGGATTAACATCAAAATTAATATCAAATAATCAAGCAGTAAGCAATACCCCTAATCAAAGAGCTACTAACTCAAACGAACAACCAAGTGGTAAACAACAGGCTAATTGTGGAACTATCAAAAAGAAAACAATACTCCCACCAACTCTTGATAGAGCAAGCAACTGTACATAAACAGAGAGCAACCCCATTCCCCTCCAACACTGAAGTTCTTACCTAATCTGATAACGAAAGGTCTGTAAGCAAACAACTATGTTCAGAGGGCACCAAGAACTTTGTGATAGAACTCTGTAGATCTCAGAAATGTGCAGGTTTCAGAAATGGAAAAGTACCACCAAATATATCTCCTTCCACCCTTCCTTTCTTAGGCTCTGCTTTAAAGATAACCCAACGTCTGTAAACAAGCCAGTAAGATGCATTCCACCTTTAACCACTTTTCCAAAGTTGTAATGAGGAAAGAGCCATTTCTTTGAAAGTGTGCATACATAAACATTTATACAGAATTAAGGAATTCCCCGAGTGTGACAGAGTTTCTGTGACTTTGCAGGATGGCTTCACATTGGTTTAAAGTCACAGTTGCCCATACCGCTTGAGCTCCTTACAAGAACTAACAGAATTGCCTCTACCCATACACACACTGGTATTATAATTATCTATTGGACTGTCTCTTCATGTCTTTTAAAAAGCCCACTTCATTCTGATTTGTTGTGTATTCATTTCTTCTTAGCCATCTTCAATGTGGGTTGAAAATATTTAAGATTTAAACAGCTTTGGAACAATTTATTATAGGTCACTGGTGTTGAGTCTGAGCAACCCCCTTAATAGAATTTCTCCATGATGACCTGCTTCTAATTCGGTCCTTCAGGACTAAGCCAACAGTGTTCACATGGCTACTCTGAGTGCATCCATATTCCTGTTGGTCATCCTCTTCTTCTCTTTTCTTCCACCTTTCCCTGCATTAGAATCTTGTCCAGAGAGCTGAGACTTTGCATAACTTTGTTCAAAGCAGAATACTTTGTGCCTGGTCATTTGTACCTCAAGTGATAAATCTGCTTTGATCTGTATGATGATTCCTTGGTTGTCTCAAATGGGCTTTTTTCAGAAGGCAACTGGACTTTGTTTTTCCTTGAAGATGTTTTACTTCTCATCCAAGAAGCTTCTTCAGTTTTTCAGCTTCTGAACTGAAGAAGCCTCTTGGATGACAGGTGAAAAGTCATCAAGGAAACACAAAGTCCAGTTGCCTTTTGAAAAAAGCACCTTTTGGGACAACCATGACCTGGACGATTGAGAATCTTCATAGATAGATCCTTTGATTAGGTTTCTTGGCTGTCCATAGTATCATGGATCTTCTCCAGTATCAAAATTCACAAGCATTAAGGTGCTTCCTATTCTGCTTCTTGACATATAAAACCTACAGAAGCATATTCATTGTATTAAAGTTTTATTGTTTAGCTCTCTAATTGTGGCTTATTGAATAATAACATATTTAAATTCCAAAATTATGGTGAAAAAATGTCATTTTGGCTAAATAGAAGCTCCACTTCACAAATTTCCAGTTCTGGACTGCTATATGAATGTTATGTATGGCATTCAGAACATTGAACATAACATTTTTATATATGGCATTCAATATATCACTTGCTTTGGGAATGATTGCTTTTCTAAGACAAATGGCCAAAGTACGTAAGATTAAATCAGACACTGCTTGGATAAAAATGTTGGCATGGGAAACACTGATTTCACAGATTGGAATCAAACAGTTGGGGGGGGGGAAGAAAAAACCCTCCTTTGAACACTTCCAAATGCAGAGCGTAGGTCAGATTTTTGGAGTCAGTTTCCTATATGTTTTCTTTGATCTCCTGCTGTTAAACCACAGTGAAATATTTGTACTCCTGGTGTTATCTGCCTTACAGACTGGGTTGCATTCAAGTAGAGTTGCTGATATTTTAGGAAGGGAAGGGGAAGCAAGGGAAGGTGAAATTTGGCTGTAAAATAGGATTTGGCATTTTTCTTTTTCTTTTTTTAAAGATACAGGTTTTTGTTTGGTTTTTAGAAGGATGGGAAATGGAAGGAGGCAGAGGTAGTATATTCAGCAGGTTGTGACCAGTTCTGGAGAAATGGTAGGCAAAACTTTGAATAGTTCAGAGAACCAGCAAATACCACCTCTGACTGGCCCTGCCCCCATCTATTCTCTGTCTCCCGAGTCCTAGCTGATGAGCTGGGTCTTCTTTGGTTGCCCTGGACAGGAGAACGGAGCTGGAAAGCAGGTTAGTGGGGTGGGGAGGGAATGAGGATTTTGCAGTATCTTTCCCCTGCCATGCCACCAAGCCATGCCCACCAAGCCACACCATACCCACCAAACCATGCCCACAGAACCGGTAATAAAAAAAATTGAATCCTACCACTGGAAGGAGGTCTCCTACTCCATTTCCACTCTTAATATCCGACAAGACTGTCCTACCAGCCCTACTAGTCAATGACTACTTCAGCTTCAACCGCAACAATACAAGAGCACACAACAGATACAAACTCAATGTAATCCGCTCCAAACTTGATTGCAGAAAGTATGACTTCAGCAACAGAGTGGTCAATGCCTGGAATATATTTCCTGACTCTATTATCACATCCTCTAACTCCTCTCTTTTAACCTCAAACTAGCCACTATTGACTGCACTCCACTCCTAAGAGGTCTGTAAGGGGCGTGCATAAGGGCACCATCATGCCTACCATCCCTGTGTTATTGTCCCCATTTATTAGTACTATTTTCTGTATTCTTACTCATGTTTATACCTATTCCAATTATCTTGTAAGCAATTGACAAATGAAATCAATAAATAAAATAAATTAATAAAGGCAACCCCAGAATATCTTACCCAGCTTTGAACAATTGTGTGTGTGTGTTTGTGTGAAGTAGGGCAATGAGAGCAGTTGTTTCCCTGCCCCAGAAACTGCCGCAACCTTAACCAACCCTCCCCAGTGATTGTGGCCCCCTAAGCAGTGACAGGATCCCTTTTCCTCCTCCGAATAATGCTATGCAGTTTTCTTTCTTTCTTCTGTAATAAATGACAGCTGTCCTTGACACATGCCAACACAATTTTCTTGGCAAATCTATGGAGATGCTTCGTTTGTTTATTCAACTATAAGATTTCTATAATGTGCATTACACAGAGGAGTTCAAGGCAGGCCTATGTAACTCAGCCTTCCTCCCACAATGACATCTTTCTGAAATTGCCTTCTTTCTCAACTGTGATTAATAACCAGATAGTAGGGTTGTTGGGTTTGCTTGTTTTTTTGCATTTTTAATCACGATTTTTAAAATATATATTTGCTGTATTAGTGCTTGTCCTACACTGCCCAGAGTCACTTATTGTCCGGTTATATAAAAGTAATAAATAAATTTTGTTTGCTTAAGTTCCCAGGTTTTTCACATCCAAAACCAAACCAAGCCTGACCATGTTTAACAGAATAATGGAGTTGGAAGGGACCCTGGAGGTCTTCTCGTCCAACTCCCTACTCAAGCAGGAGACCAGACAACTGGCTGTCCAATATCTTCTTGAAAACCTCCAGTCACGGAGGACTCCAGTAATGGAGAATTTCTGAAGGCAAGCTGTTCCATTTAATTTTCCGAGATCAGCCAATCTCCCAATATGCTGATATAAAAATGCAGCATGGCATTGATGTCTTGTAACTTTGAGTAGTCATTAAATGAACTATTGGAAGTAAGAGGACTGCCTGTACCTGCTGCCTCCTAAGGGACAGTCTGATAAAATTCTTGTAATGTAGGTGAACAAACAATAAAGTATCTACTTGGACCTATTCATGAGTGGTTCTGGTTGCTTGTGCCTGACATTTGTCATTGCATTGCTACTTACCACTTCTCTTTGGTTGATCTTGGCACCCTCCAAGGCTATCAGAAGGATATTTCCAGAATTCCTACCTGACATAATCAGTGATTAGGAATTCAGCAGCCCCAAATTTTTGAGAACCTCAACCTGGGCTGTTGACTCCTCTACTCCATCCTTTGGAGCTCAGCTGGTCCTCTGAGCCAACCACTCTTTCTTCTCGCTCCATCACCCGATTGGTGAAGAAGAGATGGAGATGGTGGCCAACTCTCTCCTGAGGCTCCTAGACCTTGGCAAGCGAGGCTGACTTCATTCAAGCCATGTCTTGCAAGAAAACAAGAAATGATAGCTAGAGGAAAGTATGTCTGGGCATGCCATATGCACAGTGGATTCCCCACTGCTGAGCAACTCTGCCCTCAAAAACAGGCCTTTACAGTGTGAGCAATACATCTCCCAATTTTAGAAATTAATCACTGGTATTAAGTGTTAACTGGTTCATTCCCAGAGAATGTGACTCTCTGAATGTCTCCTTGTAAATCATATATACTGTACACACAGAGATATGAGCTGAGGACTCTGTTTCCACTCCAGCTACTGGGATTTTATTTTTACAAGCTCCCTCTGCTTCCTGCTTTCCACCCTATCTTTCCATTCATTAAACTGCAGCTTTCAAGTTAAACTTTCTGACATAATGTAGCTTGAGGTTTTTGGACTGGGGGCTCAACCAGAGCATTTTCATTCATTTCCTTGGAGTAATTTTAATTTTTCACATCCTTTTGCTCGTCACCTTCATTTAAGGCCCTGTCACACTGGCCGACAGATGCAAAACGTTAGTAAAAAGGACACAGCGGACGAGAAAAATGTTCCATCCGTTGTTATCCGCTCTCAAAAGGGGCAAAAATTTGCATAACCAGAGCGGATAACATGGAAAAGAACGGACGGGTGGAGGACGCAGGGCGGATGGAAAGCGGATGCGGAACGGAAGCCTAGCAGATGGAAGCGGATGGGAGCGGATGGTGCAACTGCAGGGCTTCCGGGGGGCCGCAGCAAAGCGGACGCAGAACGGATACAGCGGATGCAGAACGGACGCCGAGTGGATGAAGCGGATGCACAGCGGATGCCTAGCGGATGCACAGCAGAAGCCTAGCGGATGCCTAGCGGATATAGCGGACTCGTAACAGATGACGACGGATGCATAACGGATGTCCCCCGTATGCCTAGCGGATGCAGAACGGACGCGTTGGATACATTTTCCGCTCAGAACGTTTTGAGCAGCTCAAAACTTTTTGATCGGATGAAAGGTCAATAGACGGATGCTCGATGGATAGAGAGGAAGCAAAACGGAGGCAGTGAGTACAGAACGGAAGCATCGTGTTAACCAACGGATGGCAAGTGTTTTTCTCCATTTTACATCCTCTTTCCATCCGTTGGTGCTGTGTGACAGGGGCTTTAAAAGGCCAGCAGAGGTTTTTTTTTTTTTTAAAGTCCCTCTGCTTATAAGTTCTTTCCAAATACTGCTTTGAATAATGTTTAAAGACAGCCGTGTGTGTGGTTGTCATTTAAAATCAAAGGAAGCTTTCCCAATGTTATACGAAACTCATGTATGACATAATATCAGTTTCTCCTAAAAGTCTTGAAAAAGCCCAGAATAAGGGAGATGGATTTGATGAGTCAGTTCAGAAAGTTAGTTAAAGTCCCTTTAGGGATGATGAATAAAACACTTTGAAAGAAAAAAAAAAACACAGATCTTTATTTCTATGTATAATAACAACAGTGAGACTTCTGTAAGCAGAGAGGTGGAAGGAAATTCATATAATATAGGTGAAAGAATACAAATTATTTCAAGAATGGATGGTGAAATTAACAAAACTGACTGAGATGGTAAAATTATCTTCTTTGATTGAAAACTTCAACCAGCTTAGTTTCTACTTTAATTTTGGGATTTGAAGATTAGATCTGTTTATAATTACAGAGATATTTTGTATTATTGTTAGATGAAAGAGATTAACATGTTTTATATTTGTATCTATACTGAACAAGTCAAAGTTGCTCTTTTTCTACTTTTTTTTTCTTTTCTGCACCGTCAATTTTGCTCTTTTTCTGATCTTTTTCTAATGCTTTTTCCATTTCTTTATTTTTTGTTGAAACTTAATAGTTTCTTTAAAAAGACTTTGTGTATAGCCTTCTTTTAATCTATTCTCAGTATATAATCAAGAATCAAACATTTCAATAATGTATACTATAAAATAGATAATAATATATATTATTCACATGGCATTGTATTAATCAAAGTCTTTTTAGACAGTTGTTAGAGAATCAACTTGAAAGATACTTTTTAGAAGTACTTCTTTTTTTAGCATTTAATTTCTAATTTTCATTAAATTACGTTGAGAAAATAAAAAAAATATATGACAGGTTTTGATATTTAATGCTGGTATGCCTTTATTATCCATTTTTATTATCCATTTTCCCTATTGTTTGTATAAAATGGTATAACAGAAGAGGTTAACTGGTTTTTGTTGATGCCTGTCAAATTCACCAAAACAAAACATTGGAAAAAAAATGAAATACTTCAATCTTTGAATCAATTTAGTAACGTGAGAAATAGTGTCGGCCAAAAATTACTAAATAGCAAGAGAAATGAAGAGTCCTATGATTAAATTATTCTGTTCACTTTTTCTTTTTTGAGTCAATACCATCAAAATAGTTTCTAATAGATTATATTCATGTACATTATATTCATTATTATATTTATGACTTACAACAGTTCATTTAGTGTTCAACTGTTCAAAGTTTCAGCGGCACTGAAAAAAGTGACTTATATAATTCTTCACACTTATGACCGACCACTTGGGAACTATCTCATATTTATGACGGTCGCAGAGTGTCCTGGGATCACTTGATCCCTGTTTACAATCTTCTGACAAACAAAGTCAATGAGGAAGCCAGATTCACTCAACAAACATATATCTTTTCTTTTACATATACTGAGAGTATTTGCACCAAGACAAATTTCCTTGTGCATCCAAACACACTTGGCCAAGAAAGAATTCTATTCTATTCTACTGATTTAACAAATGTAGTGATTCACTTAACAACTGTGGCAAGAAAGGTCATAAAATGGGACAAAATTTACTTAACTGTTAAGTGAAATGTTAGGCTAAATTGTAGTTGTAAACCAAGGACTACCTGTATACAGATTTATTTAGGAGAGAAATACTGTAGAAGTAGTAACATTTATTCAGGAAATTACTAACAAAATTAACAAAGTATACACACTATGGATCAAATGAAAGAAACGAAACACTAACCTAGCACAAAGTCTTTATAATAAAAATGTAACACAAGCTACTACGGTCATGTACATAAATAAACTGTATAAATATGTCTGAAACACCACAGCCTGCACGTTAGCTAAAACCAAATAACATAATTGCAGAGTCTGCATATTGAATCTGAAATGGAGAATAAATCAGAATTATTTATTACTGAATAATCAGAGCTGCTTCTTCCTAGGGCCAATTACGCCCTATAAATTACCCAAATTTTGTGAAGAGAAAGGTGTCAAACATGGCTGGTTGGATTCTTTCTCGTTAGTATCATTTTTAAAAAAATAAATCTTTGGGTTGTTGCACTGTATTGTTTTTAATTTTCAGTGATCAGTCGATCCTGGAGTGTTTAAAGAATATTTTTTTCAAAAGAGAGGGGAGGGAAATCCATCTTCCAAGCCTTTCAGAGGAATTATGTTCTTTCTTCTGTTATCTTAGCATGTGTATCAGTTTCAGAAGGGTGTAATGACTTCGTAGATAAGATCGTGGGCATGCAGAAATGATAAAGTTGTTGTTTCAGGTAAGTAAGATAGACATCCAGCTGCCAGAATATCGTTTCCAGAGAAGTTGCATTATATTTAAGGTTACGGCTGGAAGAGCTGCATTCATAATAACACCCTGCCTTCATTAGAAAGCTGAAAATGATGTTGTGGCATAACTCTGACCTTTGGGGCAGACACATGAGTTGTTTTGTTTTGTTTTTGGATGCTTTTGGGAAAAAAATGCCAGGACTTGCTTTGCCCTAGGCAGTATTGCTGACATCACTTTTGGGTCTCCTTGTTAAAATTAGAATGCAGGTAGTCCTTGACTTACAATTGTAATTGAGCCTAAAATTTATGTTGCTAAGTGAGAAATTGATTGAGTTTTGCCCCATTTTATGACTTAGTTGGCTCAGCCTTCCATCTTTCTGTGGTCAGTAAAATGAGGACCCAGATTGTTGTGGGGAAGAGGCTGACTCTGTAAACGCTTAGAGAGGGCTGGAAAGCATCTAAGTGCTGTTGCTGTGATGACCCAGGATGTGGCACAAAGGCAACACAGTCAGATAATCAGTAGCAGTCCCTTTATTAGCTCCAATTTTGCCCCCAATGTCCTGGTTATTTTCTGGCTAGAACAGCCTTTGGCTGCAGAGAATCAAGTCCAAAATGTGGTCAACAAAAACTGTAACTATAAGTCCAAACAAGGCAAAATGAAGTAATTAATCTGGCAGGGCAAGAGAAGGAATTCCAGACATGAAGGCACAGCAATAACAACATGGTCGGGAAAACACCAGGAACAAAGATAACCAAAGTCAACACAAGATAAACTCATGTTGCTCTCTTCTCCATTCCTCTCTGTGTGCCCTAGGATGAAGAGGGGGTTGGCCTGGGTCTTCCCCTGAACCCCCTCTCCCTTAATCTACCTGGGCTCTGCCCAGCCAGACTTTGCCCTTCTCCATGGAGACACCCTCCCACTCCCTGACAGCTGCTGGTCTTCCTCCTCAGATTCAGACTCGGACAGGGGCATGACATTGCTATTGCTATTAGGAACCCTTGGCGTACAGTGGTTAGAATGGCAGGCAAACTGCCCACTGCCAGCCATTCGATTCTGCCATGCTCAAGATTGACTTAGCCTTCCATCCTTCTGAGGTCGGTAAAATGAGGACTCAGATGGTTGGAGGCAATATACCACTTAGAGAGGGCTGTAAAGCACTGTGAAATGGTATATACGTGCTATTCCTTCCTTCCCTGTCCTCCCTTCTTTCCTCCCTCCCTTCTCCCTTCCTTCCTTTCCAGTGGTTAGAATGGAGTAGTGCAAGCTAACTCTGCCCAGTGCCAGGAGTTTGAGCCTGACCAGCTCAAGGTTGACTCAGCCTTCCCTCCTTCTGAAGTGGGTAAAATGAGGACCCAGATTGTTGGAGGCAAGAAGCTGATTCTGTAAACTGCTTAGAGAGAGCTCTTAAGCACCGTGAAGCGGTATATAAGTCTAAGTGCTAGGTGCTGTTGCTAGTCACTGCAGTTCTTAAATTAGTAACACGGCTATTAAGTGAATCTGGCTTCCCCATTGACTTTGTTCATTGGAGAGTCGCAAAAGGGGATCATGTCAGTAGTGGGATTCAAACACTTTTATTACTAGTTCTGTGGGTGTGGTTTGGTGGGCATGGCCGGGGAAGGATACTGCAAAATCCCCATTCCCACCCCACCCCACTAACCTGCTTTCCAGCTCTGTTCTCCTGTGCAGGGCAATGAAAGGAGACCCAGCCAATCAGCTGGGACTTTGGAGGCAGAGAATTGATGGGGCAGGGCCAGTCAGAGGTGGGATTTTCTGGTTCTCCGAACTTTTCGCTACTGGTTCTCCAAAAACAGTCAGAACCAGCTGAATACCACCTCTGGATCATGTGGCCCTGAGACATTGTAACTGTCATAAATAGGAGTCAGTTGTCAAGCATCTGAATATAAATGGCATGACCATGGAGATACTGCAACGGTCGTAAGTATGGAAAAATGGTCACCAGTCACTTTTTTTCAGTGCTATTGTAACTTCAAACGGTCACTAAATGAACTGTTATAAATCAAGGACAATCTGCATTCTGTTTAGCCATTACACAAGCCCTTGGATTTTATTTTTCCATGCAGCCCCTTGGAAATGGGTGTGATGGTAATAGTGATAGTTCCCATGCCTCAATTATTTAGTTACAATTATGACTGCCCATCTCAACCAGCATGGCTCTGGGTGGCTCACAACTAATTGAGGTTATTTGTATCTCGCAAGTGATTCCATGCAGTCCACTGCTGGCTCTTTAGAATAAATAAACAAATGAATGTTTTGAAACTATGATCAACACTTCCTCAAAAATGATGCAAAGTGAAGTGTAGACAGAGTCACCCAATCATAAAAATATTTAAGTGAAATCACCTCCCTTGTACTAATTCCAATCGCGTGCCAAGCAGTGGTGGGATTCAGCCAGTAGTGGGATTCAAATAATTCAACAATTGGTTCTCTGCCCTAATGATTTCTTCCAACAACCAATTCACCAAATGCCTCGGAAAGTTTAACAACCAGTTCTCTTGAACTGGTGTGAACTGGCTGAATCCCACCACTGGATTCAGCCAGTTGCACCACTTTGGGAGAACTGGTTGTTAACTTTCTGAGCCATTTGGTGAACTGGTTGTTGGAAAAAATCATTAGGGCAGAGAACTGGTTGTTAAATTACTTGAATCCCACCACTGGTGCCAAGCAATGTTTTTTCAGAGTTGACAACTTTAAATATATGTAGACATCAACTCCCAGAATCCCCCAGACAGCATGCTGGGAGTTGATGTCCACATGTCTTTAAAGTTGTCAACTCTGAAAAACACTGGTTGTAAAGGAACGAGAACTGATCTTGGGAAAGGAGGGAACAAATTGTTATAAAAGGAGAAGAGATGACACAGCCCTGAAAATCAGGAAGCAGGTTTAATACAATGTGAAAGAGAGGGAAACCAGAACAGAATTGATAGCAACAAGCCAGGTTAAATAGGCAGGGCACGGATTCTAGGAACGAGCATTCTCCTTTTGTCCCATTTCTTGCTTAATTAAATCAAGGTGGCTTTGAGTTGCTTTCTCAAGCTTCCTCTTCCACATTGAGATCTTTTAATACAAAAACTGCACAGATATATCAATAGCAAATACTAGGGGTGGGTTTCAAAAATTTTAGCAAAGGGTTCTCTGGCCAGTTGCTGGGTGGGTGTGGCCATGGGGTGTGTGGCCTAATCATCCTCCTGCATAACTCCCCATGCTCTGAAGGCCCTCCGGAGGCTAGAAATGGGCCCATTTCTGGCCTTCCTGAACTTCCAGGAGGCCCGTTTTCACCCTCCCTGAGCCTCCATGCACACCCTGCGCTTACCTGCATCCAAAACAGGCTGTGTGGGGACTCCTGGGAGGGGAGGGGTAGGGTGGGCGGGGCCAGACAGGAGTGTAATTTGGGGGTTCTCCAAATGGCACAGAATCTTATCTAGGGGCTCTCCCAAACCACTGTGAACCCCCAGCAGCCCACCCCTGGCAAATACCAAATGTTGAACATGATGAACATCCCAGTCTGCATATCACCCAAAATGTAGCATCAGCTGTGCTGGTTGCATTTGTGGAGAAAGTCCATGCTTGAAAGAACTACAAAGCATCTTCAAGGTTCATGGGTATGGATTCAGTATCTGATTCTGGAAGAGGGGGATCAACCAGGAGGGCTGGTTAGCTGGCATCATGGATAAAAGCTTTTCTGGTTGGTTGAAAGCCTAAATAGGAGAACTTACATTGTAGTGGTTTCTTAGAACTCTTCCTTTGAACAAAATGTTGTGACACCTGACCAGTAACTGAACTTTTTAATCGCTAGACTCTCGAGTGAACCATTTGGCAGTTATAAGAGTCTAGAGTGAAACTTTTGGGAGTATAAAATCAGCTATCCTAAAGTCTAAAAGACAAGAAACAATGGATGGAAACTAATCAAGGAGAGAAGCAACATGGAATGAAGGAGAAACTTTCTAAAAATGAGGACAATTAACCAGTGGAACGACTAGACTCCATAAGTTGTAGGTGCTCCATCACTGGAGGTTTTAAAAAATAGGACAGCCATCTGTCTGAATAGAATAGAATAGAATAGAATAGAATAGAATAGAATAGAATAGAATAGAATAGAATAGAATTCCTTATTGGCCAATTGAGTGATTGACACACAAGGAATTTGTCTTCAGTACAGAAGCTCTCAGTGTACATGAAGAAAAAATAAAATACATTCATCAAGAATCATAAGATACAATACTTGGTGATAGTTACTAATAAGGTTACTAATAAGCAATCAAATCATACTAGGAAACTAATGCAACAATATATAAATTGTAAAGATACAAGCAACATGGTTATAGTCATAAGTGGGAAGAGATAGGTAACAGGAAGGAGAGAAGAATAATAGTAATGCAGTCTTATGAAGTAGTTTGACAGTATTGTGGGAATTACTTGTTTAGCAGAGTGATGGCATTCGGGGAAAAAACTGTCCTTGTGTCTAGTTGTTCTGGTGTACAGTGCCAAATGGGATAGGGTCTCCTGCTTGAGCAGGGGGTTGGGCTGGAAGACCTCCAAGGTCCCTTCCAGTTCTATTCTGATTATAGCCATGTGCAGAGGGCAAAAGGCATACACTTTCACACTTGCATACACTGGAAGTAGATATGAAAACTTGGGATGACACACTGGAGAGTGAAAGTCTGACTTCCAAGGAGGTTTGTTTGATAATGTTTTGCCTCCACTTGCATTTTATTGCACATTTCTGTTTGCATGTAAAACGAAAGCTAAAAAGATCCAATGACTGTCACGTACCTAATACAAAACCTGTTTGCAACTCAAAAAGTGAAGGCCAGGAAAACAGGGTTGATGCTGATGCTTTCCCTGAGCTGTACGAAGTTATCAGTGGATTAACCTTGAGGCAATCAAATTTAGAGATTTCTAAAGCAGCATCTGTTCCCTCAAAGCAAATAATATATACTTTGAGTCAATTACCACAGACAACAAGGATTTGTGCCTTTCTGAAGATGTCTCTTCCAATTTGGACAATTCCTGTCTCGTCACTGTCCAAACAATTCCCCCCACACACACACATTATCAACTGCGGTCATCAAAAGCGATCAATATTAATTTGGGCAACACAAACACACACACACACACACAGAGAGAGAGAGAGAGAGAGAGAGAGAGAGAGAGAGAGAGAGAGAGAAAATAAATAGTGAGGGGGGAGAGAGAAACAAAAGAGAAAGAGAAAAAAGAGAAAAAGAAATGAGAGAGAAATGAAAGAAAATGAAAGAGAAATGAAAGAGAAGAGACAAACAATAGAGAAAGAGAAAATGAAAGGACATGGAAGAGAAAAAGAGAGAAATGAAAGAGAAAAGGAGAAAGAGAAACAAAATAAAGAGAGAGAGAGAGAGAAAAGAGAGGAAATTGTTTATTGTTGAATTGCTTTGGCCACTATATATTTACAAGTGTGTTTCTTCTCCCTTTGCTATGTCTTTTAAATATTATCCCCTAAGATTGTGCAGCTTTATTTTCTGAATCCATGTGGTGATGAGAAACCTGTTTAAACATTTCATACCAGAAGGCTGGGACAGATTTCACACTACAAAACTTGCCAGATGGAGGCTTAATTCCAACAAACAAATGGCAACCAACGATCTGTGGGTCTGTCAAGGATATTTGTCACAGTCCTCAAATTCATCAAAGAGGAGTTGAAAAGCAAGGCGCCCATTCCGATAAGAGCAAGGACAGGTGATGCCAGAAGGGTCCCATCACTGTCAATAGAAGTGTAGGAATATCTCATGTTGTTGCGCATGACTACAAAATGGTCTTCCTTGCCTCCTCTTCTCCAGATACTCATGAAAGGTAGAATTGGAGACCTCTGTTTAATCTGATTTTAGGACTAGCCTCAACATTGAGCCATTGTGGCGCAGTGGTTAAGAATGTAGTACTGCAAGCTACTTCTGCTGACTGGCTGCAATTTGACACCAGGCTCAAGGTTGACTCAGCTTTCCATTCTTCTTCTTTTTTAATTAAAAGTTTTATTTGGGTTTTCACAAAACATACAAGTCCAAATAAAATATCTTGTTGTGGTGTTGAATAAAATACCTGAATAAAATATCAGGTCAGTGTTGCATTGTTGTCTCTGCAGCTGCGTAGGAATTTGAGGTCACATAGTATTCCTGCTTTTTTAACTTCCAGCTTCTTGTAAGTTTTGGTTTGGCTGTTTATTTCCTCCTGTATATATATGTGTGTGTGTGTGTCTCTCTGTGTGTATGTAAATGTATATATGTATATATATGTATAACAATAGTAAATGAAATAATTATTCTATTCGAGTTCAGCTCAACCATTAATATTGATAGCAATCATTTACATTTCTATTTAGAACATTTCCATCTTTTAAAAAACATTTCATTACCCATTAATATCAGTTGTTATTCACTTTAATCACCTATATTTCATACTTTACTCATTACTATCTTTAAACAGAAAAAATTATTAAGAGTAGTCAATAAAATTATTCCTCTTATTGATTTAATGAAAACCAAAATATCAAACAAACACAACACACAGAAGAAATTCATCCTGTCAACTGATATTAGTTTCATTAAAAATCTTTCATGTTTCTTTTCAATTATATACTTTAAAAAAAAAATCATTGAGAGCCTTCTTCTCTTATCCTCTTTGTTTCATTTAATTCCTAACAAATATTTCATTATATAACAATGCAAATGTTATCTGTCACTTTAATCATCTATCATATATTTCTAATATAACAATGCTATCTTATGTACCCTTGCAGAATCCTCTCTTTAAGTAAAATTTTTAGCCATTGTCTCTGTGTCTTTTAAATAGGCTTATACCTTTAATTATTGTATGTTTTTCCTATTTCTCTATATTTTGTTTCTGTTCTTTATAACTTCTTTTCCTTTCCATCTCCCCCCTCTTCTTCTCCCTCCCCTTTTTGTTCCCTTTTCTATCTGATTTTCCCTTCTGTGATCCTCCCTTCTGCTTCTTCCTAATGTAAACCTTGAACTGAGGCCCACAAACCTGGCAAAAGAATCCAAAGAGATGTAGTCTCCTTAACAGAAAATTAAGAATCATGTCTGGAGAATCCTCAAGGCTTGCAGAATAGAATAAATTTAAAAACCAGATACAGACACTTTATTTAGTTTACTTTATTGCCATTGCACCTAGTACAACGAAATTAAACATCATCTTCAGTGCACATCATGACCATGAAAATAAACACAAACACATATCCTTCACCCACCACACATTGAACCAAAAACCCCGACATCGCAACACTGCACTATACAGTAGAAGTCAACACAGTTATTGCCCTGGGATAGAAGCTGTTTTTCAGCCTATTTGACCTTGTTTTTATTGTCCAGTACCGTCCGCCAGATGGTAATCATTCAAAAAAAGAGTTTCCAGGATGAGATGGATCTTTGAGAATGTTTTGAACTTTCTACAGTGGGAGCTATAAAGCTCTTCCAAAGAAGGGAGAGGACAAAAATCAATGATATTCTGGGCAGTGACGTTCACCCTCTGGAGTGCTTTCCTATCTGCCACTGTGCAATTGGCAAACCAGACACAGGTCAGTAAGTTCAGATACCCTCTATGGTGCAGCGGTAGAAGGTCACCAGCAGTTAGAGTGGACATTTTCAATCTGATAACTCCTACCACCACCTCTATACCAACAGGGACCCGATGAGAAGACAATGAGATGTTTGACCAACTAACCTGAGCTCTGCAAGATCCCCTCTGGGTTGTTCACCGAGACCAGAGGTTTATTTATTTATTTTTATTTTATTTATTTAGTTTAATTTGTCAAGCATGTATGAGAAAACAAGTATAAGTATGAACATCACATATAAACATAAGTATAAACTGGTGTAAGTATATACATAATAAATGAGTACGAATCAATGGGAACAGAAGGACAGGGACGGTAAGCACACTGGTGCACTTATGCACTCTCCCTTACTGACCTCTTAGGAATGGAGTGAGATCCACAGTAGGCAGTTTAAGGTTAAGTTTTGGGGGTTTCTCAAGCTTTTGGACTCATGCTGGAGCCCATCCTCAGGGAATGTCTCTGTACTGGAATACATGCTTTGGGCTATGATTCTATGCGTCATATTTATGTGGTGCCTCCCTACTGGTTGACTGACGTGTTGATGGCTGGCTATTGGCTGTTGTTTCCTGTGCTACCAAGCACTCAGCTCTTACGTATCTAATAAGCTGGTCGTAAATCAGCACTCCTGTTGACTGATAAGGGGCCTGTTTCCCAGGCTTCAATCACTTCCCTGGCTATCTTTGTACCTGCTCAGCCAACAATCTTAGTAGCTGCAAAACTGAATGTTTGTCCTTGTTCACATGTTTTTCTTCATTCGTAACTTGAGTTCTCTTTAACTGAACATTCTTTGTTTGGGGGACTGACACACTTTCTACCTTTAATGATGCGTGCATGTGGATATTACCTTGATGCTATCTGAAAAGGCTTGTCCTGAACCTAACAGCCAGATCTGGAGGCCTATTTATCATCCAGTGACAGCAGAAAACAGGTGAGGTGTCCATGTGCCAAGTTCTGCTTTTCAACTCCCACAGAGGTAAAGGATTAGTTTTGCAAAAACATGAATACATAAGCCTCCTCATTTCACATTCAGTGCTCAGCATAAAGCAGTGGGTGTGGAGGGGGGGGGGAAGAGATTTTTTTATTGGCTCATAACAGAAATAAAGAACTTCCATTTTAGATCAACCAACAGAATTAAAAAAAAAAAGAGTCTTCAGTGAAACCTGGAGCCTACAAAGTAAAAATAAAACAAAATTGCTTATGATAAAGTTGGTGACAAAGTCTCAGATTTGGAGGGGGGGGGGAGAAAAACCTTTGAAGCCTCCTTTTCATGTGGCCACAGCACATATTTCCTATGAAATGAAGAAAATCAACCATGTTAGCCACAACTAAAATTGGAAAAGACATACTAATTACAAATATAGACTTGGTTGTAGGTTTTGGTTTGGAATAACCATAGGTTTTGCCCTGGAAATTCTCATTTGCTGACTATGTTTTTCCTTTCTTTGAGTTCTTAGTCCTGTTCCACCCACTCCCAATATCTCCCAACCAGGAGAATTTCCACTTCTAACTTGCTCATTTAATCATTTTTTAAAAAAATAAGAGTTAAGAAATAGCACCACCTGTTGGCAATTAAAAGATTTATTGTGCTGTTCATGTCAATGCCATGATGTTCCATTAAGTTTACATACAACCTCAAAGAAACCCTACTCCAAAAACAACATAAACAACAAGTTATAGTAGATTTTTTTCCTATTTTTTTTCCATGCTATTAAATTAAAAACAAACAAAAAATCCACCCTGGCCTTCTCTCATTATTTTAATTTGCTAATTTAGTGGCTGCAAAAATCCAGATAACCAACAGATGGGAGGAATGAGAAGCCAAAATTATATTTGCTGCCCTCTACTGGTCACGTTTACTTTTTGCAGCCTGAATGCAATGACCCTATTTAGAATACAAATCACACTTGACTTGGTCTTCAATTACTGCACTTGCTCTCAATGATTTTTAAGTGTCATCAGAAATTCTAAATAATAGTTCTGTAAAGTTAGTCCTCCCTGGGATACTTTATTATACTGAAAGAAAAAATGTACTTGTATTTATAAAAAAAATGAAGAAGCAGCAAAGTGGGTGAAAAGAAGGTGGTAAAAGCAGCTACCAAAATGCCAGCTGTAAAAGGTCCAGCTGTCCTCCAGCAATTTAGCCTCATCTTCTTACTAAATCTAACCGACATCTCTTTTAAAAAAACAGAAAACACCAAATTAACTTGAAGTAGTTGTTTTGTTTTTATTAAAAGGGCAAATTTACGTTTGCCGCTGCCAAAGAATTCTGTGCTAGTTAGGAAATAAATTTATGATTCCAAAGAGCTGTAAAAATATGTCTGAGATGGCCAGTCAATTAAAAAAAATGTTTTATTAGTCATGTGTTATTGATTAAATATGTGCAATGTTCGTGGGTGGGGGATTAATTACAATAAACAATATTTTTAAGCATCATCTTAAGACAAACTGTTCCTTATTCTCTGTTATGGAGCAGCCATGCATACCCAAGGAAAATGACAAATAAAATAGCCATGTTGGTTAATGGCTATGAATTAATTAGCAAATTCTTACAGGATAATGGGATAACAGATTTAGAAGGGACCTTAGAGATCTCTTCCTGAAGCAGGAGATCCTAAACCATTTCAGTCAAATGACTGCCCAGTCTCTTCTTAAAAGCTTCCAGTGATGGAGCACCCACAACTTCTAAAACAAGCTGTTCCACTGATTAATTGTTCTGTCAGGAAATTTATCCTTTCTTCTAGGTTGGGTCTCTTCTTATCCTTATTAGACCAACTCAAAGGTTGAAATATAAAGTCCAACAGACAATCTGCAAAAAGTTAGAAGAGAGAGTGGGGAAGGAGAGGGGAAAAAGCAGAAGAAATAGAGGAAGCTGAACAGAAAGGAGGAAGAAGCATTCTGATCAGATCAGTTTATGAATTTCACCAGAGATAAGCTAAATTGGCTGGGGAAAAGGTGGCAAATTAACTGATCTAAAACAAAATTACAAAGGCCCAAGAAGAAAAAAAAAAAGGGTAAATTGCAAATGTGAAGTTGGATTTCTCCCAAAATGCAGACAATCATGGCAGTGCCATACTGGAAGATGTGGTTTATATTGATCACCCAAAGCATTTGGTCCCTTTTAACACCCCCTGCTTATCTCACAACTGGAAGATGTGTGCCTCATGCTCAGGTCATAAACATACAGAGAATATAACACCACATTGTTTATTATGTCATTCTTTGTACCTGTGCTTTTGGGGAACTTTTCCAATATTGTACAAGCTGTCATTCACTGATCTTAATTTATTTCAGATGTTTCCAGCATTTTAAACAATCCTTTATTTGTTGTTGTTGTTGTTGTTGTTTTTGCATGTCTCCATCATACAGACTTTATTTTCATGTCCAATAGGAAGTTGGAAGCAAATGAGCTTCCCCCAACACCAACCAAATCCAAGGTTTTTAGTGTAATCGTGAAGAAAGTTGTCTTACATTTGTGTGTGTGTGTGTGTGTGTGTGTGTGTGTGTGTGTGTTTCAGCCAGTCTTAGTTCTTGGCAACAGTCTGGACAAGTCCCTGAAGTTTTCTTGGCAAGATTTTGAAATGTCTGCTTCCAAGGGCTGAGAGAGAATGACTGGCTCAAGGTCACACAGCTGACTTCATGTTGTGGTAAGCTGCCCACCCCTTCTCCTAGAAGAATTAAATATTTTGAGAAATATTAAAAAGGCAGGATAAAATATTCCTCCTAGAAGAGGGGGAAAAATCCTAAGGGAGACATAAACTCAGAGCTCCAGCTCCCTGGCCCCAGCAGATATTTTGGTGCCCATTGAGAAAGACTGGGCCAGCCTATCTACAAAAGGTCTCAAGTCAACCTCAATATAGATCTTGGAGAGTCCCAGAAGGTGGAGGATGTTGGTTGGCTGCTAGTTGCTCCACAAGCTCATCATCTGCAAACAGGTAATTCATTTTCCTTCTTGGTGAAATGGCTCCAGCTAACCCTCATCAGCAGTCCCAGAGCAAGAGCTCTCTCCATTAAATAACTGCACCAGCAAAATTAAAGGAAAGCAATCACTGTTAATGAACCCCGAAGTGGAATCAATGAGCCAGCATCAAAGAGGCTCTGTGAAATTGTTGTTTGGGGTGGGGTGGGGGAGGAGAAATGGATCTTCTGATTCAGTCTTCATGACATCCTTTCTGTGGTAGAGATGTCCCCATGCAGCTGCTCATCTGGCGGCCCCCAATTCTGCTCAGAGGTTTTTGCAAGCTTTCCCCTGCCTTCATTTGGTAGTTTGTGCTCAGGTGCAAGATCTTGGTTCCATGCTTTCCAGTGTGATGAGAAAGTGACAACCAGAATTTTTTTTGCATCATAAGAAGTTAAAGAATTTACAATCATGCTTCTTTTTTCTCCTGGGTCGAAGGAGCCCCTGTAAATTTCCTTCCTTCCTTCCTTCCTCTCCCTTCCTTCTCTCCTTCCTTCTCTCCTTAGTTTCTCTCTCCCTTTCTTCAATAGCATCTCTCAATTTCCTTCCTTCCTTTTTTCCCTCCCTCCCTCTCTCCCTCCCATATAAACCACCATCCAGCACGAAGAATAAAATAAAAATCCACTTATAAAAGTGTAGCAGGTATGGTTTGTTTCCTTTATTCTTTCCAGGCCAGGTAGTTGGAAGATTCCAGGAGCAGATGTTGATCACAGAGTTGTGCGTGGGCACTGAAAACAATTCAGTGCAAATCCTTGGAGTCTTTCTGTCTTTTTCCCTCCCTTTGCTTTTTTTCTTGTATTGGCTCCTTGGCTGCAGCTTGGATAACTTTCTTCCTCTGTATCTGTTTTAATATCTCACAAATGTCCATCATGTAATTTTCTGGAAAGCTCCAACATCTTGCCTTAAAAATCATGGAGAAGATTGCTTTGGGTTTCCTTGGCATTCTTATCATGCCACATATGAATCCAGGTTTCAAATACTTTAGATGACATTGAAAAAAAATTGCAGGATGGACATGAGAGATTATTAAAAGAAGCCAGAGAGAAAGACAAGATCCACCATCTTGAACGCAAAAGTGCAGCCAGGAATTGAGAAACATTCCTAAACCAAAATTTAGCACTAGTTTGTGAGAAGTTGGTTGGGAATAATCCCATTCCACTAAGTTTAAGAAAGGATCTTAGAGCTTGCATCTAGAGTCCCACTGAATACTAAAGGATCAAACATACAAAGAATGGTTGCTGGAATTGGGAATGTCTAGTTTAATGAAAAGAAGAAGTAGAGGTGACATGATAACACTGTTCCAATATCTAACAACCTATTCTCCAAAGCACCTGAAGGCAGGACAAGAAGAAATGAATGGAAACTAATCAAGAACAGAAGCAACCTAGGACGATGGAGAAATTTCCTGACAGATCAATGAATCAGTGGAATAGTTTATCTTCAGAAGTTGTGGGTGCTCCAACCCTGGAAGCTTTTAAGAAAACTGGACTGCCATTTGTCTGAACTGGTGTAGGGTTGCTTGCTTGAGAAGGGGGTTAGACTTGAAGACTTCCAACTCTGTTATTCTGTTAATTTCATTTTACCTTTAAAACATGTTATCTTTTTAAGCAGAAACTGTGCTTATCCTTAAATAAATATGGTCAAAATCTGGGTGGTGGAAGGGGGGGAAATTCCATTTTGTTCCTGCTGTTGTGATGGCCCGCTAGGACATATTTATTTTTATTTAATTTAGTTTGTCAAGCATGTATGAGAAAACAATATGAACATAACATATAAACATATATGTATAAACTACTATAAGTTAATAGATAATAAATTAGTACGAATAAATGGGAACAATAGGACAAGAATGGTAGGCATGCTGGTGTGTTTATGCACACCCCCTTACAGACCTCTTAGGAATGGAGTGAGGACCACGGTAGGCAGTTAAGGTTAAAGTTTTAAAGGTTTAAGTTTCAGGTTAAAGTTTTTGGGGTTTGAGGATATAACAACAGAGTCAGGTAGTGAGTTCCAGGCACTGACCACTCTGTTGCTGAAGTCGTATTTTCTGCAATCAAGTTTGGAGCTGTTTATTTTGTGTATATATTTATTGTTTGCCTGTGTGTTATTGTGGTTGAAGCTGATGTAGTCATTGACAGGTAGGACTTTGTGGCAGACGCTTTTGCGTCCTAAACTTAGATTAGACTGTAGGCGTCATAGTTCTAAGTTGTCCAGGTCCAAAATTTCAAGCCTGTGGCATAAGGTATTCTATTGCAAGCTGAGGAGAGGAGGACTCTTCTCGTGAAAAACCTCTGGACTCATTCAATCATACTTAGGAGAGTTGAACAGTCCACAGATGTTCACAGCATTTCTTGATGCTGGATGAAGAACCACAATCAATGGTCTGCTTGTTTCCTTTTCTTTATTTGAAAATACTGCAGAGCCCGTACAGAGGCAGGGGCAGGCTAAGAAATGTTCTTCTGCTATATTATTACGCAATGCAGTCTACACATGCAGACCCCCATAAAATGCAGCAGAAGTAATATCATGGTGCCTATGGAAACCAGTGTCTCCATGGTCACCTCTCTGCCAAGTGCCCAGATTCCTGCTCCACCTGATTTGAATTTTTGCTCGAGTTTTATATTGTGTGTTTTTTCAAAAAAAGGAAACAGGCTGCAGCAACCAGAATAGCATCCTCTAGCCTTGGCTAGGTCATCTTTTGAGGGCTGCTATCCTTTACACATGGGAGAGAGGGCCAAGATCCACCAAAGGTTTGAGAGCTGCACTCCACATTGGTGTGGCTGAGTCTGGTGGAGTTTCTTTGGGTGTGTGTATGTTTTTAAATAGAGATCATTCTGTTTTAAGAAAAAGGTCAAAGTTTTCCCCAAAGGAGGAGCAGGAAGAGATGGAAGAGAAAGAGGAGGAAGAGGAGAAAGAGATGGCAGAGGAACAAGAGAAGGAGGAAGAGGAGGCGGAGCAAGAGGAGATGAAGAAGGAGGACAAGGAAGAAGAAAGAAGACAACTTGGTGACTTTCCCATCCCAGCTCTGCTTTGATCTCTAAGATAGTGGGATGCCTCACTGAGATAGAAAAATAAATATGGAGAATAGCTTCAGTCAAATACTTGTTTGGAAGTAAGCCAAGATGCCCCAAAGAAGATAACTCAAAGAAGGCATAGTTGAGCTGAGCTGGTTGAAAGACTCCTTTAATCGCTGGGGGCCAACTTACTAGTTCACTCCAAGAAGTGACTTTTGGTTGGTCGCACCATCACACCTATGCATCCACATCTGACAGGGCATCCATTCTGCACATAGACAAGTCAATTCCCAGGCAGTGAAAGCATCTCCAATGTGTTGAGGAATCAGATGATGACACATTAACAGCCTGAAAGTCTCTTGCTCACCCTTCAGGGTTGCCTATCTATCTCTGAAGCCTTATGAAGTCTCCAAGTATCAAGCTACAGTTGTTAAGTGAATTTTGCCTGGTTTTACAACCTGTTTTGACACAGCTGTTAAGTGAATACTGCAGTCATTACGTTAGCAACACAATTGTTAAAGTAAAGCTGGCTTCCCCATGGACTTGGCTTGTGAGAAGTTCACAAAAGGGGAACACATGTCCCTTGGTTCATAATTACATGCCCATTGCCAAGAGTCTGGAGGTTTTTTTTAAAAAAATATATTTTTATTGTTTACAACTATAAATATCAAACACAGTGCGACCATTCTGGCATCATTCTGCCATACATTACAGACTCCTCACATCCTGGCCATAAACAGCTTCAAGTCCCACACTCAGAACAACAGTATAGGGCACTGCACACCAGAACAACTAGACACAAGGACAGTTTTTCCTCCAAACGCCATCACTCTGCTAAACAAATAATTCCCTCAACACTGTCCAACTATTTACAAAGTCTGCACTACTATTACTATTAATCTTCTCATCACTCCTTATCACCATCCCCTCCCACTGTGACTGTATGACTGTAACTTTGTTGCTTGTATCCTTATGATTTATATTGACTGTTTCCTAGTATGATTCGACTGCTTATTGTACCCTATGACTACTATTAAGTGTTGTACCTTATGATTTTTGACTCTTGATGAATGTATCCTTTCTTCTATGTCCACTGAAAGCATTTGCACCAAGACAAATTCCTTGTATGTCCAATCACACTTGGCCAATAAAGAATTCTAATCTAATCTAATACAAATATATTACTAAGCCATTAACATTCATATAATACAATATTCATAATCTAGGTCTATTTGTCCTAGATTGTTCCGACCTTCCCCTCTCTTCTGCAACCATTGATAAAACTAATTCCAAGTATCCTAATATTCTGATTCCCCCTTATTTTTCAATTCTACTTAGCCTATCCAGTTCTGCACAAGACAGTATTTTCTTATTATCCCTCTTTCTAGTGGTGTATTTTCATTCTTCCTATCCTGTGCATAGACCATTCTTGCCACGATCAGTATGTGTATTATTAAATATGTTGTGCCTTTGCTGTGACCTTCTGTCATTATTCCTAATCTGAGGTTTGATCACATGACCACAGGGATGCTGCGATGGTCATATGTGTGAAGAATGGTTATAACAGTCACTTTTTCCCCCCCAGTATCCTTGTAGCTTTGAACGATCATTAAATGAAGGATTACCTATATAGCAAAAGCGATGGAACCCTCTTCAAGCTGAATCCTCTAATGCGGTGGTCCCCAACCTTTTTTGTACCAGGGACCAATTTCACACAGAAACACTTTTTCAAGGACCGGCAAAATCAATTCTTCCCCAAGAGTAAAGGGCTTCTTTACTATTTCTTTACTAAAAACATATTTTCATATATATTTTAATCACGATTATTCATTCCTTGTGGCCCGGTACAAAATGATCCACGGACCAGTACCGGTCCAGGGCCCGGTGGTTGGGGACCCCTGCTCTAATGTACAGCAGCTATGGAGGAAAGGAAGCAAGAAGTAAAAACTTTAATTCAGGGAGGATGTAGGAAAAGATGCAGATGACTGAAGCCATTGGGAATGGCCCAGATGGGAGAAGGGATCAGACATAACCTACATGACATACGGGCAGGAAACAGAATCCAGGTTATTGGGAAACAGACTTTGATCTCCTTCGATTTCTCCCTGCATGTAGCAGGATGTTTTCCAGCCTTGAGATGGAAGTCTGGAAAGCCTTCTGCGGAGGTCCTGTATTTTCATAAAAATGATTCACGGGGCCCTCAAATACACAAATATATAAAGGCCACACAGGTGGCCAGGCTATGAATGTCCTTTCCAGAATAGCTACTGAGAATTTCTCCTGTTTTCCCCTTGCAGCTGTTTTGTTTCCCCAGGCCCAAGGGTTCCTCTAGGACTGTTGCGAGTGCTTTCATTGCTGTTGTTTGGACTGGCATTTGTTGTGTGTTCTGGTACCCCCAGGACTCAGGGTTGGCAGATGCTGCTTCACGTTTCCCAGCTGTGCTCTTTGCTTTCCAAGACCCATAAGCGCACTCAGCGTGGATTGGTGATGTCATGGAATCACACACCGAGAACGCTTTGGGGGAATAATTACTTAGCATGAAACTTATTCCCTAGATCATAGAACATAGAATAGAGTCGGAAGGGATCCTAACCCTAACCCTATCATCGATATGTTGCCTTTCTCATTAAAGTTTGGAGCAAAATTACTCAACAGAAGTTTTTAGTTGGTTAATAATACCCGTGAATGTATTTAGCTAGGTTTAAATGTTTTAATTCATTTGCATAATAATAAATAATGCAGTCTGGATTGGAATCGCTATATAGGAGAAGAGGGGAGAAAGTCTAATTTTTACTTTAGCCCCTTTCTTTAAAAGCAAATTCAGATTTTACAGAATAACAGAATGGGAAAAGACCTTGGAAGTCTGTTTGTTTAATGCAATAAATCAGTAATATTTATTCAGTCAACAACCAGCAAAATCAAAAAGAGCAACACAAAACCAGAGAAAAGCAAACAAATATACTAACAGCTAAATTAAAAAAATAAAAATAAAATGAAAATAACAGAGTTGGTACTCTAGATGGAGCACTCATAACTTCTGAAGGCAAGCTGTTCCATTGGTTGATTTTTCTCACTGTTTGGAAGTTTCTCCCAAGTTAGTTTCCATCCATTGTTTCTTATCTTGCCTTTCAGTGCTTTGGGTAATAGTTTAACATCCTCCCCCTCCTTTGTAGGAGCCCCTCAAATATTGGAACACTGCTATCATGCCCCACCCCCAGTCCTTCTTTTCATCAGACTAGACATACCTAATTCCAGTAACCGTTCTTCATATGTTTGAGCTTCCAATGTTTCTTAACCTTGCCAAGTTGAAGAGGTGTGGACTTCAAGTCCCAGAATTGCCCAATCATCACAGCCAAGCTGGTCGAGCAATTCTGGAAGTCTATACTTTTTCAAATTGCCAAGGTTGAGAAACACTCTAACACTCTGATCTAAGGCTTTTTAAGCTCTCACTCAAAAGGCTGTAGCATTCGTAAATGCTGTTTGCTGAAGGGACAGATCCATTATCCTAGCAGTAAAATTCTGGCCAAGTGCCCAAATGACAAATACTATACACAAAATGCTAGAAGCTCCATGCAAACATTTCTTAAAAAATAAATAAATACTGGTTTGTGATGTATGCTGAAAGGATTTTTGCTTAGCCACAACCATCTTTAGGCTTAACTTGATATATGTCAGCTGTGTTCCATGCCATCTGTGTCAGGTACTGATATAAGATGTAAGCACAGGCTAATCCAGAGTACAGATTCGAATTGTGTTTGGGGAAAGAAAATCTAATCTCCCCTCCAGTTTGTACTTGGTTCAAAAAACAAAAAACCCCACACCCCACTAGCATAGGTGTCAGCTAAAAAAAATACTTTTCTTTGGTCTTTTTAATTGCCAGCAAAAGGGAGTTGGGGAAAGTAATGCATTCCTGAAATGCTTCAGATAATTGCTAGGTAGCCCAAAGCTGTGGGCGGGCAAGCAAGAATATCACTGGAGAGCATGATTGATGACTCTTGACTATGGATGTGTCCCATCCCCGTATATTGGGGAATATACATCCAGGGGTTGGGGGGAAGACCAGGGTCAAGGGGAAAATAAATGATTTATTTTAGTGCTGGCTGCACCCAGCTAATGACGACATGGCCACTCCTAATAAATCAATTTTTTTACTCTGAGAGATGCGGCTAGAGACTTATGATTTGAATGGGGTTGGATTTGTTGGAGCCCTGACAATAGGGTTATTAAAAGCACACACACACACACACACACACACACACTAAAAATGAATTTAAGACTTACTTTCATGTGCCTTGATAAGACCACACTTAGAATATTGCATCCAGTTTTGGCCGCCATGATATTAAAAAAGATGTTGAGAAATCATGAGAAAGAGTGCAGAGAAGAGGAGCCAAGGTGATTAAGGAACTGGAGGCTAAAACAGTATATTTTTGCATTTGCTTGCTTTGCTCTGGTTTTTCTTGCTCTTTTAGATTTTGCTGGCCATTGACTGAATAAATATTACTGATTGATTGAATTAAACAAATAAACATCGTTCCATGCAATAATACACATCCATATAATTTGATCTACTTTTATAGTCATCTGTCAGTCTTCACCTCAATGTTACAGCACACCATTATAAATTCTGATGCAAAATTTTGCCACCTGATAAAATATTTTGGGGTTTCTGTCTGTTAGCTGATAATTTAGAAAAAAAAAAATCCATCTGAATGCCCAGGGAAAATTTTTAATTAAAGGAAGCAGCAGCAGTTGAAACAGTCTGCAGTCTATGAACTGCAAAGCCAGCACCTGTTTCTATCCTGATAAACATCAAATAATTAGGTCTCTCACCATGCCCGAAAACTTCTGATGGTGCCTTATTAATTGCTTGGTCTTCTTCAGTAAAAACTGATGGGAACAGGGCACCAAACTTTCTCTATGGGACACTACAGAATTTGCCCCCAAGTGATGGAATGGTGGCTTGGCCTTCAACTGCTTGTGAAACTAGAAAACTCTCCATTCTAACTGTTAATTAAAAGTGCATTTTTGGCTCATGTAATAAATAACAGTTAAAGAAGTTATGAGTAGCATGAGCTGGTCTGGAAAACATATGAAGTCATACATTTTATTATATTAATTTATTATATGACTCTCCTTTTATTAATTTTATTGTTTTTATATGAGTTTTTAAAAAGGGATGCAGTGGCTCAGTGGCTAAGACGCTGAGCTTGTGGATCAGTTCAGCGGTTCAATCCCTCATGCTGCATAACGGAGTGAGCTCCTGTAACTTGTCCAAACTTCTGCCAACTGAGTAGTTCAAAAGCATGTAAAAAATGCAAGTAGAAAAATAGGAACCCCTTTGGTGGGAAGGTCACAGTGTTCTGTGCATCTTTGGCATTTAGTCCTGCCAGCCACATGACCACAGAGTCATCTTCAGACAGCACTGGCTCTTCGGCTTTGTAACGGAGATGAGCAGCACCCCCTAGGGCCAGGAACAACTGGCATGTATTATCTGCTTTATCTTTATGAGGTTTTATATTCTGTAAGCTGCCTTCAGTTGCCATGGGTGAATAGGTGGCAATATAAATTCCACAAACAAACAAACAAACAAACACAAATGTGATCTACAAACAACAGTGACTGTTTTCTTACATCATTACAGTATGAACTAAGAGCCCAACTCAGCCATTGTCTCTCTGGCCCAGAGACTCACTTACCACCCCAGTTCAAGAGAGAGTCCCTTGTTGTTGGGAATTCACAACAAGGTCGTATCTTATCTATAGCTCATTTAGAAAGTAAGGAGATAACACCGGACCCATCACTGGTGCCATTAGGTAGGTAGCGGAAAAAAATATTCTACCCAAATGTTATTTATTTCTTGAAATGATTTGGAAATGTCCATATTTTGAAAAGCCAAATACAAATGCATTATGGTGCGGTAAATATATAAACGTATGTGTATGTTTGTATGTGTGTTTGTGCCTTCAAATCAATTGTTTCTTGTTTACTCCTGGCAATTATCTGGAGTAGATCCTGCAGTTTTCTTGGGAAGGTTTTTCAGAAGTGCTTTTCCATTGCCTTCATCTTCCTAAGGCTGAGAGAGAAGGACTGGCCCAGGGTCACCCAGCTGGCAACTCCCGATCTCCCAGTTTCTAGCTTGGTACCTTAACCACTGCACCAAACTGGTTCTCTTCCATTTAATGTATGTTACCTGTTGCATGTAGCGGCATAGCTCACAAAATTGTCTGCTATAACATCTTGCCTGTCAATGCCTTCTTCAGCTTCAACTACAATAACACATAGGCAAACAACTGATACAAACTCAAGGTAAACCGCTCCAAACTCGATTGCAGAAAATACGACTTCAGGAACAGAGTGGTCAACACCTGGAAATCACCCTACCTGACTGCATTGTTACAGCATCAACTCCTCACAACTTCCACCTCAAACTGTCTACTGTGGACCTCACCCCATTCCTAAGAGGTCCTTAAAGGGCCATGCATAAGCGCACCAGCCTGCCTACCATCCCTGTCTTACTGTCCCCATTTATCTGTATTTACTCCCTTTGTTCTTGCTTATGTTCATACCTATACTTGTTATCTTGTGCATGTTTAACAAAATGAAAATGAAAATAAAATATTGCATGCAGAAATAATTATGCAAATGAGTGGAGGATGAACATAATATGCCCAAAATAGAATCGATCAGAAATATCGAAAGGTATACAGGTAGTTCTTGATGTACAACAGTTTGTTTAGTGACTGTTTGCAGTTCTAACGGCACTGAACAAAGTGAGTTAGGACCATTTGTCACATTTATGATCAAAAAAGTCAGGTGCTTAGCAACTGACTCATATTTATGATGGTTGCAATCACGGGATCCCCTCTTGTGACCTTCTGACAAACCAAATCATTGGGGAAGCCAGATTTCACTGAACAACCGTGTTTCTAAGGGAACCGCAGCGATCCACTTAACAACAGTGGCAAGAAAGGTCATAAAATGGGGCAAAGCTCCCTTAGCAACTGCCTCACTTAGCCACAGAGGTGGACTCAATTGTTGATGTAAGTCAAGGACTACCTGGATGGAGCTTGTTTCAGAGTGGATGCTTATCGCAGACTCAGAAAACCAGTTTCCAGACTTGGTGTTTTAAACCCCGAGATATAATCCAGATCTCTGTATTTTGCAACGCCTATAATGACTTTGCTTTGAGGACAAACTTTTTCCCCCCTGTCCACCTGTGACCTTCCTCCCATCACCCTTAGCCAATCCGTTGTCCATTGAAATAGTATTCAGCATTGGTGATTATTATTATTCCTCCTATTTGTTGAATTAAATTACTTCAATTTTTGGTTCTTTCGGAGAAGAAATTAACACGTCGTACAGCTAGCTGACTGAGTCAATTTCTCCAGCACCTGTGCTATCGAGGCCCCAGTGGGGACAATGTCAGACCTAGAACACCATTTGCCAAAAGCCTTCCAGGTTGCATCTTAGATACATTGGTGGAGGGTCTCCTGGAGGCCTGGATAGTTCTTATTGCTCTGGAGGAATAATTGCCCTGGATCAGATATCCTCGCTCAATCTCCAGTGGCCAACTGAAGTCACTGGGGCTCTGGGTGCAATACTGGCCGCTGACTGAGCGACACTCTGTCCTCCAGTATCCTCCAAGGTCATTTTCTGATGTTCCCAAGGAATCACTTCAAATGAAGGAAAATGAGTGCTGTCTGCCAATGATCTTCTCTAACTTACCCTCCCCAAAATGCCAAGTAACTCACGCACAATTTCTGAAAGCAAGCCTTTCCACTGATTTATTGTTCTCATTGTCAGAGTTTCTTCTTAGTTCTAGGTTGCTTCTCTCCTTGGTTAGTTTCCATCCATTGCTTCTTGTCCTGCCTTCAGGTGCTTTGGAGAATGAGTTTCACCCCCTCTTCTTTGTGGCAGAAGAACTCTCCTTGTTCTCTCCATCCACTGCTACAAAAATGCAGGTCTGTATGACAGGGTTGTTGTCTTCAATTTTTGTGTTTTGCTTCAGTTTCCCAGTTTAAATCTGGCCTGTTTTTTTTTGCCTGTAGCATCACAGAAAAATAACAACAACAACAACAACAACAACAACAACAAAAGCTTAGTCCCAAACTGGAAATGTTTTACTGAATACAATACTAGGCTAATTGCAACGGTGGGAATACTGTGAAACTGATGCATAGGAGAACAATGTTCTCCCCATAGAGGCATTGAATACAAAGTGTACCGCATTGCCATTTTCCACTGGAAATGCATTTGGTCCTGTGCCTTTGGAGTGATTGCTATTGAAGGCTCACTCACCACCCCCACCCAAATTGTACTCAATGCGGGATAATAAATAAATGAAGATTTTTTAAAAAAAAAACCAGGATTGATATAAAACAGAATAAAACTGCAAGATTAGGAAATAGGTAGACCTCAACATACGACTATTAACTCTGGTGCTGGAGAAGACTCCTGCTGGTCATTTACATTCTTTTTGTGAATCATTGAGGCCACTTGGAGGTTTATCTATGTCCTCAGGGTCACTGAGTGATGCTCCTGGTTCCAGTAGACTGCAGTTTTTTCCCCCTCTGGAAATCCTTTCCCACCCCATTCAAAGAGTGTCCATCCCAAATTGTCTGTAGAGATTCCCAGTCATCCAGGTCATGGTTGCTCCAAAAGTGCTTTTTCAGGAGGCAATTGGACATTTTTGTTTTTCTTTGAAGACGTTTCACATCTAATCCAAGAAGCTTCTTCAGCATAGTGAAGAATGGAAGGATTTACACTCCTTGCAGACAGCTGGTCATTTGCATCCTTTTAGAGGGTCATTGAAGATTTGGAAATTTATGTGTGTCCTCAGAGTTACTTGAGTAGTACAAATGGTTCTTGTAGTCTGCCATTTTCCAGAGAACGGGCAGGTTCCATTACAGTCATAACTTGAGGATTACCAATAATAAATTGGCCAGCCATGCCTAGAGATGCTCCTTATGGGGAACCTGGCCCATATGGGCTTTATTTCTCATCAGTACTTTTTTCTTGACTAAAAGAAGCTTTTGCCCAGCCATTTCTAGCCCTATCCCAGAGCTAAGAAAAGATTGGATAGCCATTTGTCTGAAATGGTTTAGGCCAGGGGTCCCCAATCTTGGCAACTTTAAGATTTGTGGACTTCAGCTCCCAGAATTAGAATTCTGGGAGTTGAAGTCCACAAGTCTTAAAGTTGCTAAGTTTGGAGACCTCTGGTTTAAGGTCTCCTGCTTGAGCAGGGAGTGGACTAGAAGACCTCCAAGGTCTCTTCCAACTCTGTTATTCTGGTAATGCAGTAATGCAGGTTACTGAGAAATCTTCTCAGCAAGATTTCTTAAGATTTTACATTTATAAGATTTAACATCGAGGATTTGCTCTTCGATATTAAACCTATAAACCCTCAGCCTTCAACTCTCTCCTGACTAGGAGAAAATGACAGAAAAGTCATGTTTTATGTCTGTCAATGCGAGTAGCAGAAGAAAAGAGGAAGGACAGACAAAACTTGACCAAAAGGAGCTGCAGAATGGCCCTCTGCCATCCATCTCTCCGAAGGAAAACAAACAGCATAGCTAGATCAGACTGAGGACGAGATTAAAAAGAGCCAAAATGTAGGTCACACACACTAACTATTGCAACACAGTCTGAGTTCTTTTTCTGGAAGCGCCATTCCCAGGGATTGCTCTCTGCTCCCCCTTTATTTCCAAACAGGATGTAATCCTTTATCAGTGGCAAAGAAGAAAGAACAATTTATCTACATCCTGGGAAGAATTCCGTTGGAAAAAGCGCCTGATTTTTTTTTGCAAGGCACTTTTTTTTTCAATCCCACCTCCAAGTTGTTGTTTCCTCCTCCTCCTCTTCTCCCTCTGCTTCTCCTTCTCCTTTTCTTATTCTCCTTCTCCCTTGTCTTCTTCTTCCTCCTCCTCCTTTCCCCCTACCTTCTTCTTCACCCTCTCCTTTTTCTTCTTTTTCTTCCACCTCCTCCTATTCTCCTTCTCCCTCACCTTCTTCTTCCTCCTCTCCTCCTTCTCATCTTCCCCTTCCCCTTTTTCCTCCTTTCCTCCGCTTCCTTCTGCCACCTCTCCTTCCCCCTTGCATTTTAAAAATATATCCAAGCAAGTTGCATTGCACAAGGGTGGAAAGATTTAAAGTGCCTCCTTTGATAGAGACAGCTGATAGGAAAGTCTCACTTGTGTACTTAAATGTTCGAACACTCTGTGAAAATAGCTGGAGCTGCTGGCACTTTCCATCCTTCATTCTTTTCATTAAAAGAGTTGGAGAATACACTGGGGAGCAGGGAGAGAAAGAGAGGAGCGGGAGTGGGGGAAAGAAAAATGGGCCATTGTACTGTAAAGGCAATTCCTCCTCTCTCCTGTTGTCAAGCAGCTTTCTGGTTGCATTCCATCTCGATAGTTTGCTTCCTGATCCAAGAAAGGCATGCGGGAAAGACAAGGCAGAAGAGGAAAGGCGGCCGCCAGATGCAAAACAAAGCAAAATATGCTGCCAAACATCCACTGGCAGAGACTAATGTGTTTTTTTTAAGAAGACAGTCCTCAACTTACGACCCCAAATGAGCCCACAAAATTATGTCGCTAAGCTAGACATTGGCTAAATGGATTTTGCCCCATTGTGCAACCTTCCTTGCCAAGTTGTTAAGTGGATCACTGCAGTTGTTAAATGTGTGGTATGGTTGTCAAGTGAATTACCTGGTGGTTAAATGAACCCGGCTTCCCCATTGACTTGGCTTGTCGGAAGGTCGCAAAAAGGATCACGTGATGTTGTTAAGAGCCTCGGTGGCACAGTAGTTGGACTGCACTACTGCAGGCTACTTCTGATGTCTGCAGGCTGACTGCAATTTGGCAGTTTGAATCTCACCAGGCTTCAGGTTGACTTCCATCCTTCCGAGGTGGATAAAATGAGGACCTATATGGTTGGGGGCAAGAGGCTGACTCTGTAAACCTCTTAGAGAGGGCTGTAAAGCACTATGAAGCAGCATAGAAGTCTGAGTGCTATTTTCCTTCCTTCCTTCCTTCCTTCCTTCCTTCCTTCCTTCCTTCCTTCCTTCCTTCCTTCCTTCCTTCCTTC
>BLBF01000077.1:8301968-8341430 GCA_015471245.1 Laticauda colubrina | reverse complement strand
ATCTATCTATCTATCTATCTATCTATCTATCTATCTATCTATCTATCTATCTATCTTGATTTCTTTCTATCTATACCAGTACCCCTTCTCTTTCAATACCTCAATATCTACCTCATCTCTCAAAATATCTCTTCTCTCAGTATCTCATATCATCCATCTATCCATCCATCCATCCAATCTACCATCTCATCAATATCTATTTAATCAATATTTCAGCTCTCTCTTATCAATATCTATCTTCCTTAATATCAATATCTCATCAATATATTTATTGATCACTATCACTATCACTATAGTCATGGATACCTCTTCCAGGATCAAGCAGCTTAATAACGTAGGAGTTATTACCACTGAACCACAGACACAAATCACAAACCTCCACGCCTGGAGTCATTTTCTACCCTTGCTGCTAGCTCAGCTTTTGGCTAAAATCTCATGCTGGAACAAAATCAAAATCAAAAGGTCTTGCACCTTCATCTTGCCTGAAGGACAAGCCCAGCTCTGAATCATCCGAACCCCCTTAAGCTGCTTATGCCTTTCATTTGAACTTCAAAGGAGGTATTAAGCTCTAATGACTTCAATGAAACTTCTGAAAAGTCCTGGCTGCTGGCATTAATCATTGTTCACACCTTCATTGGTGTCACAAAGACACCAAGATTTTGAGAGCTTTTCATCATCTGGATTTCAAAAGAAGTGTCCACGCTTTTAAGGACTATATCAAAAGGAAGAAGTGGGGCAAAAATTGGCATTCGCCTTTTTTTTGGATGCCCTGTAGTGTTTTTGGTTAGCTACACCAAGTTCCTTGTATTTCCTACTTCTTTTTGACCAATGTTGATTTGGAGGATAAACTTCAATTTAATTTGTTGGAAATGAAAATGGAAAACATTTAGCTAATTCCAAATTAAAGACTCACCTTCTGCGAAGAAAAAGAGGCTTGTTTCCTAAATTCTTTTGCACAGCTCTTCTCCAGCCACACATCCTCCAGATGTTGTAGACATCAAAAATCACGCTTAGTCCAAGACTTCTGTATCAGGTTTAAAAAAATCAATTTATTATTTACTAAAAAATTTTTTTTTTGCAAAGCACCACCAGAATGTTTCCCAAACTATTTATTCCAGCTAAAACCTATCATCGATCAGGGGTCCCCAATCCTGGGGCTATCGACCAATACCAGTCTGTGGCCAGTTAAGGCCTGGGCCACACAACGAGAGGTGAGCAGTAGGTGAGTGAGCAAAACTTCATCTGTGTTTCAACCCCTCTAGCAGTAACAGCACCAATTCAGCTCCACCTGAGCTCATAAGACATTAGATTCTCATAGGAGTGCAAACCTTATTGTAAAGTGCATGTGAAGAATCTAGGTTGTACGCTCTTCTCCCACGCCCCCGGGTCCGTGGAAAAATGGTCTTCCATGACACTGGTCTGTGATGCCAAAAAGGTTGGGGATCACTGACATCAATAGCATTAGCACTTAGACTTATATACCACATTATAATGCTTTCCAGCCCTCTCTAAGTGGTTTCAAAGAGTCAACTTATTGCCCCCAACAATCTGGGTCCTAATTTTACCCAACTTGGAAGGATGGGAGGCTGAGTCAACCTTGAGTCTGGTGAGATTTGAATTGCCAAATTGCAGGCAGCTGGCAGTCAGCAGAAGTAGCCTGCAGTACCGCACTCTAACCACTGTGCCTCCACGGCTCATAGATATAGATCAATAAGAAACATCCCATTGCAGACCCTGAAGCTTCACACCTTAAATAGATGAGAACCACCAGCATTATGGATGCTACCAGCAGAAAGCACTCATGTATAACACGAGGCAAACTACAGATTAGGAATATGCCCAGAAATTGATCTAGAAGGAAAGTACACAGGTAGTTCTTAGCTTACGACCACAATTGAGCCCAAAATAAATGTTACCAAATGAGAAATTTGTTAAGTGACTTTTACAACCCCATTTTACCACTGTTCTTGCCACAGTTGTTAAGTGAATCACTGCAGTTCTTAAATGAGTTACATGGTCGTTAAGTTGAATCTGGCTTCCCTGTTGTCACAAGGTCACAAAGGGGGATCACGTAACCCCGGGACACTGCAGCCGTCATAAATGTGGATCAGTTATCAAGCATCCAAATGTAAATCACATGGCCATGGGGACTGCTGTAATGGTCCTAAGTGTAAAAAATGGTCATAGGTCCCTTTTTTCAGTGCTGTTGTTTTTTCAAACAGTCATTAAATGAACTGTTGTAAGTTGAGGACTACCTGTAGTTTCCACTGACATGGACAGAGGTTGAAAATTCAGGTTGAAAATTCTTCCCACCGTACTGCGTGTGGCACTCTTCGTGTAACACCTATGATTTAGCATTAAGTACTGCTGTAATTAAAGGCAATCATAAATTTGCTTCAGCATTTTTGATAGACAGAATTTAGATGAACTTGATTTCAGCTTTACAGGAAGACAATTTATTGACCTTGTTGGGCATCTATTTTTTTTTTAGTGGCCTATCAGGCAGAAAGGAAAGAACAAGGATTAATAATTCAACACACATACACATAAAACACAACAGGTGATGGATCGGTTTGGTTTTATTCTGGGAAGGTTGCAATTACAGAGAGCTATGATGGCAGCCAAACTAAACATTTGGGCTACTTTATCTTTAAAATTAGGAAAGCCGAGATGGATGGAATAGGGGTGGGGTGGGGGGAATGCAACCTTAGAGCTACTTAGGGTAATGACGCATTTGGTGATATGATGACCCAGGTTTGGAGTGGTAGAACAGCAATCTCAGCCCTCGCATTTCCTCCCCAAAAAGAGAGCAAGAATTGTGGGTTAAGAAACAATGATGTAAAGAGTGTCCGTGCACAGAATTTGCTAAAAAAACAAAATGAAAGGAAAGGTGAAAATGAGGATGATTACACAAGCTGTTGTTTCGTATTTCAGAAACTCCCAACCTGGGAAGCTTCCAGATATGAAAATTTTGTTCCTTCCCTTGGAGGGCACCTGGATTGGGAAAGTTTGCCTAATTACTTTGTAGGGGTGGGTAGCTGGGGGTTCACAGGGGTTCGGGAGAGCCCCTAGGTAAGATTCTGTGCAGTTTGGAGAACCCCCAAATCCCACTCCTGGCTGGCCCCACCCACCTCACCCTGCCCATCCCAAGAATCCCCACATGACCCATTTTGGATGAAGGTAAGTGCAGGGCACTCGCGGAGGCTCGGGGCGGGCAAAAAATGGGCCTCCTGGAAATTTGGGAAGGCCAGGTTAGATCATAGAATTATAGTGTTAATAGGGTAACTGGGACACGAGTGCGGGGCGCAGATAGACAGCGATTAGGTGGGTGGAGTGAAGGGATAAATTACACTGAAGGATGATTGATTTCAGTGCTAACCTTGTTCAGTTTAACTGTGCTTACCAGTTACTGTACTAGGAACAATAAAAAGAAAAAAGAATACAAACCTATCTGTTTGCAATTTCTTACCTAGGATTCACAGAACCACGGCTAAGAAATGCAGGGAGATACTTGCATTTTTACTGCACTTTAGAAAATTCAGGTGAAAGGATTCATGTTTCCCTTTAGCTGTTATGTTTAGGTACTGCTTTACATGACACAGGTATGATCTTTCTCAAAGACTTTGTCGCTGTACTGTTCAGAATTCTACCAACCAATTGTTCATTATATGCATATTTTAGCCTGGATTTCATGGGACTGATTTTTAAGACATCTTTCAGGAGGGTGAGAGCATAAAAGAAAGGGGGCATTTCTTGCTGGCATCAAAAACACATATGTTCTCTCATTAACCCTTGCCATGTAGTTGATTCTGTTGCTAACCTTCTCCACTATGCCACTTTTTAAAATATATATATATATATTCAAATTACGAGCTATTAACAAATGAAGAATTCAATAGGTCAAAATTGCAAGCAGCTGTCCCTGATACGGATGCGAACCACAAAAGTTTTGAAAAATATTTGTAAACTCTTTAGGAGCTGATCTCCCTCCACTTCCCCCTCCAAAATGTTAAATGGCCAATTTCTGAACTGTTTTAAGTATAAAGATTCTAAGAAGCAGCCTCCAGAGCAGAAATAGTTTGCAAGCTATTGAGTACAACTTAAAACGCCACCATAATAATGTAGGGAAAATGAGTTTGTTTCAACTCTTTTTTGCAGTTTCTCTAATTTTAGATGGGAAAAAGAAAAGTTATTGAAACAGCGGCTCCAAAGAGCATACAATACAAAACTTTTACAACGCAGTACTTTCCTGATATACTGGACTACAACTCCCACCATGCACAGCCCCCATAGGCAATGAGTATGACCGGAAGGTGATGGAGTTCAACATGCACGAAGACCCTAGGCTTACAATAAAATATTAATAATACTGTATTCACAAAAACTATTTATATTTTAAATATGGAGGTGAGGCCAAAGACAACTTGTAACTTATTCTAAGCCTACTGGCATTTTAAAAACCTCATTCAGTTCTTCAACATCAAAGGTGAAAAAAGTTATATAAAGAGTCACCGACAAAGGAGAAATCTACTTTCTGTGGCTGCCAATGCTACTTTCTTCGGGACTTCAACCACATATGAAAAATAGCTGAAAACACTATCTTTACCTACCCAACTGCATCAAATTAGGTTCAAAAGAGAAGTTTTTCTGCAAGTACATCTTTAAGTCACTATCATGCCATCAGATGATGGGGGCAGTGGGGAAAAAGAAAATGCATTAGGCCCTTAATGGAAAGTAGGGAAAAACCTCACTAGCATGAATAAATGGTTACTTCAAACAGTTGCTTCTCAAGAGAGCAGTAACAGGAAACCAAGCAGGGAAATAATTGAAAAAGCTACAAGGACTGCAAAGGTATCATTAAAAAAAAATCCCACACTAACTGATATTGCCCATACAGCCCAAGTGATGTATAAAATGCAACGTGAGCCACATGTACAAGTTTTTAAAGGGTCTGGCAGGGTTTTCGCTCTCATGTTTGCTTGCTTGATCCTCTGCCCTGGGGAGGTGTTAGATATTTTCTAAAGCTGGACAATCACGAATGCTTTCACGGGAGTTTCTGCCTTTTGTCCAGATTTGATAGGAGCGAGGTGGAGGTGGTTCTTCATGTTTCAAGCCGGGACATGTTGCCTCCAGCTGCTTTGGCACATACACTCACAGATTCCAGCCCAATCAGGAACCACAGTCTAATGCTGCTGCTTTGAAGCTGGCACAGCTCCTGAATAGCTTTAAGTATTTATCAGCTCAATAGGTCAAAGGTCTTCAGACACTGGGTGGAGCAGCAATATGCCACAAAACTCACTCTTGTTCTCCTGGAAGACAAAAAAAAAACATGAATAAAAAGGAGAGCAAAAGGCAACGGTTGTCTTCTCAAATTAAAATGCTGGCTCTAAGACAGAGGATACAATTTTTATGGATAATTAAAAGAGCCAAGGAATCAGGAGTGAGGATTGAGCCCTTGTAAATTAAGTATGTATAAATATTTGAGTTTGCAAAAATAGCAAGAGGTTTTCTTCCTCAGTCAACATACCGAAAGGTCCAGCTACTTATTAGTGCAGATTTGAACCTAGCAAGAAAACATTTGGAAGATTTCTCTAATTTCTTAAAGGAAGAACATTTAAAAAAATCTTACAATGTTCCCATAAATCTTCCATATTTGCTACTAAATAATCTATGCGCTCTATGTTGTGACTTCTTCCACGTGGTGATGGAAAAGGGAATATGAATTTTTAGACAAAGATGTTTGTTTTAAATAGGAGAAAAGGAAAGATTTGAATTGTTTTAATAAGTAATCTAAAATTATATTCCCATCAGTAAAAGCAACATCTTAAAAAGCTTACAAAGCAAACATAAAACTGGAATTACTGAATTAAAAATGATCAGCAATTAAAATCCTATTTATATTGTCATTTAGTGGCATATGGAAAAGCCAACAATCACCACACAAGACAGAATCTTAAGAATACAACCATGCTGAAGACAAAGTTACCCAACCATTTGCATGCCAAATAGTTTTAAATTGCTTGCACCAGTGCCAAAAAGCAAACATCTAAAGAGGCATTTCTTTTACCTTAGTAATCTTTCTGCCTTTGACTCATAAATTCAAAGTTCTGCCTTCATGGAAAGCTCACTGGGTCTGAAATTATTGGAAAATATTGTACACTACAGATAGGCTCTGGGTGCTTTTTGATTCAAAAGCGTTATCCTTCTAAGAAGCATAGTCAGAAGAAGTTTTATCATCCAATCCTATCGTAGGTTTCCACATTCTTAGCTAAAGTAATATATAATAATAAGGTATGTTCCCTGTAGCTTATTCAGGATATAGGGGAAGAAGTTGAATACAGTCTTTGGTGATTTATATGGGAATTTACTGTTGGAAAAAAAATAAACCTACTGCTGGAAAAAAATAAAGATACTGAAAACATGGAGGCTGATTGGAAGGATGGTTTAACGGGGAAGCAGAACCACCAAGCATGTCTGTTTCTGGGTATAACTGACCACATGGAGTAGAGAGTGAGAGAGATTTATACTCTGTCTTGGGTTTTGAATTTGCTTCCTGTTTCGGTAGCAAGAAATGTATCCTGATTGGTTATTCAGACTCCCATGGGGTCATTGCAGGGGTAACTTTGTAGGTTGTCTTGAGTCCCAAGCTTGGTTGAATCTTGCTGGGTGATGTAATGAAGGAGCTTTGGGCAATTCCTATGATGGCCTTTGTCCTTGTCTGGATCTGAGTGAGGGCTAATCACATCACCCTGGAGCTGAAGGTCTTTTGTGTTGCAGATAAGATGTCTTTCTGGGGCTATTAACAAAGGTGGGGGTTGCTTTCCAAAAACATGTTTCTCCTTTTCTCATCCAGGGAGGATATTCTGCCTTTTTAAAATATTTCCTAGAATATTTCATTTTTCTAGGAGAAGGGTAGGTGCTAACTTTCTACAGTCTATAGATGCTTTGGAACTACTACTTGTTTCAAGAGTCATGCTTTCCTGTGAAGACAGCTGAGGCAGGTCCTTACACCAAGTCTGATCACCACAAAACAGCAGGGACTGCATCTTTCAGCTTCTCAAAAATATCAGGCAGTCCAGGTTTTTTTGTGCTTGGAGATTTTTTTTTTTGGGTGGGGGGGAGTAAAAAGTGGATTCAGTGTATTCAAAGTTCTAGGTTGCCTGGGGAATTCTGGGAGTAGAAGACCACAGTCTTCAAGTTGCCAAGTTTGGAAACCCCTACTCTAGAAATCTGGAGGCTAAGTTTTGCCTGCCTTTATTTTCTTTCCTGCTTTGCTTTCTGGTTCTCTCCCAATTCTGTAGGAAGAAAGAATCTTTCCCGTAGCTCATTCTCTGCCACTTAAAGTTTTCAGGCAAAGAAAAATACAATTGGATATTCAGTGTGAAATGCTACAATTTGGAATATAGGCCTTATGGAAAACCCACCTCCTAATCGGGTTGTAAAAACACCCCGATACATATGCACTTCTACATTTGTAAGGAAAATTGTCAGCAGACTCACAAAAGCCGAAGCATTTGCCTTTGCAAAAGCCTTCTCTTCTAGCTGAAGCCCACGCGTACAGTCTGAAACCACTGTGTAATTTACTCTGTAATTACCCCTGATGTAATCCAGCCATTGGTGTCTCTCTCAAGGGGAAGAGCTTTGGGTAGACAATAGTGAACATGGGCTGACTGCAACGGTGGCAGTGTCCCAGAGGGCAGTGCAGCAAATCCAGAAGGCTTCTAGGTAATGAGATCGGAGTCATGAATTTCAAATCTAGAGAGGATTGGGAGAGGAAAGAAAGGATGGCATCAGAAACGATTCCAAAAACCTTGGAGTGTCCTGTGATCAACTTTTCTGACCTTCTGACAAGCAGAGTCAACGAGGAAGAGTTGCCAGGCCGATATCTTCCAAACACCATGCTGTAGCAGCAATTACTTGGCAAAAAGTCAGAAACAGATCTTCACTCTAATGAATTGAACTAATTCTCTCCTGCAAACACCACTCCCCTTTTGCTCCCCTTTATTCCCTATGGGTGGGGTCATTCACCGTCCACCTGAGCCTTTGCTCCCGAGTTGACCCTTGTTCCTTAACTCCAGGCAGCTCTGTGCATGTGCACACTGGGAACAGGCTCCAGCTGTTCTTCTGCCCCACTGATCTCTAACTCCGAAGGCAGCTGATAATTGTCAGATGGCTCTGGCCCCATCTCTGCCTCTGACGCAGAACCCTCATCAGAGCCTTCCTCAGATTCCAGGACTGGCCTATGTTCCTCCCACATCTTCTCAATGTCTGAGTCTGCCGCCAGCTCCATTGGCTGCTGGCAGGCCACAACAAAAATGGGGAAAAGCTCAATTAAGAACTGTCTCACTGAGCAACATAAATTTTGGGCTCAATTGTGGTCATAGGTTGAGACAATCGATCGTCATCCAGCTACCTTTTAGAGACTGGCAGTATATGTTATACAGGGTCCTCATGGCCACCTCCTGTAAGGGGAGTACACAATCCAATTCCGTCCCTATTAACTTCACCTCTGCTGGGAGGAACACCGTCAACTGTCCTGATGAGAAGGAAAGAAGCTGCAACTCTGTTTTCTGAATGGGACAACCGCAGCTGGAGAGACATTTGAAGAAAGGGGGAAAAATGTATATGGTGAGCGATGAAAAGTTGGGGTGATCTGTGATCTAAAGCAACATTATGACATCAACATCACTTAGCCGTGGTTGCGCAATGGTTAGGGTGCAGTACTGTGAAGTGGGATATAGGTGTAAGTGCTGTAGCTATTGCTACCCACAGAATTAGTGATGTTCATGAAGACTCCAACTATGCATTTCTTTTGGGGCACAAAGGTTACCTTTTTTCTTTACCTATTCCAAGGGGAAAGTATTTCGGATTTTTTCATAGTGGTTAAAATGCAGTACTGCAGGCTATCTCTGCTGACTGCTGGCTACCACCAATTCGGCAGTTCGAATTTCACCAAGGTGCACTCAAGCCTTCCGTCCTTCCGAGGTGGGTAAAATGAGGACCCAGATTGTTGGGGGCAAGAGGCTGATTCTGTAAACCGCTTAGAGAAGGCTCTAAAGCACTATGAAGTCTCAGTGCTATTACTATTATGCTGTCCTCTCGGATCACTCTGTGGAAGAGGAACTGATGGGGGCACCGCTGACATAAAAGAACACTCAAAATATACAATCAAAATGAGACAGTCTCACAGATCGTCTTCATGAAAGACAGGCGGAGAAGAAAAGGCATATCTGTATTCAATACATTTCTTGTGAATAATTAACTTGCTGTCCCTTTATGAAAAGAGGGACAGGGAGGGTGCCCCATCCAAAGACAAGTACTCTTTGACTCTCAACAGTTCATTTAGTGACCGTTTGAAGTTACAAGGGCACTGAAAAATGTGATTTAAGACCATTTTTCACATGACTGCTGCAGCACCCCCATGGTCACGGGATCAAAATTCAGACGCTTGGCAACTGATTCATATTTATGACCGTTGCTGTGTCCCAAGGTCACCAAATGAACTGTTGCAAGTTGAGGGCTACCTGTCAATTGTGGATCAGAAGTACATTCCAATACCATATTCCCTGGCTTAAAAAAAGACATCCAGAAGAACAATCAATGGGGGTTCACACTGCTTAACTAATTCACATTCAATTAATCGCTTTTTTACTGGAAACCCCCATGTCCCAACACTCCTAGCATGAGTCTTGCTTGACTAACCAAAATGGCTGGTTTCATGCAATACAGGGAGTCCTTGAGTTACAACAGTTCATTTAGTGACCGTTTGAAATTACAACGGCACTGAAAAAAGGGACTTATGTCCATTTGCCACACTTATACCAATTGCAACATCCCTGCTGAAGGTTTGGATGGGTGAGCCCAAAGCCCTTGTTCCAATTCTGTGCAGTTCAGAGAACTGAAAAATCAGACCACCGGCTGGCCCTGCCCCGACCTGATTTTCAGGCCATTCTCAGCTGTTTCTTGGGCCATTTTCAGGCCGATTTTGGCTGGAAAAATGGCCTGAAAACAGCCTGAGAAACTCTCTGTTTTCAAGGGTGTTTTCAGGCTTTTTTCCGGGCTGTTTTCAGACTGTTTTTGGGGGCCATTTTCAGGCCTATTTTGGCTGGAAAAACGGTCTGAAAATGAAACAAAATGAAGAATAGCCTGAAAACAGCCTGAGAAACTTCCTGTTTTTCATGGTATTTTCAGGCTTTTTTCCAGGCTGTTTGGATAACGAAACATTTGCAAGAAAACAACCAAGCTCAGAGGGCATCAAGGGACTTTTCAGCAGAAAAACAGAAAAAGATAGATTTACAAAATCTGGTTACATTTAAGTACTTAAACAACAGATATGAATAGCAAAAGAGCTGGTTCCCTAATATGGTTTTGTACTGGATCTAGCAACCAGATCATTAAAGGTATATATTTACTTACTTACATTCTTGACATTCTAAGCTGCAGATTTCCATGTGCTCCAGCTGGCTAAAAGATATTGCATCACTTTGATCACCATCTAATGCCAGCACCATACCTGGCAGGCTGCCATGTCTCTCAAAGCCCTTGGGAGACAACCTGTGTTATTTGGAAATCCAGTCAGATCGGGGAAGGCTGGTTATCTTGTTATAAGCTGTTCCACAAGAGTCTTTATTCCTGTGGTCTCAATGGGTGGCATTCTCTTGAGGAGGGGACCCTTGTGCAATTCAACTGCTTTCTCAAAAAGTCTTAAAAATGACACCGAATTTGACACGGTATATATTTTTTTCCCTTAAGCTCTTAGGATAAATGCAGTTTGTAAGAAGTAACGCAGTACTTGTTTAGCTTATGTTTCTCAATCTTCAAGGCCTGCTTTGAATTGAGGACATGCGTTTATTTTCTTGATCCACCAAAAACCAAAGAACTGTTGCTTGTTTCAATGTTGTTGTTTCCACTGGAATGTAATCCTTTTCCATTCAACAATTCCAAGAACATGGAATCTTTCAGCTGGCAGAAGCCAGGGCCCATTTATCATTCATGGATCCACTCCTAGCCTGTTTGTCCCAGCCAGGACTAAGGATTTAACTTCTGCGGCCGGTGTTTATGAATATTCAACTCCTGGAGATAAAAATCTCCCTTTGTCCAATGTGAGCAGGACTCGTTGATCTATTTACAGAGTCACCTGACAGAAGGCAATTCAGACCTCAGGGGATTATACCAGCAGTTTCCATGTCATCTCATATGCACGCTTTCAAGTTTTGCCAGCAGTGCCTAAAGCACACAGAAGGATGCTTTTCAAATTATGAATCAATCCAAATTAAACAGAGGCATGTTATTCTGTTTGCTAAGGGAATACATTTTGCTACAAAATTGCCATCTTAATATGAAAAGCAATCAAGAGGTATCCAATGCACCTTTTCGGAGGCAGAAAGAAAGCTGGAATCGTCCTCCAGATGTGCTAAACTGTCTTTCCCATTGCAGAATGCCACTGGGAACGTTGGGATGTGTATTTTAAAAGATCCAGAAAGTGTGAAGTTCTTGGTGCTGAGCTTGGTTGTTTGCCATCAGAGTCACCTTAAATGCTCAAATGAAAATGGCAATAGCACTGAAGACTTACATACCGCTTCACAGTGCTTTACAGCCCTCTCTAAGCAGTTTTACAGAATCAGCAACTTGCCTTCAACAATCTGGATCCTCATTTTACCAGCCTTGAAAGGATGGAAGGCTGAGTCAACCTTGCTCAAATGAAAACAGCAAAATAGCACTTAGCTCTAAATAGCATTTAGACTTATATACCGCTTCACTGTGCTGTCATGCCCCTGTTGGAGACATGCCCCTGAGGGAGAGGAGAACAGGTGACAGGGAGTGGAAGTGTGGCTCCGAAGGTTGTGGAAGAGGCTGGGGAAGGGCAGAGGCCGGCTGACCAGTCAGAGGAAGACCCAGACCCATCCCCTCTCCATCCGAGGGCATGTAAAGAGAGGATAAGGGAGAGAGTGAATGGCATGGTCTACAGGGGAGGAAAGGGCCTTGATCCTTTTCATGGGCTGCAGCTGTGAGAACTGGTTAAAAGGACAGACATGCATATGGGCCAGTGCTGGAAACAAAGAGTGGAAATATTTCTAGTCTGTCGTTCCTCTCTGAGTTTGGCATCCTTCCCAGTGTGTGTTCTGATATCTGTGGAAGTCTTCAAGCCCTTAATTGCTTCAGTGTGGTTTGTGTTGTTTTTACTCTTTATAATTTATAGGAATTTTTAGTTTAAATGGCATTTCCTCCTTTTTGTATTTGTTTGTGGGGGAGTTGTCTCCAGTCAAGGATATTTGGAGCTTTGAAGAAAAGTGAAGGAATAAAAGGGGATTCATCTGTTTTTTGACTGTGTTTATTTTATATCCCACCTTGGGTCATCATCACACATGTTTTTACAGCCCTCTCTAAGCAACAATCTGGGTCCACACTTTTCTAACCTCGGAAGGATGGAAGACTAAGTCTACTTTGAGCCTGTCAGGATTGAATTGCCAAACTGCAGGCAGCTGGCAGTCAGCAGAAGTAGCCTGCAGTACTGCATTTAACCACTGCACTACCACGGCTCATGAGCAACCAACCAGTGTTTCTCTCTGTTCAGAATGTGAACTTTGCAGTTTTCCAAAGAAGAATCAAAGAGGCCATCTGTGTTAAGACTGAACAGTCCTCCCTCGCTCAACAGAGAAGAAGTATACAATAGCACCAACCTCCTGTTGACAACGCAGTCCTTTCAGCACCAAAAAAGTTCCATACCTGTTTCTACACTAATTCAGGTGAATCTGGAGGATACAGGTAAACCCCAAGTGGCCTCAATGACTTTCAAAGAACTAGTGACCAGATGACTGCAAAGAATATAAATCCTTCCGCACCAGTAAGTTAGAAATGAAGAAGCTTCTTGGATGAGAAGCCAAACATTTTCAAAGAAAAACAAAACAAGAAAGTCCAATTGCCTTTTGGAAAACAAAAACAAAAAACACCTTTGGGACAACCAGGACCTGAATGATTGATAATCTCCATAGACTGAAGGGGTAAGCCACTTGTATACTGTATAAAAAGAGAGCAAACCCCACCCTCTTCCAGCACTGATGATGTTACTCAGGGGTGCGGTTCTCCTGGTTCTATGTCTGCTGCTGTTTTGGCCCACCCACCCTCCTGGACTCTTACCTGATCTTTATTTCCTGCTTTTTCAACTTCAGCTGCTTTGCGTGGCATAGCTGCGACTGAAAAATCAGGAAAAAAGTTCTTTTTCAAATGCTGCACACCCGCGCTCAGCGCTGCTTAGCTATCCAGGCTGCAAAGTGATGATGTTTCACGCACGCACAGTGCGCAAAATGTAAATCACCGAACCGGTAGTTACATCGGTCGGATCCCATCCCTGATGTTACTTAGTTGGATAATTACATTTCTGCAAGCAGATAGCCAAGCTCAGAGAGTACCCAGAATCCCAAAATCCTCCTCCTCCTTTCCACAAATCCCATTCCTTTCTAGCACTGATGATGTTACTTAGTTGGGTAATAAAACACTTTCAAATAGACAAGTATGCTCAGGGAGCACCAAGGACTCTGTCGTTCAGTCCTGAGCTACAGAGATTTCTCTTCTATTGGATCTGGAAAGTGCCATTTTAGGGACTTACCAATATCATAGATGACCTTTATAAATCCATAAAACTATATGTTGCAAAGCACACACGTAAATAATGTTACCACAAAATATGTATGGAAAAATGCAGATTGATGTCAACACTTCTATTTTACTCATAGTAAGTTTCAAGTTCAACATTTCCCCCTGAATTGTTCTTAGAAGATCAAGAAACAGCACAGGAGGCAGGGCTACATAAGCATTTAATAGTGAGAAAATTAATGTAAGAGATTTAATACAATGGAGCAGCCGTTATCGATAAATTCCTTTAAAGCATAGGATTGTCATTCAACAGATTAAATAATAATCCAACATAAAGTTTTTGAAAAAGATTTACAAGATAAAAGGATCCATGGCAATTTATATAATAGGCTTAATTTAAATTTGAGTACCTACCCATTACAACCAATGACTTTGTTATAAAGGTAAGAAGGGAGACCTTTAAGGTGAGCGTTGTTATCCACATAAACATACTGCAGTTCCCGGGAACGACCTAAATCTGGATTTAAGAAACATTAAAAAGAAAATTTAAACAAACACATGCGAACACACATACACATACCTTCCTGGTGTGTCAGTGAACATGCCTACCACCTGAGCACACTAGAAAAACCCTTTTATTATATAAATGGAAACCGTATAATAACCAGACAGGTTCTGCAATGAAAATTATCCTCTAATTTCCACGTTTCTGTCTGGGAATATATGCAAATAGCTTCTTTTGCAAGAAATCACAGAAGTCTCATTAAATGGCTGGGAAAAGAACAATGCAGAGTTCCAATTTTCTTATGTGATTTTGTTTTTTCAAGAAGGCTGCCAAGATTAAGGAGGGCTGTTTCATTCCAAGAAAAACAATGACATGACTAAGAATAAAATAACACTCCTCTGCATTTCTCTTTGTGTGTTTGTGCGTGCATGAACCTGTGAATGAGAAGAAACAATTTGATTTACAACGTTGTTTTTTTCTTAGCTCCAGGAGATGCAGTTTGCTTCACTGAGACCAAGCAAAAAGTACAGACAGTCTTCCATTTACGACCACAAGGGAGTCCAAAATTTCCGTGGCTAAGTTGTTAAGTGAAGTTTGCCCCATTTTGACCATTCTTGCCACGGTTGTTAAGTGAATCGCCACAGCTGTTAATGACACAGTTGTTAAGATGTTGAAACAGATGGGAAATCAAAAGCCTTGGAAGTTCATCAGAACTTAATTTGCAAAATTGTGATGTACTTCCCTAATTGAAGCTGCATTTTTATTTCTTTCTAAGCTAGTATTTTATGGTTGTATAAATTTAATTTTGCCATTAAAACTTTCAAGTGTTATAAGGTTTCTAAAAATGTTCCCTAAGCTGAAACGGTGGCCTAAACCCATTTTAAAAATAAACAACAAATAGTTGGGTTTCCCCCCCCCCCCCCCCCGATGGTCCTTCTTTCAGTCTTTCAGCCATTGAGAACTATGGTATACTGTACATATCTGTAGTATCAACACATCCATTGTATCTTTGCTTGTTCCTTTCTCATGAAAACTTCCCCATGACTTAAAAGCTGAGCCAAGAGAAGCCGAGCCAAACCACAGAAAGACTACCTCAATGTTAGAAATGTTCAATCTCAGTAGTGCTCTTGTGGCTCTTCTCCTTAAAGCTTTAAACTTCTGCAACAAAGATGATAAAAGATCGGGAAAATGCATTGTAGGACGAATGGTTGAGGGAGCTAGGTAGGTCTAGTTCAGTGATGGCGAACCTTTGGCATGTGTACCAGAGGTGGCATGTAGAGCCCTCTCAGTGGGTACACACACCATCACCAGCTGCTCTTCTGGTTTCTGGCACGTTGGCCAGCTGGTCTTTGCGGGTGCCAGAGCACCAGAAAACAACCAGAAAAACAGCCAAAAAACACACTGTTCTCAGGCCGTTTTTTGGGGCCATTTTCAGGCTGTTTTCCAAGGCCATTTTCAGGCTGTTTTTGGCATGAAAAATAGCCAGAAAATGGCCCCAAAATGATCAAAAACCAGTCCATTTTCCAGGCACTTTTCAGGCTATTTTCCAGGCTGTTTGCAGACCATTTTTGGTGTGAAGAATGGCCTGAAAACAGCCCAGAAAATAGCCTGAAAACTGCCTGGAAAATGGACTGGTTTTTGGTAATTTCTGGGCCATTTTCTGGGCTATTTTTGTTTTCATGCCAAAAACAGCCTTAAAAATGCCCCCCAGTGTGTTTTTTGGCCGTTTTTCTGGATGTTTTCTGTGCTCCAGTGCTGGCAAAGACAAGTTGGCTGGCGTGCCAGAAACCAGGAGAGCAGCTGGTGATGGGTGTGCATGCCCACTGAGAGAGCTCTATGTGCTACCTCTGGCACACGTGCCATAGGTTCGCTATCACTGGTCTAGCCTATTAAACAGAAGAATTAGAAAGGACAGGATAACTGTCTTCCAGTACTTGAGGACAGAGAAGAGATGGACCTAGCCTCCACCTCCACCTAGCCTCCTAGCCTGCACCAGAGGGCAGGACAAGAAGTCATGAGTGGAAGAATATGCAAGAGAGATAAACCTAGAAGCAAGGAGACATTTTTTGATTGTGAGAATAGTTAATTGATGGCATAGCTTGCCTCCTGGAGTTTGTGGGTACTCCACCACTACAGGTTTTCAAGAAGAGATTTGTCTAGGATAGTATACTCCCTTGAGCAGAGAGTTGACCTTTTAGGTCCCTTCCAGCCCTATGATTATATAATCATGTGAGAAACACTAAAAAAACCACAATCCTTTTCCTAAACATGTTCCTTTCAGACTTTGTAGAAGAAGGAAGGTAGCATCTGAAGTCACAAAAGGAAGTTTGCATATGGCTTTTTTTTTTTTTAAAGCAGTACAGTTTATCTGCAACATTTCCATTTTTCTCCTCTTAGCGTGGGAGATCAAAGACTTTCTACTTGGACAAACTCCATGAATCCTAACAAACCCCAATTCAACTATACTTTTTAAAAAATTGTCCTGAAGGCATTGGCATCTGCATTCCACGTGGCCGAACATGGAACAAATGGTCTTATGTGTCTGCCTTGGTTTTTTTTTTAAATTTTTAACCTACTGTGAAAGTAGAAAATTTTTGTGGTCAGAGACAGTAAAGGAAGCAATGTTAACAAATGCAAAGGTTCAATTTATGTGTGCATGATTTTTTTAAAGGAAGAGAATACACACATCCTCAAAACATATGGGCTGGCATAGCAATATCTTAAACGAGGGTGGGCGACTGCAAAAGCTGCACATGGTCCTTAGCACATTTGCAGTCACAGAGCTTTCCAAGAACACACTGCTAAAATTTGGCAGCAAACTGGCCAGATTCTTGATGCTGTGATTCTGATTTTTGTTTTGCTTTGCTTTTCCTCCAAAATGAGGGTGAAAGTAAGGGAGGCATACCGGAGGAAAAAGCACTCGAATTCCCACCTTAAAGGGACCATTAGGACTTATGGAAATTATGCTGCCAAATTCTGTTATACACTGAATTTCAGCAGAATTTCTTGAGCTGCCTTAGGTTTTGTGTGTGTGTGTGTGTGTGTGTGTGTGTGTGTGTGTGTGTGTTAAGAGGTGAAAATAGAAACATTTTCTTCATATAAGTTTTCCTCTTCCTTATCATCTTTAACTTCTGGGAAACAGGCCACACAAATTCAGCTTTATTTATCAGAATAACAGAGCTGGAAGGGACCTTGGAGGTCTTCTAGTCCAACCTCCTGCACGAGCAGGAGACCCTGTACCATTTCAGACAAATGGTTGTCCAATCTCTTCTTAAAGACTTCTAGTGTTGGAGCATTCACAACTTTTGGAGACAAGTAGTTCCACTGGTTGATTGTTCTCATTGTTAGGAAATTTCTCCTTAGTTCTAGGCTGGAACTAGGTTGGAATTTCATCCTGTGATTTCAGATCCTTCAAGTGTCATAAAACTACCTGGTTGTGGCAAAAATCTACAGTCCCTAATCTTCAGAAAATTCCTATTTGTTAAACCATGCTGTATTGAATATAAAGTACCGGTTGGATTCTCACAGCTTGCTATGCCACAAACACCAGTTTATCAGCAATATTGGTTGGGTTTATTTGCAGAAGCTAAAAACTGATATTGCTCATCATTGGTGTAAGGATGTAGGAGGCACCCTGAAAGGCTGAAAACCACATCTCAAAAGTGGCATTCTCAGTGAAATTGGCAAACTGTGAACTTGGGTTAAGCTAACAGTTCATTAAAAATCAGCTAATGGAGAGAAATTATTCTGGTTTTTTCCTTGTTTTGTTTAACCTGATCTGGGGATTCAGCCATAGAGTGCGGACTGTAACCTCAACATTAGCCCATCGAATTGTTGGGTTCATATAAGGAAACTTTGGTTTAGCATAATGCATAAACCCAAACTATGTAAAACTGGAAGACTTTGATTAGTTATCTATCAGATACTTTTTGTTTTCTAATATCTCATTTGTCCCCTTTCGCAGCTAGTCCCTCTGCCCATATATTTTAGAATTTAATTCCCCAACAGCCAAAACAGCACTCACCAAGAGGCAAGAATGCAAGCTGGTTTCCCGCCATGGACAACTCATTGAGGATGGGAAGCTGGCAAAGGTGGCGAGGGACATACCAGAGATGATTCTGGTCAGCAGTGAGGTACTGAAGAGAGAGGCACATGTGCAGCTTTTCAGGCAAGGTTATCAAATGATTGGTTGAGATGTCCAGCGTCTGCAGCTCTTTAAGGTCTCCAAGCTCTGCAAACACAATGACAAAAGCAACCAAAAGACATTACATTTAATATTTTATGAGAAACACTTTAAGGAAAATCCAGAATAAGGGAGTTGGAAGGCATCTTGGAGGTCTTCTAGTCCAACCCCCTGTTCAAGCAGGAGACCCCATACCATTCCAGAGAAGTGGCTGTCCAGTCTCTTCTTAAACACCTCCAGTGATGGAGCACCCACAACTTCTGAAGGCAAGCCATTTCATTTTCATTATCAGGAAATTTCTCCTTAGTTGTGGATTACTTCTCTCCCTCATTAGTTTCTATCCATTGCTTCTTGTCCCACCTTTAATTACCTTGGAGAATAGGTTGACACCTCTTCCTTGTGGCAGCCCCTCAAATACTGTAATCCAAATTCAATTCAAAATCCAATTCAAAGTTTTAAAAATACCATATACATACATATATATACATATATATACATACATATACATTCAGCAGAATCTCATCTGCCATCCTCAGGCTTCTGTATAGAGTTAGTTCCTGGTTTCAAATTTGAGGCTGGTCCATTCTGATTGGCCGGGAGCCTGGATCTGTGTTCATTGGACTTGGAGTTTGATTGATTGGTGTTTCTGGTTTCTTCTGTCTGTTTTGTGGCTTTGATTGGCTGGCAACAGTCTGTTCTTGTGTTGGAGGCTTTCAGTGCAGCTTGGCTCCGTGTGAAGGGACGGCTGCTCTTCATTAGCCGTCCCTTCACACACCCCCCACCAGGCACCCAGGTGAAACCCAGCTTGCTAATGAATAGCAGCTTGCTAATGAAGAGCAGCCGTCCCTTCACACAGAGCCAAGCTGCACTAAAAGCCTCCAACACAAGAACAGACTGTTGCCAGGCAATCAAAGCCACAAAACAGACAGAAGAAACCAGGAACACCAATCAATCAAACTCCAAGTCCAATGAACACATGTCCAGGCTCCCAACCAATCAGAATGGACCAGCCTCAAATTTAAAACCAGGAGCTGTAAGACCCATATCCATACAGAAGCCTGATGATGGCAGATGAGATTCTGCTGAAACGTTGCTACAACTTTAACAGAACTACAATGACGTGGGATAATACCCGAAGGAAGCTGAACAGCACATATATAAATATATATATATAAATAGGAGTTGCAACAGCATCCTTTGAATGTATCACCAAACACCACAGGAGGATTTGCTGTTGCTAAGGCACAAGTTGTGATTGACCTATGTTATTATAACTATGAAACTTCTGAATTATCTGACATGACCTGCATAAATCAGGAATCTGATAGCATCTGTTCAAGCTACCAAATTTTATTAAAAGGGCTAAACTTTTGTGAACATGAAAGCTTTGCATTTTAATAAAATGTAATACTATCAGATTTCTCCTGGTTTTTGGATATATTCGTTTAATATGGCTCTCCTCCTACAAGGTTCACACAAGCTGGTAAGACTTTTTATTCATGGATAGTCTTTATGAAGCTATTGGGATTCTGAGCCATGGTAATGCAGTAGTAAGAGTGCAGTACTGCAAGCTACTTCTGTCTGCTAGCTGCCTGCAATTTGACAGTTCGAATCTCACCAGGCTCAAGGTTGGCTCAGCCTTCCATCCTTCCGAGATTGGTCAAATGAGGACTCAAATTGTTGGGGGCAATGGGCTGACTCTCAACCGCTTAGAGACGGATGTAAAGCACTGTAAAGCGGTATATAAGTCAAAGTGCTATTGTCATTATATTCTTCTGAAGTACAAATGTCGTGTAGCACATTTAACAAAGATTCTTTTCTGATTTTCTTTGCAATCGCAAGTAGAAGATGCTATCCTCGCAGCCATGCCAAATGATTTTATGATCGCTGTCCCTAACAAATAAGCAAGCAATTCTCTTAATTTGAAGCCCCATTAGACACAATGGGGAAAAAGATAGGCATAGGGAAAAGCCACATATCCCTAAATGGGAAACACTCAAAAAACAATATGAAAAAAAAATAGTTTCCTGCAAGGTTTGCCATAAAGATCATAGCCATCACATCTTAATTGAAATCGGACAGTTTGCATTGGCTGTGTTATGGTGAAAGGGAAGCTCCAGGACACAAAAGTTCTAAAATGAAATCCCCAGAAGAAAAAAAAAATGAGGGGCCATTTTAACCGGATGCAATAATATTTCAAGACACAGAAGCAATAAAAACAGCAGCATTTGTGTTTATGATCATTAGAAGATAGGAACAGATCTGGGACTATTCTGCAGGTGCTGGAGGAGGAATGGGGAAGGGAGAGGAAGAGGCAAATGACAGCTCATTATGAGGCTGGTAGGCAATACAGGATAATGGAAGGGAACCAGGTGGGATACGCTGGGAAGGTTTACATAATAGAAAAGCAGGATAAAAACAAAGGTTTATATGTAAAGTTTTCAAACAAATTTAATCAAGTGGGCTGGGGGACAACTCATCAATTCTAGTGAAGGCAGCTTCCTGGTTCTCCTTTTTCTATTCTTTTTGGAATTAACTTAATTTCTTTAATTAACTTAATGTTAAATTCTAACTCAAGAGCAGGTGTAGGACACAGATAAAAAGATACTTTAAATGAATACAGGTAAGTTCACTACTTATAGCCAGAGTTAAGCCCAACATTTTTGTTGCTGAGCAACACAGTTAAGCGAATTTTGCCCCGTTTTAAGACCTATCTTGCTACAGCTGTTAGTGAATCACTGCAAGGTGCAAGTCAGTAACACGGTTGTTGAAATGAATTTGGCTTCCCCACTGTATTTGCTTGTCAGAAAGTTGCAAAAATGGATCCCATGACCCTGGGACACAGCAATCATCATATAAATATGAATCAGATGCCAAACATCTGAATTTTAATCACATAACCATGGAGATACTACCACAGTGATGTGAAAAATAGTCACAAATTAAGAATGAGCTGCAGTGGTGCAATGGTTAGAGTGCAGTACTGCAGGCTACTTCTGTTGACTGCCAGCTGCTTGCAATTTGGAAGTTTGAATCTCACCAGGTTTAAGGTTGACTCATCCTTCTATCCTTCCGAGATGGGTAAAATGAGGATTCAAACTGTTGGGGGCAAGAGGCTGACTCTGTAAACTGCTTAGAGAGGGCTGGAAAGCACTGTGAAGTGGTATATAAGTCTGCTATTGCTTGGGAAGGAAGGAAGGAAGGAAGGAAGGAAGGAAGGAAGGAAGGAAGGAAGGCAGGCAGGCATAGTGGCAGAGTGGTTAGAATGCAGTGTTTCAAGCTAACTCTGCCCACTGCTAGAAGTTCGATCAAGGTTGACTCAGCCTTCCATCCTTCCGAGGTGGGTAAAATGAGGACCCAGATTGTTGGGGGCAAGAGGCTGACTCTGTAACTGACTTAAGAGAGGGCTGTAAAGCACTGGGAAGTGGTATATAAGTCTAAATACTGTTGCTGTTGCTATTTTTCAATGTTGTTATAATTTTGAATGGTCACCAAACAAATGATTGTAAGTCAAGACTACCTGTATATATTTGCCACCCAATTGAAACAAAATTTATACCGAATGGGAAATATGCTTGTTGAGGAATGTTAAAGATATACATCATGTGGGAGTTGAGCTATTTTGGTTTTTATTAAATTTAGAAGAAGCCAAGGAACGCAGGCAGCAGAGGACATTTGTTCATGAACTCTCTGTGCAAAACATGACATTCAGAATGATGGGATGCTAGAAGAAAAGGTTTTGTTCAATGAATTATCCAATTTTGGCAACTGGATTAGAAGGTATGAGTTTAGGAAAAAAACAAACTAGGGAAAACCCAAGGAATGAGCTGAGAGGAGACAATTACTTTTGTCTTCCTACCAAAACAAGAAAAAAGATAGAAAAAAGATGCCTACGAAGATTCTCCATCATCCAGGTCATGTTTGTCCCAAAGGTGCTTCTTCCAAAAAGGCAACTGAACTTTCTTGGTTTTTTTCCCCCTCTTGAAAAAGTTTCGCTTCTCATCCAAGAAGCTTCTTCAGCTCCGACTAAACTGAACTAAAAAAGCTTCTTGAATGAGAAGTTAAATGTTTTCAAAGAAAGAAAAAGCCCGAGAAAGTCTGGTTGCCTTTTGGAAAAAGCACCTTTGGGATAGAAAAAAGAGGAAGGAGGTTAGATCCCAAAGGGACAAGTTAAGTTCTGCTTTGAAGAAGAAAAACAAAGGCTCTAATCTCTTCCTCCCCCAAAAAAAGTTTTAAAGAGAAAGTGGGAAAATAAGCATCACTTCTATTAGCTACTCAATAATTCTTCTTCTTCTCCTTCTCCTTCTTCCTCCTCTTCCTCCTCCTCCTTCTCCAAGGCACAGGCCTACAGCTTGCATATCTTTCTTGATGGTGTCTTGCCATCACTATTTTGGGCACCCGCCAGGTTGCTGGCCATTGGTCTAGTTGGTAGGCAGTTTTGGCCATGGTGGAAGGTGCTGCTTTCTGGACACGACCATACCAGCGGAATTGGCCTTCTCTCATCTTCTCTATAAGTGGTGCCACACCAAAATGTTGTCAAATGGTGTTATTTGTGACGTGATCAAGAAGGAAGATGCCCAATATCCAACAGAGCATTCACATTTCCATGGCATGGAGATGGTGTTCGGTCCCGGTTGTTGCTGCCCAGCATTCGGTGCCATACAGTGCAACAGGGCAGATGGTTGTCTTGTAAATCTTAAGATTTAAGACAGGTTTTTGGAATAGGGAGTTAAGCCAGCTGAGGAGGGGGGGTGCGACTCCCCCCAACCCCTGCTAGGTCTCCCCTGTCTTTAGCTATCTCTATGGGGTAGCTATAGCCCCAAAGCCGGTTGGCTTGGGGCACTCCAGCGGCTAAAGCAGCAGAAACCGCACATGATCGCGGATTCCTGCCACCGCGGAGCCTTGCAAACCTTTCCCTTTTCCGAAAGCGGTAGAATGGTGGTCAGAAATGGCTGCCACAAAGAAGCTTTCATCTGGAAAAGAATGTGCAGGAGGAAGCTGAAAAGTGAAAGTTTTGGCTGACTGGGAGGAGAAGCAACATCCAAGATATCCTGGAATTTAAATTTTGGAAAAAGATACATCGTTCCCTAAGAAGATCTAGAAGCAGCGATTGAAAGTGAAAAGGGAAAGTTTGTTTTTTCTCATTCTCCTTCCTAACGGTGACAGCAGATGAATGAGAAATTGGAAAAACCCGCTTTGGCATCAGTAGGTAATCAAACTGGAAAATTAAAGCCAAGGAGATAATAAAGATTTCTGAACACTGGAAAAAAAAATTTTTTTATGCTGTAAGTGGGAAGGGAGAGGATAAGAATTAAGATTAGGATTTGGCTGGAGGAGACTGCTTGGAATTTAAAAGACTAGTCACTAGAACAAAATCATAACAAGACTTCGAAAAGACACATTTTAATTGGAACTTTGTAACTGAATTACAACCCCAGGAAGAGAAAGTGAAAAAAAGAAGAAAGTGTTAAATGAAATAGACTGTGTGTATCTGGACTGTTTGGTGACTTTGAGACTTTTGGAAATTCTTATTTGAATGATTAAAATCATTTGGGTTGTTTAAAAATATTTTTTTTACAATGGCATTATTTGTGGATGAACTGAAAATGGAATTTATAAAATATAAAGAAGAGGAACAAGAAGGGAAGGGATTTTTTGGCTCCATTTTTCATTTTTTAGAAATGGCAATTTCTACATATGAGAAACTACAAGAACAAGAAGATTGGGATGCAGAAGAAGCCATCTTTAATGAACAAGCAACTTTATCTGGGGAAGAAAGGGGAAAGGAGGGAAAGAGAATGGAGAATTTAAGGCTTAAAAAAACAACCAAAAAAGGGAAAAATAAGGTGAAAAGTGGACACAATGTCAGAAAGCAACAGAAAAGAGGAATACAGAAGAGGGTAGAGATTAAGAGACAAGGGGGGTAAAAAGGGTAGAGTGGAGAAGCAAGGGAGGAAGGAAGGGAAGAGAAGCTATAAAGGTTTGAAACAAGATGTAAACAAACAGGACTTATTTAGAGATAATGGATAAAAATATAACTGAAAAAGAGATTCTGCAAAAGTACACAAGATTGTATTGTTGTATTTGTATCAGAAATAATGTTAGAAAATTTGGAACAACATATGATTATAAAATGTGATCAAATATTCAACGTAATTTAGTGGAAATTTCTTTTTTTTTGAACAAAATAAATGAAATGAAATATGAGAGAACTGAATTAAGAAGGGGAACATTTTAATTACATAATGTTTTAAAATATAAGTGAAATGGGGTGAAGTAACTACGCAAAATTAATAAGTGTTCCCATAGAAGCATGATACCTATTTGAAAAGGAATATAAGATTTATGAATAGTAAAGCAACAGAAAAGAGGAATATAGAAGAGGGAAATGAAGATGAAGATTGAAATAAGTTGTAAAGAAACAGGACTTATTTAGAGATAATGGGTAAAAATATAACTGAAAAAGAGATGCTGTAAAAATACATGAGACTGTATTGTTGTATTTGCATCAGGAATAATGCTAGAAAATTTGGAACAACAAATGATTATAAAATGCGATAAAATATTCAATGTAATTTAATGAAAATCTTTTCTCCTTTGAACAAAATAAATGAAATGAAATATGACAGAATTGAATTAAGAAGGAATGGGAACATTTTAATTCCATAATGTCTTAAAATATAAGTGAAGTGGGGGGGGAAGCAACTACGAAAATTTATAATTTATAAATTTATAATCATGGAAGCATGATACTTACTTGAAAAGGAAGGTATAAAATGTTTAAGATTTAAATGAATATTAATCTTAACGATAGAGTTTAATTGGTATGGATTGTTGTTTTAATTATATTATATATTTATATTTTTTCTCTTTTTAATTATAGTGTTTAGCTTTAGAATGTACTAAGCAGAATCCGAATGAAAGTTATGTATTATTTTGAGTGTTAAATTTAGGGGAAAGATATAAAGGCATCATACTCCAATCAGTGATTACAGGACAAATTTTGTGTGAATGAGAAAAGAAACTGGACAAAGAATATAACTATAATATAACTATAATAACTATAATGATTTAAATTGAGATAAAATAAATAAAATAGAATTAAGAGAGTGAAAAGAGGGGAGAAGCTATAGAGAAAATGTTGAATGGTAATAAGATATGGAATAGTATATAAAAGTGAGCATGAACTTGAATTTATGTCTGTACGAAGAGATGTAACCCGGGATCAAGCTGCTTTCAAAAAAGAAAGCAGCTTTTATGTTTTTATGTTATGTGTTTTGTTTGTATATGTTTGTTTTTGAAAAAATCAATAAAATTTTTAGAAAAAAAAAAGATTTAAGACAGGTTGACATTCGCCTGTCACATTAGCTGCTAAAATGTTTTAAGAAATCATCATTAGCTGCATGTTTTAAGAAAAAGGAAGATGAGCATTGAGTCTTCTGAGTCAAATCAGATCAGATCTTTATTAAGGAGATAGATCAGCCTTCTGAGTCATCCCAAACAAAGCCTGTCCAGCAGCACAAGACCATGAAGAGTGCAGCCTACATAATACCCAAACCTCAGACGGACAAGCAAAAGGCTCAGCTATTTTCAGACACAGCACCTTGGTTGCAAGGCTATTTTTAGTGGCAGGGACCGCCCAGTTCAAATCCTTCAAAGCTGCCAGCTGGCAAACTGGCAAAGATCCAGAAGCAGTGCAGGCCAAGATATAGGTTCCCCCCTCCCAACTCTTAGGGAGGGGGGCAATATTCTTCACCTTTGTCGTCCAGCCAGAAGAATCCTCCTTCAAATTATCATCACTCCTTCTTATACTTGGAATACCAAATTCTGGACATACAACAGTGCAATCCGTCCTCAGGTTATTACACCAGAGAGACAAGGGCTGAACTGCTCTTAAACCAACCTGTCATCCAGGACAAATGGAATTATAGACTACTTCTAATTCTGCACCTCCGTGGAGCACGATTGGCCAGAACTGGTAGCATAGTCAGAATCCTTGCCAGGTAGGCTGTTGTAGACTTACAACAGTTCATTTAATGACCATCTGAAGTAACAACGGCATTGAAAAATGGGACTTACAACCGTTTTTCACACTTATGACTGTTGCAGCATCCCCAGGGTCACATGGACCAAATTCAAACCCTTAGCAACTCATTCATATTTATGACAATTGGAAAGGAATGTTTACATCTCAAGACTTCCAGAGATACTAAACTAGTATTATGCAGTGTCAATACACGATTATACAGAAAAGAGAACATACAGTAAATAAAGCCCATATCACACTGCACCAACGGATGGAAAGAGGATGTAAAACGGAGAGAAACACTTGCCATCCGTTGGTTAACGCGATTCATCCGTTCTGAACTCACTGCTTCCGTTTTTCATCCTCTCTATCCGTCTAGCATCCATCCACTGAGGTTCCATCTGCTCAAAAAGTTTTGAGCTGCTCAAAACTTTTTGAGCGGAAAATGTATCCAACGCATCCGTTCTACATCCGCAACGCAAATGGGGAACATCCGTTCTACATTCGTCATCATCCGTTACGCGTCCGATATATCCGCTAGGCATCCGCTGCGCATCCGCGCAACTCACATCCGCTCCAGCGGAAAACGGACACAGGGAGGAAGTGAAACGGACACGGAATGGACACACAGCGTTAGTAGCACGAATGTAGAAAGGATGAAAGTAGATGCAGCTCGCATTTAAAGCATTAAAACAGAAAAAACGTTCGCAGAGGGGACGTATCTCGGATATTTAGGATGTCTGGAGGATGCCTGGAGTATGTGGAAGGACACCTAGCGGAAAAACGATATTTCCTATAAAAAGGGGGAGAAATCACCTGGATCTCACTTTCAGTCCAGCAGCACTGCTGTGCAGACCTCTGCAGTCTTCATCTGGCTCTTGCTCTTCCACAGCATCCAGTCATCTCCACCATGGATCGTAACACACTTCTTTTGGTAGCCACCATTGTTCTGCAACAGTGTGAAGCCATCTACAGGCTCTTTCAACTGTTCTACATGAAGAAAAGGAGGCGGCCAAGAAGCGTCTGGGTCTGAAGATGGATTGCGAGAAGAGCCGAGTACGGACTGTATGACAAGCTGATGGTGGAGCTGAGGAACGAAGACCCTCAGGCATTCCAGAACTTGATGAGGATGCCTCCAGCCATTTTTGACGAAGTTGTGGAGTAGCTGAGATGCAGGTTGACCAAGGCAAGCACCAACTTCCGGCCTAGCCTGGAACCTGGGTTCAAGGTGGCACTGACTCTGCGCCACCTGGCCTCAGGGACCACGTACAGCAGCATGCAGTACGGCTGGAGGGTGCCACACAACACCATCAGCATTGTGGTCAGAGAAGTGGTGCAGGCCATCATTGAAGAATACCTGGAGGAGCTCCTACAGTACCCCTCCACTGAAGAAGGCTGGAAGAAAGTTGCAGAGCAGTGGTATCAGAAGTGGAACTTTCCCCACACACCGTTGGAGCCATAGATGGGAAGCACGTGGCCTGCAAAGCTCCAGCCAAGTCGAGGTCCACTTATTTCAACTACAAGGGCTTCTTCAGCATCATCCCAAGAGGACAACAGGGGACGGTGTGTTGAGGAAGGTCTCAGACAGCTGGCTCAGCCCCGTAATGTTGAGAGCCCCTTCCTCCATGACATGGGGTGTCAGTCCCAAGACCGATGACAGATGTTCTGAGGCTGGGCTTGGCTGTGGGGTGGAGGAAGGAGGAGTGTAGTGGGGCTGTCTGGTCTGCAGCTGGGTGAGGACTGGCATCAGTGGCATCGGTGGCGTGGGTGGTATCTGTGGCGTGGCTGGCATCGGTAGCGTGGGTGGCATCGGTGGCATCAGTGGAACCGGCGGCGTCCGATGTACCTGTGCCTGGACTGGGAAGGGCTGCCTGTGCTGCTGGAACTCCTGGTAGCCATAGCCTTGGTTGGTGAGGGCCTGTGGAAAGCCTTGGAAGGGCTGTGACATAACCTGAGTTAGAGGAGCAGGCCTGGACTGGGTGGGAGCAGGTTCATCATGGTCTGGAGGGTTGTGAAGAAGATCGGTGATCCTCTCCTTGATCACCTGGTAGTGGGATTCGGACATGTCCATGAGGGTCTGGCTGACGTAGGTGAGGAAGGGCTTTCTGTTAGAGGATGGTATGTCGGTGTGTACCAGCTGAGAGAGGAGATCTACACTGCTCCTGATGGTGTCTCTTATCTCCAGCAGGATAGTGTGGCTCTGCCCCTCTGGTCTGCCTCTCTGCCTTTCTATGGAGGTGGAGCTGGGGGTGGATGCGGGTTGGGCTGTGGTGGAAGTGCCGTCTCCTTTCTCCCACTGCGTCAGGGGGTCCTCCACGTGCTCTGCCAGGGGTAGTACAGCTGTCGGGGGGGTCTCCGTCATGGCACGCTCCACAGATACTTGCCTGGACACAGGAGCTGACTCTTGGCCAGAAGAGGACTGGCTCTCAGCAGGCTGCCTGAGAGAGAGGGTTGTGAGAGGGGCTGCTCCTCGGAGGCGGATCTCACCCTCCAAGAAGCTGCACTTGGCCATCACGTAGGTCTCCCGGTCCGTCAGCTTGACCGCAGCCTGGCCAGATTTCTTGAGGTGCAGCTTCCCGTACCAGGTGTGCATGTGCTTCCACCAGCGGAGGAGCACCTCTGAAGTGTATCCCAGGCTCTCCGCCTTCTCTCTCCAAGCAGCCTGCTTCCTCTTGGTGTCTCGATAGAGCCTGTGTCCCTTCCGCCAAATATATTCATTCTCCCTCAGCCACTCCAGCACTTCCTCCTCATGTTCCTCTTCGATTGTGTATTGCCTCCTCTCCCGTTCACGCGTCTGCCTCTTCTTCCCTTTGGCAGGGCCATATGGGCCCTCATCAGAAGGGCTTCGAGGTTCTAGGGGCTGCTCTTCCACACACCACCACCAGCAGCAGCAGCAACAACAGCAGCAGCAAAAGCAGGACCACCAGCAGCAGCAGCAGCAGCAGCAGCACCAGGAGCACGAGCAGGACCAGGAGCATGAGCAGGACCAGCAGGACCAGGAGCAGCGACAGCAGAGTAAGCACCAGCAGGACCAGGAGCAGCGCCAGCAAGCACCAGCAGAAGCACCAGCACCAGGAGCAGTGCCAGCAGAGTAAGCACCAGCACCAGGAGCAGTGCCAGCAGAGTAAGCACCAGCACCAGGAGCAGTGCCAACAGAGTAAGCACCACCAGAAGCACCACCACCAGAAGCAGCATCAACAGAAGCACCACCACCAGAAGCAGCATCAGCAGAAGCACCACCACCAGAAGCAGCATCAGCAGAAGCCCCAGCACCAGAAGAGCGAGCCCGGGCAGCAGAAGCCCCAGCAGAAGCAGAGTCAGGGCCAGGGGGTCCCTCTTGCCAGGGCTGACAGCAGATGGCAGAGGCTTCCGTTTCTTCCCCATGGTTGTTGGGTTGCTGGCTGGCTGGTTGGCAAGCTGTGTCTGGAAGCAGGTCTTTCCTCTGAATGGTGACCTGCTTGCAAGCTGCTTCCCTTTATATCCGTGGGGCTGACGCAATGCATCCTCCCTGCATGCGCAGTGAACGCTAGGCATCTGCTGGGCATCCGCTAGGCATCCGCTAGGCTTCCGCTCTGCATCCGCTTCATCCACTCGGCATCCGCTCTTTCCATTCCGTGTCCGCTTTGCTGTGCTCCCCCGGAAGCCTTGCGTTGTGCCATCTGCTTCCATCCGCTTCCATCTGCTAGGCTGCCGTGGAGCATCCGCTTTCAATCTGCCCTACATCCTCCCCCTGTCCGTTCCTTTCCGTGTTGTCCGCTCTGGTTATGCAAATTCGGGGCACTTTTGAGAGCGGATAACAATGGATGGAACATTTTGCTTGTCCACTGTGTCCTTTTTACAAACGTTTTGCATCCGTCGGCCAGTGTGACAGGGCCTTTAACTCATTATCAACCAGGTTGACCTTAAGGGGGAGATGTGATAGTTATGAGTGAACTCTGGGCTCCCCCTCTCAAAATACAGAGCTGATTGGGGAATTCTGGGTGTTGAATTCTAGTACTTTTTGAGGAGTGGTTTTTAAACTAGAGATAATTACCCTCAAAGGATAATATTGTGTGTGTGTGTGTGTGTGTGTGTGCAACTAAATGATATTATTTGAGACCACAAGGGTTCATTTGGTCAATCGTTTATAAACTCCTGTTCTGGAAGAATTGCAACGAAATCGTGGCGGCACCTCCTGAGGCATGTAGCGGGCAGTGCTTAAGGCCCTGTCACATCAGCCGACGGATGCAAAACGTATGTAAAAAGGACACAGCGGACGAGGAAATGTTCCATCTGTTGTTATCCGCTCTCAAAAGTGCCCCAATTTGCATAAAGAGAACGGACAGGAACGGACGGGGAGAGGACATAGCGAGTATGTTTAGTGGATGCTACACGGAAGCCTAGCGGATGGAAGCAGATGACACATCCGCAGGGCTTCCGGGGGAGCACAGCGAAGCGGACGTGCAGCGGAAGGAGCTGATGCAGAGCAGATGCCTAGCAGATGACGCAGATACATCACAGACGCCTAGCGGATGCAAAGCGTTCACTGTGCATACAGGGAGGATGCATTGCATCAGCCCCACGGATATAAAAGGAGGCAGCTCGCAAGCAGGTCACCATTCAGAGGAAAGACCTGCTGCCAGACACTTCTCCAGCCAACAACCATGGGGAAGAAGAGGAAGCCTGTGCCTATATCTTCCAGCCCTAGCAAGAAGGACAAGGCCACCATCCCACCTCCTGGCGCTGACTCTGCTTCTGCTGGGGCTTCAGCTGCTGGTGCTGATTCTGCTGGTGCTGGTGCTTCTGCTGGTGCTGCTCCTGGTGCTGGTGCTTCTGCTGGTGCTTACTCTGCTGGTGCTGCTCCTGGTGCTGGTGCTTCTACTGGTGCTTACTCTGCTGTTGCTGCTCCTGGTCCTGCTGGTGCTGCTGGTTCTGCTGGTGCTCCTGGTGCTGCGGGTCCTGCTAGTGCTGCTTTTGCTGCTGTTGCTGGTGGTGTGGTGGACCAGCCCCTAGAACCTCAAAGCCCGACTGATGAGGGCCCATATGGCCCTGCCAGAGGGAAGAAGAGACAATTGCGTGATAGGGAGAGGAGACAGTACTCCATCAAAGAGGAACATGAGGATGAGGTGCTCGAATGGCTGAGAGAGAACAAGTACCTCTGGCGGAAGGGACACAGGCTCTATCGAGACACCAAGCGGAAGCAGGTGGCTTGGAGAGAGAAGGCGGAGAGCCTGGGCTACACTTCGGAGGTCCTCCTAGGCTGGTGGAAGCACATGCACACTTGGTACGGGAAGCTGCACCTCAAGAAATCTGGCCAGCCACGGTCAAGCTGACGGACCGAGAGACCTATGTGATGGCCAAGTGCAGCTTCTTGGAGGGTGAGGTCCGCCACCGAGGAGCAGCCCCTCTGTCAACCCTCTCTTTCAGGCAGCCCACAGAGAACCAGTCCTCTTCTGGCCAAGAGTCAGCTCCTGTGTCCAGGCAGGTATCTGTGGAACCCTCCACGACAGAGACCCCCCCGACAGCTGCACTCCTCATGGCGGAGCGTGTGGAGGACCCCCTGATGTAGCTGGAGCAAGAGGAGGCCACTGCCACCAGAGACCAACCCACACACACACCCAGCTCCACCTCCACAGAAAGCAGGCAAAAAGCCAGACCGGAGGGACAGAGCCACACTGTCCTGCTGGAGATCAGGGACACCATCAAAAGCAGCGTACATCTCCTCTCTCAGCTGGTACACACTGACATACCATCCTCTGACAGAAAGCCCTTCCTCATCGATGTCAACCAGACCCTCATGGACATGTCTCGAATCCCAGTACCAGGTGATCAAGGAGAGGATCACAGGTCTTCTGCACAACCCTCCAGGCCCAGCTGAACCTGCTCCGACCCAGTCCAGGTCTGCTCCTCCACCCCAGGTGATGTCACAGCCCTTTCAAGGCTTTCCACAGGCCCTCACCTACCAAGGCTACGGCTACCAGGAGTTCCAGCAGCACAGGCAGCCCTTCCCAGTCCAGGCACAGGTTCATCGCACGCCATAGGTACCACCGATGCTACCGATGCCACAGACACCACCGATGCCACAGACCCAACCGACGCCTCACCTCGCTCACCTGCAGACCAGACAGCCCCACTACACTCCTCCTTCCTCCACCCCACAGCCAAGCCCAGCCTCAGAACATCTGTCATCGGTCTTGGGACTGACACCCCATGTCATGGAGGAAGGGGCTCTCAACATCACGGGACTGAGCCAGCTCTCTGAAAGCTTCCTCCACACACCATCCCCTGTTGTCCTCTCGGGGCCAGGCACCCCAACGGCACCTCAGACCAGCACTCCAGCCACTGCCACCTCCACAGCACCTGGACCCTTCACCCCTGAGACTATGGGCACGCCTCAGAGTGATTGAGAAGAGTGCCAGAGACTGGGTTGCTACCTGTTGACTTTATCTTTGCTTGGGACACTTTACTTGGGTCATTTTGCTTTTACAGTTTGTTATTAATAAAGTTTATCTTTGCTTCACACACTTGGTTCAGTTCTTTTAGTAAATAAAGTCTTGGTGGAAACTTTTAGAAATGGTTTAAGCCTTTGCATGCTTGTGGGATGGGTAAGGATAGCAGTGGGATGGGTAATAGCTGTGGGATGGGTTAGGATAGCAGTGGGATGGGCAGGGATACCTGTAGGATGGGTAATAGCTGTGGGATAGATAAACCTCCAGTGCAAGCATAGTGGGACTTTATGGTCCACCCTCCCAGGTGCCACACCTATGGCCCTTTATTATCAATAACAATTTAATCATTCATCAACACATTTCAACATAAACACAACTCTTTATTAAATGCCCTGTTCATTGTAGGGCCACTCAACATACATGGCACAATCTCATCAGTGTGATCAGACAGGCTCAAGGAAGCATCCATTAACCATCTACCATCCTGTCTTGCCACTCCACTGCTCCAGCTGGGGAGTTGCACCAGTGTTTCAGGAGGTTACGCTGCTTCTTCCCTTCACATGAAGCTCTGTTGGGGCCTTGCACATCCACAGTATCTATCAGGTTTCGCCCTTGCCTCCATTCACCAGGCTCCCTGTCCCCATTGCCTTGTTGGTGGTCCACGAGCCTGTTCTGCAACACTGGGTAGCGGGTGCGCATGAGATTGTGCAGGATGCAGAAAGCTTCCACAATGTTCCTCACCATCTCTGGGCGATGCTGCATGGTGGTGAGAAGTACCTGGAACCTGTTGGCCAGGATGCCAAAGGCGTTCTCCAACACCCGTCTTGCCCTGGACAGCCTGTAGTTGAAGATCCTCTCATCACGGGTGAGGTATCTGGAAGTGTAGGGCTTTATGAGGCAGGTTCTGAGGGAGAAGGCGTCATCCCCCATGATGAAGTAGGGCACATCTTGTGTGTCGTTGGGCAGGGGGTCTGGATCTGGGAAGCCCATGATCAGGTTGCATTCCAGCCCCTCCTTGAGGTGACTGGCGTTGTATACCTGGGCATCTGAAGCTGACCCATTCCCTGAAGCATCGATGTACATGAACTTGTAGTCAGCATTGACCATGGCGAAGAGGATGATGCTGAAGAAGCCCTTGTAGTTGAAATAAGTGGACCCTGAGTTGGCTGGAGCTTTGCAGGCCACGTGCTTCCCATCTATGGCTCCAACGGTGTGTGGGGAATCTTCCACTTCTGATACCACTGCTCTGCAACTTTCTTCCAGCCTTCTTCAGTGGAGGGGCACTGGAGGAGCTCCTCCAGGTATTCTTTGATGATGGCCTGCACTCTGACCACAATGCTGATGGTGTTGTGTGGCACCCTCCAGGCGTACTGCATGTTCCTGTACGTGGTCCCGGAGGCCAGGTGGTGCAGAGTCAGTGCCACCTTGAACCCAGGGTCCAGGCTAGGCCGGAAGTTGGTGTTTGCCTTGGTAAACCTGGGTCTCAGCCGCTCCACAACTTCGTCAAAAATGGCTGACGGCATCCTCATCAAGTTCTGGAATGCACGAGAGTCTTCGTTCCTCAGCTCCACCATCAGCTTGTCATACAGTCCGTACTCGGCTCTTCTCGCGATCCATCTTCGGACCCACACACTTCTTGGATGCCTCCTTTTCTTCCCGTAGAACAGGTGAAAGAGCCTGTAGAGGGCTTTGCACTGTTGTAGAACGATGGCGGCTACCAAAAGGAGTGTGCGACGATCCATGGTGGAGATGACTGGATGCTGTGGAAGAGCAAGAGCAAGGTGAAGGCTGAAGAGGTCTGCACAGCAGGGCTGCTGGACTGAAAGTGAAATCTAGGTGATTTCTCCCCCTTTTTATAGGAAATATCGTTTTTCCGCTAGGTGTCCTTCCACATACTCCAGGCATCCTCCAGACATCCTAAATATCCGAGATACGTCCCCTCTGCGAACGTTTTTTCTGTTTTAATGCTTTAAATGTGAGCTGCATCTGCTTTCATCCTTTCTACATTCGTGCTACTAACACTGTGTGTCCATTCCGTGTCCGTTTCACTTCCTCCCTGTGTCCGTTTTCCGCTGGAGCGGATGTGAGTTGCGCGGATGTGTAGCGGATGCCTAGCGGATATATCGGACATGTAACGGATGATGACGGACGTATAACAGGTGTTCCCCGTATGTGTAGCTTTTGTATAACGGACGCGTTGGATACTTCATCCGCTCAAAAGGTTTTGTGCAGGTTAAAACTTTTTGAGTGGATGAAATCTCAGTAGACGGATGCTGGACGGATAGAGAGTATGAAAAACGTATGGAGTGAATACAGAACGTATGCATCGCGTTAACCAATGGATGGCAAGTGTTTCTCTCCATTTTACATCCTCTTTCCATCCGTTGGTGCTGTGTGACATGGGCTTTAGAAGTTGAGCATTCAGTACTGCCACCCTTTTGGCATTTATAGGTGGCAATGGAGAGCTGCCAATTGGGTTGGCGGTCACTGGTTGGCTTAAACTTGTTTTGGTCACTTCAGGCACTTTGGTTTTTTTGATCTATGACCTTCTGAGTAAATTCCTTCTTTTTCTTATCCTCTTTTTTTCTTTCTTGTCTTCCATTAATTGTTCTTCCTTTTCTTGCTCCTTCTCTCTTGGAAGTGCCTTCTTCCAAAATTTCTCCCTCATCGGTTTGCATGGGAAAAGAATCTGTGCAAAATTCTGCTGAAATATGGAATTTTTGACAGATCCTTAGGGCTATTAAAGCCCAGTAGGACCTGTCCCGCTACATTCAGTGCAAAAGTCAAATTATTGAGTTAAAATCCTGATGAAGTCCTTAGGAAGTTTGCAGCAATTAAAAAAAAAAAGGTCAAATGTTTTCTTGGATGAGAAGCAAAATGTCTTCAAAAGAAAAAACAAAGAAAGTCCAGTTGTCTCCTGAAAAAAGGCCCCTTTGGGACAATCATGACCTGGATGACTGAGAATCTCTAAAACTTTTAGCTATGCAATTTGTGATGAACACCTTAGGAATGATGTGGGAGTCGGAATGAATTTCCAGAGGGGGAAAAATTGCAGACTACAGGAACCAGGAGCATCACTCAGGTGACCTTGAGGACACAGATAAACCTCTAAGTGGCCTCAGTGACTCTCTAAAATAAAGCAAATGACCAGCTGTCTGCAAGGAATATAAATCCTTCCATTCCCCACCATCCAGTCAGAGCTGAATAAGTTTTTTGGATGAGAAGCGAAACATCTTAAAAAAAAACAAAAAACAAGAAAGTCCAATTGCCTCCTGAAAAAGCACTTTTGGAACAACCATGAACTGGATGGCTGAGAATCTCTACAGACTTTGAGAGTGCATTAAGGTAATAAGGGAGACAAAGTCTTTTTGACTTCTCTATCTTTACTGCCTCTGTGAACATCTGGAAGATCTATCATAAATACCTGTCCCCCTTTTAGAAGACAATCCTTTTGCAGGCTACTGTAACATATAGCTGGGTTGTCAGACATTGCCTGCCTTTGGATAAAGTCTAGTAAGGGACAATATCTTCCAAGACATCCAACTATTCCTTTGAGCTTGAGAACGGGGCTACTAGACTTCTCTGTGTTTATGGAGATTCTCAGTCATCCAAGGTTCTGGTTGTCCCAAAGGTGCTTTTTCAAGAGGCAACTGAAGATATTTCGCTTCTCACCCAAGAAGCTTCTTCAGTTCTTCTTCAGACACCTCTATGATTTGACCTCTGCTACTTGTAAAATTGATGCCTCAACAGGGTAATCCATACAACTAGGAAAAAGCACATATGAGTGGATTCAGAAGTGACAACATGCTTTGTTAAGAGGAGATGCACCGTCTCCTCAAGCTCTTTCTTGATCTGGCCATCTTAGTTACCAGTTCATTTCCAGCCTGTCTGGTTTCAGGACAGGCTGACTCAGTCCAGAAATAGCTTTGATTTCCAGGTGGATGACCACTGTCAGATCTGGATAGACAGTGCAACCCTACAGCTCAGCAACTTTCAATGCAATATAATATGATATTCTTCTGCATTGCCTGCAAGAGCCACTGTTTTGCAGTCTTTCTCCTCTCTTAAATGGGCATTTGCAATTGGTATTCCCAAGGAGAGAGTGATGATGCCCATGACTGCTTCAGTGAAGAGTTCTATAGGGTTTTGACCTCTTCCCTCATGCTGTTGAATATATGAGTGAAGTTCAGCGGTGATATCAACAGTGGGCTGATGATACACAATGCACATCACCACCATCAGATTAGACCAGAAAGGATAGCTGACTTCTGTCTTGGAGGCTTTCTGTCCTGGCATGGATGGGTTAAAACTGAGATGGTTCCATTGTTGTTAACATATGCTTTCCTCTTTTAATCATTGCAATTTAAAATTTTAAAAATTAATAACTGATTTTATATGTTACCTTTCTTATGGTATTATTGTGCAACACATCCCCTTTTTTGTGGCTGATCCTAACTTCTCCAACAAGATATTCCAATTCAGGCTTATCTTGATTCAGATTACAGACTCCATGCTAAGCCATCTCTGAAATCTGTGTCTGGTTCATGCCCTACATTTTATCCCGACTCCAACAAACCATACTGTTGTCTCACCTTCCTTATTCGCTGTGTTAAAATGTATCCAAAGCAATAGCGTCTATGTTTGAACATGACAGTAATTAAGTTTGTAAACAATTATGTTTGCTGGTAAATTACATTTTACAGCTAATCTAGCCATAAAAGCCAACAGCCCATTGATAAAGCTAATGCTTGAAAGGAAAATTGAAAAGGCACACATAGCTTTACACGTCAGCAAGAGATTGAAAAACTTTACAGCTTCGCTTGATTAACATTTCCCATGGGATGTAGGAGCATGCGACCGACCAATGCAACTTTTCTGGAATTCAAATATTTTTGTAAAAGTAGATTAAGATCCCCTTGGTAGGATAAATGATAAAGTAGGATAAAGTTCCCAATCTTACCCTATTTAGCTTGTTTCTCACCTACATTTCCCCTCCCCAACCTCTTGATGAATCCCTCTCTGAAATGGGTTCATCCATTTGATACAGGACATATCAGTCTTAACATACTCTAAACTAAATCATATTGCAGTTTTTTTCTTATGCATGACTGTATATCACACAGATTGACATTGTAGATCAACTATATACATAAATTATGTATGCTCCTAATTCATATTATTTATTGTTGCATTTGAATAAATTACCAAATAGAATATTTTCAGTATCAGACTAATTGTAATATGTTGGATGATGGCTGCATAGATCTACATTTCTTAAGAATCACAGAAGTAATAGAATAAGAAAATTATTAGAAAAGTGAACAAATAAATTAACTCTCCCCTTATGTCTTTTTTTTAACTGAAGGAAATAATTTGCTATTTTGAATGGGAAAGCAGCCACAGAAATGTTAATTCTCATCGGGCGAAAAACATTATACTCAAAATCAATCTTAAGAATAATGTCATCCACACATTATTTTGCAGAAAACAGGTTTCTATACTGAAAGCTGCCTGATATCTGTCAGAAAAACCAATGGATCTTTTTGTCATAAACTTACAATGACCATTTCAAGAAAACAGTTTCTCAGCAAGGCATCTAAATTGTATTTTGGACCAGCTGTTATTATGGTACTATACTATACAAGACAAGCAGCAATGGATGGAAACTAATCAAATAGAGAAGCAATCTAGAACTAAGCAGACATTTCCTAACAGTGAGAAAAATCAACCAATGGAATAATTTGCCTTCACAAGTTGCAGGTGCTTTATCACTGGAGGCTTTCAAAAAGAGACTGGACAGCCATTTGTTTGAAATGGCATAGGGCCTCCTGCTTGAGCAAGGGACTGGACTAGAAGACTTCCAAGGTCCCTTCCAATTCTGTTATTCTATTTCAGTATAGAAAGCTGAAAACGGACAAACACCACAATAGAACAGCACCCAGCTGACCTTCTCCATGAAAACCCTAAGAGTGAAGTTGAACCTGACAGACCCTACAGCCCAAACATTCATGGAATGAATAAGTCTACACAACGGAGAATACGTTTTATGTGGCCCATAGCATTCAGAGATTTGCAGCGTTGAAAGCCAAGCAGGGAAGGCAAACTAATCAAAGCATATTTTTTGAAAAATAAAGTAAGAGAGAAGCAGCAACTTCCTGCAGATGTTTTTATTGTTCTAGTCCAATAGTAGCAAAGCAATCTCTTTCACTCAAGCCCTTTCCTAACCATGTTGGTTTGCAAAGAGTGAATATGCAGCCAGGAAGAGCTGATTCTTTGAAAGCAACTGCTCTTATGTTTAAAACAACCTGCTTTATTTTCCTTTTTAACAGGAAAATTGTGTTGAAATATATATGGCAAGGTAAGGTGAGAATAAAGTTAAAACTTTTGCAAAATGCTAGAATAAGAGAAGGATTTGGCTTGCCTAATTGGGAGTTGTACGAAATTGATGTGGGTAAAGGAATGGATAACATTAAGAAATACTAGATTGTTGGTATTAGAAGGACATGATCTGTTGTTGGGGTGGCATGCTTTTTTATGGTATAAAGGTATGAAAACACAGGGGTACTTTAGAAGACATAATATACGGGAGTCTCTGTGGTTAAATTGGAAGACAATGTTATTTGAAAATTCCAGTCTGGTTATCGACGAGGCATTTTCGTATCCTATAATTTATATTTATATATACATACATACATACATACATACATACATACATACATATATATAT
>BLBF01000077.1:8251009-8286968 GCA_015471245.1 Laticauda colubrina | reverse complement strand
TGTTTAGCTTGTCTACCTAACCCTGGTTGGGGAACCCAGGCTTAACAGATATTAATGTATTTGATATTTGATTGAAAGTATGAGAGGATCTATCACGTAATTGTAATTGAAGACTACGAAAGGGTTGCCCAAAATAATATGTAAATCAACCAGCACACTTTATGTATAGATATGGAAGATGGTTTATGTTTTTATGTTATGTTTGTTTATGTTTGTCTTAAAATCAGTAAAATTAAAAAAAACACAAATATATGCTCTGTCTTACATATTGGCAAAAAAAATCAGAACATAAAATACAAGCTGAATAGTCAAGACCTTGTTGATGATTCAAACTCTGTCAAGGACCTTGGAGTACTCATCTCAAATCATCTAAGTGCGAGAGCCCACTGTAACTATATAGCCAAAAAGGCATTAAGAGTTGTTAATCTAATCCTGTGTAGCTTTTTCTCTGGTAATATCACACTACTGACGAGAATATACAAAACATTTGCAAGACCAATACTCGAATACAGCTCATTAGTCTGGAACCCACATTACATATCTGACATTAACACAGTTGAGAAAGTCCAGAAATATTTCACAAGAAGAGTTCTCTGCTCCTCTACTCATTGCGGAATACCTTATGCCACCAGACTTGAAACTCTAGACCTCGAAAACCTAGAACTACACTGCCTTCAGTCCGATCTAAGTATAGTAGATAAAATCATACATTGCAATGTCCTATCTGTCAATGAATACTTCAGCTTCAACCATAACAATACAAGAGCAAAAAATAGATACAAACTCAAGATAAACCGCACCAAACTTGATTGTAGGAAATACGACTTCAGCAACAGAGTGTTCAATGTCTGGAATACTCCACCTGACTCTGTGGTTTCTTCCCCAAACCCCAAAAACTTTAACCTCAGACTGTCTACTATTGACCTCACCCCTTTCCTAAAAGGTTTGTAGGGGGCATGCATAAGCGCACCAATGTGCCTATTGTCCCTGTCCTATTGTTTCTTTTTATTTTCTTATATGTATCCATTTCATGTATTCATAACTCTAGTTTATACTTATACCTGTTATCTTATAATTGTTTGACAAATAAATAAATAAAATAAAGTGGTGAAAGGTAAGCTGCTCATGTAACCGAAGGTTTTCCTCGCATCGCTGCAAGTTCATTCACTTTTAAGTCTGGTCCTCTTGGAAATGTGTCTGGCATCCCAAACTTGTCCTATTGCGCATGTTTGTATGCTTGTTACTAAATTAGTAAAGCAGAATGCCTATTAAGAAACAGAAAAGGAAGGTGTTTCCGGGCTACGGTTTGTCTTTTAAGTTAGACTCCTTGCAAGAAACAATCTTTGATTGTTGCATGGGATTATGCTGGAAGATCACGATACAAAACAACAAGGCTAGTAGCTAAATATTACTCTCCCAAGGCCTACCCATATCACAGTACCGAAACCATACATTTGACTTTGGGATGATCATTTCACTCTCAAATGCTACAACAGGAGTAAAAAAAGGTACATTGTGCTGTTTGAAAAGCAGTGGGAAAGTTTAGTAGCTGAGCCCAAAAAGGAAAAATGTTGTTGGGCGCTAGGTTCCCGCCCTTCTTTCCCCCTCCCCTTTAGTTGTAAAAAGGGACAGTGTAGTGGATCAGTAGTTATAATGCTGGGCTTTTTGGCTGGAAAGCTGGCAGCTTAGGTTCAAGACCCTGAGTGCCACATGATGGGGTGAGTTCCCATCCTTGCTCTTGCTCCTGCCAACCTAGCATTTTGAAAGCATGCAAATGGGAGTAGATAAATAGGTGTCACTTTGGTGGGAAAGTAACAGCGTTCCATGCATCACATAATCGTGGAAATGTCTTCGAACAGGATTGTCTTTAATGGTCTTGGAACAGAGATTGAGCACCAACCCCTAAAATCAGCAATGACTGGCAGAGTAAATTCCTCAGATAACTCCTTTACCTCTTTTTTGTAAACTCCTCAAACAAAAAAAAATCTATTACCATTTCAATATTAATTTAACAGTTTTATTTCCATGTGGCCTCGCAAAGATCTTTTGAAACTGAAGTAATTTTGTATTCATATAATCTGTGACAACTCCAGAAAAGATTCCCAATGAGGCTGCTTACTATCTGTTTCTGCATATGAAGCAAATCTTGAGATTCTGGACAATATTAATTTTAGCTGCAAATTGGTTGTTAATGCAAATGCACATGGAATTTTTTTCACACAAATAAAATTGAGAACTGATAAAAGTAACTTGCTGGGATAGATCTGTGAACCTTTGTCACTTTTGGATATGCATTATTATAAAAAAAAATATCTGCTGTATAAGGATTAGAACTTTTATTTATGGTTCATTGCTAAACTCGAGTTTCAAAATGATAAGAAAAAAAACCACTTTAATATTTAATGTGAAAAATATTAAGATATTTTTCTTTCATGGCCCATTAAATATTTAATGGGCCATGAAAGAAAAATATCTTAATGTCCCGCTGAATGATCATTAAGATACTAAAATGAGACCAAATCAAGTTAGTCTGAAAAACTTTATTAATTTTCCTCACTAACTCCTGCAAGGTATTTCCTGTATATATTTAGCAATTTGTTTAAATGAATTATCAATAAATTTATACATTGTTAATAGACTGCTTTCACAGTAAAAAAAGAAGGAAGCCTAATATACTAGGAGAAATCTATGTTTAAGCATGGGATGGTAAAAATGATTCTGTATACAACGTATTTAAGCACCTAGGATGACAACTATGACTTAGGACATGTGAGAACAGATTGTCCTTGGTTGATTTTTGTCTGATAAAATTAAACTTGGAATGTGGAAAACAACTGATTACAGTTCCTTCATCTACCAAATTCAGAATATCCAGAAGGTAACATGAAAAACCAACTATTACATCAACATGGTTCTTTGCAGGATCAGACACTGGGGACATGACCTGATATTCTTAGCTAACTTTAGACTGCAATATAGATAATATTTTGAGAATAAATTTATTGTGGTAGTCATTGCCAAAGCTGTTTAATTCATTTACCATGAAAGCTGGCAAAACATGAAGCTTTTCAATTACAAAATCAATAATTAATGCCAAATGCTTGCTGAGTAAACTTAGCTTGCTTTAATTAAATATTACATGATGCTACAACTTATACACTTTATAAGTCGCAAATGTCAAATCCAAAATAATAATAATCCAGAATTTCCAAATCTTATCAGATGTTAAAAAAATTGTCTGCTATGTGTTCAATAGATCAAAATGCCAAAAGTTAGTTCCAGACATTTTTATTAAAAAACATTTTTCTTGTAGAAAAATAAAACTCTTGATGGGGCCCCAACTTCTGTAACAATGGAGCTTAAAACATCAACAGAAGGCTATAACATAATCAGCTGCCATTTTTACATGTTTTAGAATTGATTAGAATCTGAGCTTTGACAGAATGATACCAGCAATACTACAGTGCCTATCATTACATTTATCTGAGAGAACATTCATGTTGAATGCATGCCAAAATGTGGTGGGAGAGATCAAAATCAATATACGACTGCTCTCCTAATAAAACAGCTTCTCTTGTAAGAGCCCTTTAATCATCTCTCTTTATATAATTGCACGATTTATCTACCTCTTCAGATGATAATATAAAGGTCAAGGTTTCCCCAACCAGTCGTGTCCGACTCCAGGGTACAGGGCTCATTTCAATTTCTTGGCCGAAGGAAGCAACGTTGCCTGAAGACATTTCCGTGGTCAGGTGGCCAGCATGTCTATACACCAAAGTTGCACGGAATGCCGCTATCTTCCCATCAAAGTGGTACCTATTTATCTACTCGTAGGTGCTGGGGCAGGAATGGGAGCTCCCCCTGCTGCATGGTGCTTGGCTCTCAAATCTGGACTGTCAGCTTTCCAGCTGACAAGCTGAGCATATTTAATCACCAAGCCACCGCACCCAATAATATACCCAACAATAAATAATACAACTATATTAAAAATCACACTGATGTGGTTATTAATTTCAGTCAAGCCAAAGGTCCTTAAAGTAGGGGCCCTGCTCTTCTCAAAGGGAACTTGTTCCATTGGAGAGGTGCTACCTCAGCAAAATGCTTTGGAGGTTCTATCTCACTACCTTTTCTATGCACACGTGGTAAATAGAGACTTATTTGTGAAAGGCAATCTCTTGGATATTCTGGCCCTGAACCAGGGAAGGGTTCATCTTGAATTGTTCTTAGAAATCCTCTGGCAAACAGTACAGCTCCTGCAGCAATTGTGTACTCTGGTCGTACCTTGTCTGGGAATACCTGGGAAGGTATTTAAAATGGATGCAATTTAAATTCTAAAAATATACTCACTCCCCCCCATGCAATCACATTCTTGCTCAAGGCAATGGTGACAAAACTGCAGTGATAAGCTGCATCCAGCTCTCTGCTAGATTGGAATGTGTGGTTATTTACTCACAATTATGAGAATCATAGCATTTCCTTAAAAGGGTTTTATAAGTGAAGATTTGCAACCATGAAACCTGCTAGGGAAGTAAGTGCTGGCAAAGCAATACCAGAAAGGACTCTTTAGAAGACCCAGGGAAGCAGATTTAGAGGCCAATTTCCTAACTGAGATGAATTATTACAAGCAGCAGAGGATGAATACATAAACATTTTGGGGAAAGAAAAAGTTAGGGGACCTTAAGCAATCTGATTTTAAATCACCAATTCAACATTGACAGATATTTTAATGGTTAAAACCAGTGATATTTTTTAAAGAGTCAGAAATATCACATACCTAAAGATTTTAACACATGGGAAGAAAAGGTTTAATATCCCATATTTTATATAAATGGAGAATAAAATAAGCAAGTATCTTTTATACCGAAAGGTATAAAAATCCTAAATAAAGCATAATAGACAAATAGTCATTCTGTAATATAACCTTTTTGAAAGTTCTCATATAAAAACCCTGCGCTACCTTAAAAAAAAGTTAAGTTTTGCTTGAAAAAAAATCTTCATATAAACTGCAGGAATCCAGCATGAATTGTAAGAAACTTAATTATATCCAGGAACCTACTTTGGAATTAAATATTTTGAAAACATGTTGGACAATTTTCAGTCAGAAGAAGTTTCTGACTTTATGAAATGCCCACCATTTGACATTTTCAATTACAGTTATTGTCCATCTGAATTTCTATATTTGGAAAATGTTAGTAGAAATAGTGTATTAGGATTCAGCATTCACTATAAAGTTCTTGCTACATTACAAAAAAAAATAACTTTGTGCTTAAGGTTGTACTAATAAAATAATAAATATAAATAAAATAAATAAAAATGACTAAGAATGATTCCAAATAATCATAATTAGACTGTGCTGCTTTTATTGTACTTCCAGCAAAACAACATTAATGTATCGTGATTAAATTATACCATCCCAAATTAATACCTTAAAATATAGTACCTGTGGCACAATATATCAGATTATCTGATACATAGGAAATGAGGTAGAAGGTAATAAGGGTTTCAGTCATTCTTCTGATAAGTAATCTGCTTTCAACAAACTTAATGCATTTTAATACTGTAACTAAGCATTTAATTTTAAGTCAGCAATAATGAATACAATTAATGGAAAGAGTAAACTAAGAACAGTTGACTAATATTATTTAACACAATTTTCAAGTATTATATAACGGGTAAAAAATTGTATACAGGAGCGTGCCTTACCTGCTGGCAAATATTTTAGCTGATTATTAGCTAATCGAAGGTGGCGTAGAGACCGCAAATGCCCAATCTCTGGGCATACAATTTCAAGAGCATTGTCACTCAAGTCCAGAAACTGCAGTTTTACCAAAGAACCAATTGCTTTAAGAAAAAAAGGTAATATATTTCACTTAGAATGAGACATCTGTTAATAATAGCTTATTTCTAAAACACAAGATAACTTGCTGTAGATTAGAACATTTATTTGCACAGCCTTTCGTGCAAAGTTTATTTCAGCAGTTATATGCAAAAAATGTTGAGGGAACAAAATTATATTCCCTCTAGAGCAGGGTAATCAACCTTTTTATACCTACTGCCCATTTTTGTATCTCTGTTAGTAGTAAAGTTTTCTCTAGCCGCCCACCGGTTCCAAGGTAATGGTGATTCATAAAGTAGGGGACAAAACCCCTACTGCCCACCATGAAAGCTGGAAAGCCCACTAGTGGGCAGTAGGGACCAGGTTGACTAGCACTGGCGTAGAGTCTAGAATATCGTATCACTGGACATTAGGAAGTTAGGTGAGCCCAGGTATGGTGGTTGCTGGTATTCTCAGTTGCCATAATACAGTATTTCTCTACCTTGCAACTTTAAGATGTGTGTGAGGGCTAGCTAGGGAATTCTGGGATTTTAAGTCCATATATTTTAATATTACGAAGTCTGAGAAACATTGCCATAGTCATAGTACATGGTCTGTCCTTGTCTTTGATTATGTTTTTCATTGGTTGTATGGTTTTAAAGAGAATCAGATTTGTAAGATGGGCAATCATATAAATTGATCTTATGACCAAATGTCTACGGAGTTTCTCAGTCCTCCAGGTCACAGTTGTCCCAACGGTGCTTTTTCAAGAAGCAACTGGGCTTTTTGGTTTTTCTTTAAAGATGTTTCACTTCTCATCCAAGAAGCTTCTTCAGCTCTGACTAGAGAAGTGAAACATCCTCAAAGAAAAACCAAAAAGTCTAGCTGCTTTTTGAAAAAGCACCTTTGGGGCGATTAAACATTTTTTTTTTTTTTTAAATCAACTATAGTCATTTGGGTTTTCATTAGTGTACAAGAGGTTGAATTTATGACCAGAATGTAAGAATTCTTCAGTTATAATTCTCAGTGGGTTTCTGCAATTATTTAATCTATTTGCATAAATCGTCCTGCACTTTGTAGAATCCCTACACACCAAAAGCAATAAAAGAGAAAGTAAAGAAGAAGATCCCTGTGGAAGCCGTGCTAGAAAATAAAAACTACTGCAGCTCAGCCAAAATGTTTCCTTGCTATTACTGGCATATTTCCTTCTTTAAACAGGGAATATTTTTTTTTTAAATCTCCTAGGGACTATATTTATAAAAGGCAATTGCATGGTGTACGACTGTTGAATCGATAAATTAAGAATAAATGCTTTATAAATGATGAATAAGATTAAAAGTCATATGTCAAGTTGAAGCTGAATGGTACTTAATGGCATTTTGGCTGCCCCAGTACTCTAACAAAGTCAATGGAGCAAAAAAAAATATCCAGATATTATTAGGGCACCCACCTTCCGGTACAATAACAATATTATTTGAATGCAGATATCTGGGGAAAGAACAGAATATATGGTTATTTTCAGGAGTGAGCAAATAAAGCTTTATTTATTTAAAGAATTTATATAGCTGTTTATCTCACATAATGATCCTAGGTGGCATACAACAACCAAAAATCCTCAGAACTTCATACCCATGACTCCATCTTGCCAGTTTGAGCTGAAGTCTGCTGTCCCTCATTCCTAACCTCACAGTTTCTAGGCACTGAGAAAATATCTTGAGAAGATTGCTGAATTGACCTAGAGAGAATCTATGATCATCAGGCAACAGACCAATCAAACTATTGTGCATCTAAACTACATAATGAATGACTGAGAGAACTAGATAAATCTAGCTTATTGAAACTAAGAATTATGGTGACATGGTAACAGTTTTTCATTACTTGGGCTATCACAAAGAAGAGAAGGTTGACCAACTCTTCAAAGCACCTGAGGGCAGGACAAGAAGCAATGGATGAAAGATTATCAGGGAGATCAATGTCCCAACATTGAGAACAATGTCCAACCCGAGTATTCTATGTTAAATGTTCTATTATTTGTAAAAAATAATAAAGACCAGATATAAACAAACAAATGCTAATGAAATAAATAATTATCAGCCAGATGCTTTGAACCCAACATCTACCAAATATGATTTCCTATGCATGTTGAGAACAGACACAAAACAGGAAAAAAAAGAGAAAGTGGTAGATGTAAAATTAAATGAGTAAATTTCACCTATTTCTCTTAGGCTTGTTATTTGCTTTGAATTATAGTTTTGAATGTATCACTGTATTCAAGTTGAATGCCACTTTAAAATGAGATTGTACTACAGCTGAAACATGCATGCTACTTGTTTCTTTTATTCCCTCATTGCCAATAAAGAAAGGTTACAATCAGTCAGTCATGTCAAATAGCTATTGCACGGTCAAAATGAGATAATCTTAAGTACACACAATTGTGGCTTACTCTCTGACTGAAACCAGGCCAAGGTCAACATATTTCCTATCTGAGCTAAGACCTCTTTCTTGTGAATTAGACAGGTTGAAATTGCTTTAGAGCACTTCCTGCAGAGGGAAAAACTACTGGAATTCTCTTTCAGAAATCATGGAGAAAGTATTACTATTGCCTGTATTTTAAAAGTATTATTTACCTCCCCACACCAAGGAAATCAGAAACATATTTTTTTGTCAAAATTCTTCCAACGTTTTTGTGCTGATTTCAACCTTTACACAGTTTCAATAGTAACATGAAACAAATTGCAGGTGGCAATTTTAATCAAACAAAAATTGAGAATGATACTATTTAAAGTAATAATTTACATTAAAAAATAATATTTTTACCTTGTTTACTGACAAGTCCAAGCACATTCAGATTAAGAACTACTTTAAGTACCACCAAAGGCCAGGGTATGTTCCATTTCATCAAACAAACTGTTTTTTTAAAAAGTCTCCTTGCTTCCATTTCCCCCCATTAGCATAAAAGTATCTCTGGTGCCTAGAACTATTTATGAGGTGCTTTGGATCCTGACTTATATTTATGTTCAAGAAACAGTCTTCTTTCATGCAATATTAGCTTGAATTGTTTAAGGACCATCCCACACAAACAATTTTAATAGGGCTCCACTAATTCCAGGCTCTGGATTTTCTTATGGCATTCATTTCAATGCCGGGAGTAACGAAGACACACAAGCACCATTACGGTTGCATTGTTTGAGGTTGAGATGATCTTTTCATTATGCATGCAAAGTTGACAAGTTTATTATGCAGCATTTAAAAAAGTAAAACTGTCACTCAAATATGGACTGCTGTATTAGTGTTTCCACGCTGGAGAGGGTTCCAATGCCATGCTTTCTAAGGCTTGGTTAAAATATAACTGGGGAAACAATTTCTTATCAATTCTCCTAAAGTTGAAGTTAAAGTCACTCCTAAAGTGACAAGTTGAAATCCACCGCAACACAGAGTTGCAGCTAGAAGATTTTTTTTTATCTTATTAGCAGCAGTTTGCTCCACTGCACCTCAACTTAATGTTTTATAATCTGATAAAACATTAACAAGATTAAAATATACCCAAATTGAAATCCCAACCTTCTAATGTCAGAGTAACTTAGACAGGGTTAGATGGTGGGGGGAAGAAGGATTAAAGAGCATAATATAATTTGGACAAGAAAGTGTTAATATGTGCTCAACAAGCTTGCTGGCTTTTCAGAGCTTCTAGAAATAACCTCTTTCAAATATTAAGAAGATTCTCGTGGCTTAATCAGATTATGTTTGAAACTGCATGGTGCCAAAAACATGCAACTCTCATGAAAGCTATACTTAAAGTTCATTAAAAGAGAATTCCCACTAGATAAGATGAGGCAAGATTATTCCTTAAAGAAGCTGCAGACTGCAATGACCTTCAAAATTAATAATTGCACTGCTGACACTCAAATTATAAATAAGAGACAGCTTGCCATGGGTTGCTAAGATGATGATGATTTAAGTGGAGGTTTAGACCATATTTCTTAGTGATATGGGATCAGCCTGCATAGAACAGTGTCCCTATATAATATACATTAATAATTTAGCCCACATCCTTTGACCATGGAGAGGCTATAAAATATGACCTGGTTACAGATGTGCTCCTCTAATTATTTTAAGCCACTAATGCTTACAGGAACTGTTGCCATGGCACTGTAGCTGAAAATTATTCCAGGGGTTTTGAGAACAATGCAAACCTTTTCAAAGCGGCACTTTGGAAAAATGAAGCATCCTTAAATTCTCCAGAAAGTTTTGGCACTATAATGAGGCCTTTCTCTTGCTTGTGTATGTGTGTCCAGACAACATTGCCATAGGATTGCTGATGAAATATATTAACATGAATGAAGGCAAATATACGTGTCCCTGGATCATGTTACTGGATCCAATCTGGGTTGGTTAGGCAAGAGGGAAATTCCCTGAAGATGGGCTCCAGCACAAGTCCCAAAGTTTGAAGACAAAGCTTCTAGTCCTGGTGACCAACCCAGATTGGATTCTGCAAATATATTAACTGTCAGATGTAAAAAAATGGAGTTATACAAGATACAAAGTACTTGCATTCCTAGCCAAAGCATACAATCTCACATTCTTGATCAAAGGAACTAATGATGAAATAATTATTAAAGGTATTAGAATGCTACGTTTTAAGATTACAAAGTACAATGCTACTCTAAATGCTTATAGTAGATAAGAATTAGATTGTTACAAACTGTATTATTGTTAAAAAGTATATTCATAAGGTTCCTGAGTAAATAACCAAGCTGCTGTAGATAAAATGTAGCCACTCAGCAAGAACTGAGCATGATGATATTTTCTAGGAATTTTTCACAGAATAATATCTATAGGTTCACAGGCACTCTATAGCCTGGGGATGGTAGTATAAGAACAAAATTAGATCAGGTCTAATTTTGATCAGGAAAAAAGAGCTCTAATATACTGTTTCTATCCACATAAGATATTTTCCAATAAGTCAAACCACTTTTATATATCTCACCATAATTACTATCAACAACAAAAACAATACACTTACAGTTCCACAAGATTTGGAAGTTTTTGGGCAAGGTTTTCTGGCTAAAAAAAAGAATATAGACAAAGTTATAGTTTCATCTCGATAAACTCAACATCAATTTGTTTCTTCTTTCAAGGTATGACCAGGTTGAAGCTTTGGGTACCAGAATCCTAAAGCTGTACACCAAACTATTATACATGTTCCTCTACCTGATTTGGCAATTATTGCATTTAGCCTTGCCTAAACAGCAACCACAGACATTCCCTGAGTAGGAGTGCGTCAAGTCAACAAGGAGTGTTAGTAGCAGAAAGCAAATAATTTTCTAGAAGAGTGGAGTTGGTTCACATTAATAAAATATTAATTAATGTAGTCCAAAATCTTAAGAGTCAAATTCAATTACTAGTGATAATGTTAGTAATATCAACTGTGTTTTCAAGCTATTCTTAAACTACAATACAGCATAATTAAATTATATTAATTCAATCATGGTATTTTAATTACTTGATCAAAAACAGAAGCTCGGGATGAATTTGTTTTGAAATAAATTTTTTAGTATATGCCGCTATATCTTTATTAATGTATGTAAAATAATCTAACTTTGCCACAATACACAATAAATCACTCATCTTAATGTATATGCCGTATAAGCTGGAAGTCCCCTGAACTTGAAATATTGCTGAAGTAATGTTTAAACTAACAGCCATTCTTACAGCAGCCACGTCACAATATTCTAAATAGGTCTATTCAGAAACTATCTAGTCCAGTGGTTCTCAGCCTTTTATTCACCATGTACCTCCTTTAAATACCTTCGGTGGCCACGGATCATGACCCCACAAGATGTAACTCAAGATTTAAATCATAACATTTTTTTCAAGTCTTCATAGACCCCATGAGAACATTGCGTTCCCCTCAGGGATCTGCGGACCACCGGTTAATAACCACTAATTTTGAAGAATTTATGAGATAAGGATTCAAGAAAGAGTAGAGTTTAAAGCATATGTTGCAACTTTTTATTCAGTGCTGAACTGTTTACAGGAGGTGGGGAGGTGCTTCTCGGAAAATGAGTTTCTGAAGAAACTTATAAAATATAAAAAGCGTGCAGTCTAGTTCTATGTGACAATAGCCAGCAAGTACAGATGGTTAAATAACTTGGAAGGGTAGGATACTACCAGCAAATTATTTCTATTCATAATGCAAGCAATCACCTTAGAATCCTCTCTTTCAGCTGTGCAAAATGGTTCATAGCCACATCTCTTTTTTGCAGTTAAGAAATTTAGGAATTCTGAGTTTGGTTTCCACCTACTGGGGAATTAATGCTCAACATGCTAAAGTTGGGCAGCAGTTTCTAACTGAATACTAATGAACGGCCAAGTTTTCACTGATTTGATAAGGTAGGTGGTATAGCACCTGTTAAAAACAAAAGACTAATGTTTCTCTCCTTTATTTCCATTCTCAAATTAGAATGCTATCCTCAGAAGTCTTTAGTTGAAAATCCCCTACATCCCATAACACCTGCTTGTCAGATCCAATCTTGCAGAGTTGGGGATTCCTTTGATGAAATAATTTCATCTAACTGGATGCTGGAAGATCACCTTCCCCATAACAGTGCCTACCCTCCTCTAGAACAGGGGTGTCAAACTTGATTTCATTGAGGGCCGCATCAGGGTTGTTTGACCTCAGTGTGCGTGTGCGTGTGTGTGCGTGTGTGTGTATGTGGCCAGAGTGGTAGTGGCCAGCTCGACGTCATTTGTGTTGGGGCACCTGTACTGGCCCGAGCATTCTGCCAGAGAAAACTGGCTCCCAAGGTCTGTTTTGGGCTGCGACAGCCTCCTGCAACCCTCTGCCAGCGAAAAGGGAGCTCTGGAGGGCCACAGCTCTTCTGAGCTCTGTTTCTGCTGGTAGAAGTACCGCAGGCCAGATCTAAGCACTTTGCAGGTCGGATCTGGCCCCCGGGCCTTGAGTTTGACACCCCTGCTCTAGAACAAGGCTTGCCTCAAAATCTGGGTGGACCTCACTCTGCAGTGACTGTATTTAGAACAGCAGTGAAGTTCTGCTTTTTCCTGAGGCTTTTGGCGAGGTAGAGTAAGACCTTTTGCTTCATTGCACTTGTATTCTTTAATTTTTTTAATCTTATGCTGTAGTGTAGGTAGTGGTGTCCAACCTGGAGACCGAATTTGGCCCTGCACTACTAGCAATATTACTGCCCAAGATCGTAAACTTTTTAACATTATGTGATTTTATATATCCATTAAATATATTATATATTTTATATGCAGCTTAAGGCAATTTCTCTTTACTCTTTACCCAAGCCTTACATTATTTGGTTCTTGACTTGGCCTATCTGAAAAGATTATCATAGATTATCCCAAAGGTGCTTTTTCAAGAGGCAACTGGACTTTTTGATTTTTCTTTGAAGATGTTTCACTTCTCATCCAGGAAACTTCTTTTGCTTCTTGGATGAGAAGCGAAATGTCTTCAAAGAAAAACCAGAAAGTCCAGTTGTCTCTTGAAAAAGACCTTTGGGACAACCATGATCTAGATGACTGAGAATAGTTATTTAGCTAACATAGATCCTTTTTTTGTCCAATGTAAGAAAAAGCTTATACTTCAAAACATAAATTCTATTCAACACAACAACACATCTTTTGCTTATTATACAATGAAATGACATACCAAGGTAGTTAAGGAATTTCTTTTCATATATAATCTCTCCAAGTACTGCAGACCTTCATCCTTTAGCAATTCCAAAGGAAAATGATGAAGATTTCGATAATTCAAGAATAAATTCTTGTGCCTTTCTAGCTTTGCCTCTGATATTGTTTTACAAAGTTCTGATGCCATGGCAGATATTGGTCCAGCCATCTTATTAGATCTCTATTCATGGCAAAAATTGATCATTTCTGAAAGAAAAAACAAGAAAAAGATTATCAATAATTTTTTTAATGATTTCCAAAAGCAGTTTTTCAGAAGTATCAATATTTTTAAAATCTATGCAACTTTGTCACAAAGCAAAAGCAAAACACAGCACACTCTTTAACAGTAGAAAATAAACAACAAAGCGGCTTAGTAAAACCAAGAGTACAACAAAGTTTCAGACAGAAAAATTAACATAGTAGCAAGATTTAGGGCAACTGACTTGACAGATACTAATACTGTACTAAAATCTATACAAAAAAAAGCAGGAAAACATTTGTCAACTTAGGTGTCTTTAACTTATACCTTACAATCCAACATCAGCATAACTACTTATGTGTATGAAAATAATGCCCACATAGAAGTGAGAGGTTTTAAAGATATGAAGGCTGTTTAAAAACCTGCTTTACTATGACATACAAATAAGCAGAGATGTACCTAGCTTTCCCCTGTAAAAATAAGCTGGACATACACCCCCAAAACAATGGACATGTTTATTTTATTTAAAGTAAAAATGAGATAAATCTAAGTAGCACCAACAGCAATTATTTAAACCAGTGATAGGGAACTCTTGATCCTTCAAATTCTAACCCCTCCTAGCACATCATAATTGGCCAGGGATATAGGCAGTTTTAAAGATGCCATAATCACTAGGACTTGTTTTATCAATTCAAGCAGAAACTGTCCATCAACTCACTTTAAACTCCTTTTTTATGACTCTACAACCACTTAATTTGGGGTAGAGTCCAGACGACTGGATGGAAGTGTATGTTTACTTTTAGCTATAAAAAGGAACCAACTTCCAGACCAGGTTATGTTTCCAAGTTTTCTTTCCATTTCGGACTATTAAAAGCCAAAAGTAGAATTCAAAGAATTCAGAATTCAAAGAGGCTGATCACAGTTAAAAACAGGGACCGGCAACCTTAAACACTCAAAAAGCCACAAAGGTCCTAACCAGAAGCCCCCCTTCATTCTGGAGCCAACAGACTCTATGGCGGTCCTCCCACAATAGAGTTTCCTCCTAGCGTGGTGTCCTTTTTCCTCTATCTATCCTAACAAAAAGCCCTAACAATTGTGGAGCCAACCTGCAATAGGGAGCCGCAGCAGAGGGATGAAAGAGCCACATGTGGCTCCAGAGCTGCAGGTTGCTAACCTCTGGTTTAAAACAAAAACACCTCCCCCAAAGCCCACTTCCCCAAAAAGCTTGCACAATGTAACACCAAACTCCTTAGCAGAATTCATGCCGCCCTCCCCCAAAATCCTGTCTTTGGGACATCCACCAGTTGCCTACCCACCTTTGCCCCAAACCAGTGATCGAGGAGCCCATATATCTTAAACTATGCCTCACTGCAACATGCTATACCCCACACACTACAACTGAGAGTGCATAAATGAGGACTTGACATTTTGCTATATTACAGGATATTGTACCACTGCCATCATCATGTTCGCTCCACACAAGATTGGCAAGAAGAATAGAACAGAGCTGGAAGGGACCTTGGAGGTCTTCTTGTCCAGCCAAGAAAAGCTGAGTCTGACGTGGGATCCCAGAAATAGCAGCCAGCACCATCAGCTAAGCCCCCCACATCAAGTCTGTAGCAATTCCCAGTCATCCAAGTCATGGTTGTCCCAAAGGTGCTTTTTAGTTTACTTTATTGTCATTGCACCTCGTACAACAAAATCAAACATCATCTTCAGTGCACATCATGACCATGAAGATAAACACAAACACATATGCTTCACCCTCCACACATTGAACTGAAAACCTCCATCACCACACCAACACTGCACTATACAGCAGAATTCAAAAGAGCTACTGCCCTGGGATAGAAGCTGTTTTTTAGCCTGTCCTAATTTAAGGAGCACTTCTTTTAAATCAGCTTGATTAGAGTCCTTGCTATGATATGCACAGCATCAAGATACTTATTCCGCTGATTACTAACAATGTTATACAAGAATCCCAAAGCTATGGTAGTATTGACATCAGGTGGGGCATAGACTGCAGTAATCAAAACCACACTAAATTTCCACGGAAGATATATGGGTCTACATTTAAGAGTCATATACTCCAGATCCATGGAGCAGTGGAGATTTCAGGAGGCATAGACTTTCTTGTATTGTTTTGCTTCTCATCCAAAGAGGCTTCTTCAGCTCTAACTGGATGGTGGGGAATGAAAGATTTCACCCTTCAAATGGTGTGGGAATATGAATGGATTTCCAGAAAATGTGCAAATCCTTCTATTCTCTACCATCCAGTCAGAGCTGAAAAAGCTTTTTGGATAAGAAGTAAAATTTCTTGAAACAAAAAACCAGAAAGTCCAGTTGCCTCTTGAAAAAAAGCACCTTTGGGACAACTAGGATCTGGATGACTGAAAATCGCCAGAGACTTTTAGCTTGCAATTTGAGATGAACATCCTTTGAATGGTGTGGGAATAGGAATGGATTTCTGGGGCGGCGGGGGGGGGGGGGGGAATTACAGACTACAGGACCCTGAGGACACAGATAAACTTCCAAGTATTTCAGGGACCTTTGAAAAGAATGCAAATGACCAGCTGTCTGCAAAGAATATGAATCCTTCCATTCCCCACCATCCTGTCAGAGCTGAAGAAGCTTCTCAGATGAGAAACGAAACGTCTTCAAAAAGAAAAAAAAAAGAAAGTCCAGCTGCCTCCTGAAAAAAAAAGCCCCTTAAATTGTGCTTTCTTTTAAAGGTGATCCGGCTTGACTCCATTCTGAGCAAGTGGAAAGTGGGCGGACTTCAACTCCCAGAATTCCTCAGCCAGAACAGGGAATGGGTAGAACTGAATGGCTGGCTTGGGAATTCTGGGAGTTGAAGTCCAGACAACCTATCACTTGCTGAGCTGGAGAAACACGGCTTTTGGTGTTCCAGCAACGGCTGCCGACTGCAACGGGGGCATCACAGACCCCAGATACATCGGGGGACCCCCCCACCCCGCTATCCCCATCCAAGGGGGGACAGCCAGGAAATTGCTCATCATCCCTCCCAGCCGGTTTCCACCACAACGGGGCCCACCGTTGGAAGGAGAGACCGAGGGAGGGCAGCTTTTCTCCGTGGGAGAAGCTGCCTCGGGGCCAACCAGCTTACCGGCGGCTCCCGGCCGGAGGAGGAGGAGGAGGAGGAGGAATCTCCTCCCTCTGTGCGAAAGTACCGGATCGCCGAAAGAAAACACCTCCTCGGGCCGTCCGAGCGTCAACTTCCGATTCCGCGCGGGAGGAAGTGACGTTCTAGAAGGCGCGACTCGGGCCCACGGGGAGTGGGTGGAGTCTCGCGAGACTTTCGTTTTCTTTCCTGGTTTCCTCCCCGCTTAGTTTGCGGTGTGAAGGGAGGGTGGCTTGAATGGGAAACCGCGAGGGAATTTTCGTGGGAGGGCTAGATTGGGGTGTGTGTGGGCGGGGTGGAATATCCTCTTCCAAGAAAACAATAAAATTACGAAGGAAGGACGGGGGAAGAAAAGAAAGATGGAAAGAAAGGGAGAGGAGAGAGAAAGAGGAAGGAAGGAAAGATGGAAAGAAAAGGAGAAAGGAAGGAAGATGGAAGGAAATATTGAAAGAAAGGCAGAGAAAAAGGAAGGAAGGAAAGTTGGGAAGGGAGAGGAGAGATAAAGAAAGAAGGAAGGGTTGTGAAATCACTAAAAGTTCCTTCTTTTCGTCTGTTGCCAATAGATTGATAAGGTAAATAAAAACAGCCACTAAAAAAATTGTTGTTAATCAAGGACTACCCATACTCCCTCTTAGATTAATGTAGTACAGGTAATCTTCGATTTACAACAGTTCATTCAGTCACCACTCAAAGTTACAACAACACAGAGCAACTGTTTCGCTTAGCAACAGAAATTTTGGACTTGGTTGTAGTTGTAACTTGAGCACCTGTTCAATAATAATTTGGAACAGCAGGTTGTGATACCACCTTGTTTAGTTTATTGTCATTGCACCTCATACAACAAAATCAAACACCATCTTCAGTGTACATCATGACATGAAAATAAACATACCACCTTCACCTCTACACATTGAACCGAAAACCCCCAGGACCGCACTAACACTGTATTATACAGCAGAATTCAAAAGAGCTACTGCCCTGCAATAGAAGCTGTTTTTCAGCCTATTTGTCCTTGTTTTTATTATTCTATATCATCTGCCAGATGGTAATAGTTCAAAAAAAGGGTTCCCAGGATGAGATGGATCTTTGAGAATGTTTTGAACTTTCTTAAGGCAGCAGGAGCTATAAAGTTCTTCCAAAGAGGGGAGAGGGCAACTAATGATCTGGGCAATGACGTTACCCTCTGGAGTGTTTTCCTATCTGCCACAGTGCAACTGGCAAACCATGCACAGGAGCAATAAGTTGAAATGCTCTCTATGGTGCAGCGGTAAAAGGTCACCAGCAGTTTCTCATTCAGTTGTTGTTTTCTGAGAAGCCTCAGGTGGTATAATCTCTGCTGGGCCCTTTTGACCAGGGCTGCAATGTGAGCACCCCAGGTCAGGTCCTCTTTTATGGTAACGCCCTGAAACTTAAAACTGGCTACTTGTTCTACTCAGTCTCCATTGATAAGCAAGGGCTGGATGTCTAGTCTGTTCCTTCTATAATCCACTATAAGCTCCTTGGTCTTATTGGTGTTGAGGATCAAGTTATTGTCTGCACACCATGAAAGCAACCAGTCCACCTCATCTTGGTAGGCAAACTCATCCCCCTTGGAGATGAGTCCCACCACTGCTGTATCATCTGCAAATTTAGCAATAGTATTACTAGTGTGAGTGGGAATGCAGTCATGCACACAAAGAGTATAGAGTATATTTGTAACATGTAACAAAATACAGGAAAAAGCCACAATCACATCTGTTTGTCAGACCCAGATAATAAATTATCTTAATACAAGAGTGAATGAGATTAAGAACAGCAAACTTATCAGTTCTGATATTCTCCCTGATTCCAGGATTTATATTGGTACTTTGAGTATTAGTTGACAATAGCCAGAAGATGGCACTCTTGTACGTTTAATGGTATTCATTACTTGGCACTCACTTTAAAACATAGGATGGCCAACCCAATTAACTTTGAAGAACAATTGCATATACAGGAATATGACTATCTTTATTATTGCTGCTTTAAATAGTAATAGTATTAGAGGCTGCTATATATTTTCATTACTTCCATAGTGTTTGCTTTTTCTTTGTATGTGGTGTGAGAAATGGGGAAGTCAAGACATTGTACGTGGGTCAAATTATCATTTGAGGCTCAAGGCTAATTTGTTTGGCTTTTATTTGAAAAAAATATCTTGATCTTTGTACTTGCCCATATATGATCCTAGTGATCTGTTAGCCATTATACACAATTAAATACAAAAAAAATTTCTCTTAACAAAAACGCAGATTGGACCGCTTTTGAACAAAAATGTACAATGCAAAAGGATGTAAGCAGAAAGAAAATGTGTCTATAGTATTTGTACAGACCAGCTGGCCAGTTGGTCTTCAAGTCTCTGTTGCACATGAGCAGAGGGTGGGGTGCATGTGGGGGGGAAGAGCACTTGTATGGGAGATGAATGTCCATGCACAGGGGAGCAGGGTGTATACGCAGGGGACGCATGTACATGCACAGTGAAGGTGCATGTGCAGGGCATGCATGCATGAGAAATGTGTGATGCAGCGTGGTGCATGCACGGGGATCCGTGTGTATTGCATTTTGGTGCATACACACTTTGGGAATTCTGTGCTGGAAAGGTAAGCCATCACTGGTATAGACAAACATACTACATATGTTTCCTATAGTATAGAACAGTGGTGACTAACTGTTTTGGCCTCCTGTGCCAAAAATTGTCCATGCACTTGTATGCACGTGCTCATGTGCCAGCACCCAGAAGGCAATGTGTGCAGCCCACCGCTCCCTGCACATGCATGCACGATTACCCCCTGCCGTCCCCTTACCTGCACTATGCCTCCCAGCTGATTTTCAGCCCATTTCAGGTCATTTTCGGCCTCCCAGAGGATCGAGGGAAGCTTCTGCAGCCTTTGTAGGCCAAAAAATGGACTCATTTTGTCACTTCCGGAATTTCCGGAAATACAGGAAATGACAAAATGGGCCTGGTTTTTGGCCTACAAAGGCTGCAGAGGCTTCCCTCGAGCCTCTGGGAGGTCAAAAAAGGTCCCAAACAGGCCGTATGCGTAGTGAGGTAAGTTTACCTGGGGCTTGCATGCCTGCACAAATTGCTCATTCCATAGGTTCAGCATCATGGGTATGGAACATAAAATATAGAATCCTGGGGTTAGAAGGGACCTTGGAGTTCTTCTCGTCAACCCCCCTGCTCAAGACAGGAGACCTTATACCATCCCAGTCAAATAACTCCAATTATTTTTTGAAAACCTCCAGTAATGGAGCACCCACAATTCCTGCAGGCAAGCTGTTTCACTGGTTAATTGTTCTCATTGTCAGGAAATTTCTCCTTAGTTCTAGGTTGGACCTCTCCTTGATGAGTTTCCAACCCATCAGTTCTTGTCCTGCCTTCAAGTGCTTTGGAGAATAGGCTAACCCCATTTTCTCTGACAGCTCCTCATGTATTGGAAGATTGCTCTCATGCAAACCTTTATGCTTAGACTACTAGACATTCTCAGTTCTTTCAACCATTCGTCACACAATTTAATCTCCAGATTCTTTATAATCTGTGTTGCTATTCTAGGATCTCGGCATATAAAGAGCTATTTATACCCTAATGGGCCACCAGGAACAGAAAATACTGTGTAAAATATATTTAGATTTAGAACTTAATATAACTTTATTGTCATTTTGAATGTACATTAATCTGCATATATTAAAATGAAATTTCATTGCATACAGCTCTCAAAGGGCCTTTGCCTCTGATATACACTGCATAAACATGACAAGATTAAACACACACACGTGTATACATGTACACGGCAAGAGAAACTAATCTTGCAAGTTTGCTAAATGGATGGCCGAGGGAACAAAGCCGTTACAGAGTCTGGAAGTCCTGCTAGAAATACTTTGAAAGCTCCCACCCCACCCAGCCTCTCCTACTGCCCTATTACTTATTCTCAAGCTAGAAAACTGGGCAATATATTCATTATATAGACATACTGCCCCCCTCCATGTCTAGGTTGGGTATCAGAAGCTGCATGGGAAAAATAGGGCAATACTATATGCCCATAGCAACAATGCCCCTGCAACTCAATTGGGTTCAGTGAGCTCAAGGGCTAAGAATATATAATAATAAGTTGAAATGATCTTAATGGTACATGGGAATAATCTTGGGAGACAGGAGGAAGACTAGGCGACAGGCTGATAACAGGCAACTGAGTATATAGAAGAAATGGAACATCTTTAGAAGAAACCCTCACAAGTTTCATGGACTGTAAAATGGGGGGGAGGAGAAATGTCCTTTCTGCCTTGCAAGATTCTATTAATATAACCTTATTATAAAGATAGTGCTAGTACTTCTGGATGTACTTCTTGTCTGGACTACCTCACAAGGTGTGATGATGGTATATATGATGTGATGGTATGTATGGTATGCTTGAACAATTTGGTCTAGTGGTTAATGTGCTAGAAGCAGAAGACTGAATTCTAGTCCCACTTTAGGCATGAAAGCCAGTTGGATAACTTGGGGCCAACCCAATTTTAGGTGGTTATGGGAAATATGGGAGGAGAATTGTGTAGATTTCCTGCCTTGAGTTAAAGTAATAAAGGTGGGATTTAAAAAATGTATCTTAAGAAAATAAATGTGAAAATATCCTTCAGAGACAGGGAAGAGTTTCTTTTTACAGAATGCTCAGATTAGGAGCAGGGAAGGGGAGCCTGCAGCTGCATAATGGGGCAGAGAAGGAGACTCAGAAATGATCCTTCCTAACTAATCAGGCTTTAAAAAGAAATGGTAGGAGATTTGTACTTTCAGATTTTCAAGATTCTGCTAACATAGACTGACAATGAAGTAGAATCAGCTCATCTGGTCGTGTTTCCTGCCTTGTCGACTTGGCAGGGCTGGCAGAAACCTGATGGGATAGTATCTTGACTCCAATCGTTTTCCAGTAAACCATTCCATTTAAAAATGAAAGTAGATATGTTACTAGAAATTCTGTGAAGAATATTTAAGAATTGTGCCATAAAAATAATAATAGAAAGCATCAAGTCAAGTTCACTAGAGAAGACTTGGGACAATGAGATATTCTCAATTCCACATCATCATCCCCATCCTCTTTCCTCTGCCAAACATTCAGCCCAACTTTGAACCACAGCATCAGTGCATTCGCCTGTGATATGCAGATCTGTTCAGGGACAATTGTTAATTGTTAACAAGGAAGAAAAATGTTCTGTATAAAATGGTATACTCCAAATGCCTCAAATGTGATTGGCCGGAAAGGCCTGCACGGGATTGGTTCACTAAGAACCAATCCAGGAGGACCGCCGAAAGGTGGCAAAATCAAGTAAATGTCATTGGCTACAAGCCGGCAGGCAAGCCGAATATAAAGGCTGTCGCGGCTTGAGCCAAACCGTTCCGTTTGCTGTAAATAGTGAAATAAATACATTTGCTGTTGGAGCCCGGTCTACCTCGCGTTTTTTCCAGACGGAACACTGGCGACGAGGATGGGATCATCCTAAAACGTGAGACTGTGCATGCGGCAAATTGAAATCCAGGCTAGAAGCAATGGCCGGAAATAATGCACCACCCACATCCTTCAATCCCAATGAAGAGGATTGGGAATCCTACGTAGACCGTTTTCAAATGTATTTAGAGAGCAATGAGATGGAGGAGATCTCAGACCAGCGTAAGAGGGCTGTCTTCCTAAGGCATTGTGGGCCAACCATGTTCAAGATGGCCAAAGCATTGGCGAAGCCCAGAGATGTAAAACAAATGACCTGGCCTGAACTCCAGCGGATGCTAAAGGCCCATTACGCACCAGTAGTTTCAAATCTCATAAAACGGCATGAGTTCTACTGAAGGGACCAAAAAGAAGGAGAGACCATCGCTGACTTTGTGGCAGCCCTCCGACAACTGGGGGGAGAGTGCGAGTTCCTGAACTTAGATGAAGCCATGCGAGATTGAGTGGTACTAGGCCTAAAAGACTCTAATTTACAAAGTAAATTGCTAAGTAAACTCAACATAACAGTGGCTGAAGCAATCGCAGAAGTCACAGCCGCAGAAGGTGCGAAAAAGTCAGCGGCCACTATGAAGCAAATGAATGTGAATAACGACGAAACGATCCTAGCCAGAGGAAAGAAGCAAGTGCCCGCCACTACACATCACGAAGATTTTGATGAAACATCAGAATCAGAAGATGATGATGAGGTCCACCACCTGTACGCCAACAAAAAAAGGTGCGAAAAAAGAAACTGGCGGGAATGCGCCGGCTGCGGAGGAAACCACCCTTGAGCCGATTGCAGATTCCTTGATGCCATCTGCCGAGCTAGCAAGAAAAGGGGACACGTCGAGAAAGTCTGTAGGAATCGCAAAAATAACAGCCCTAACAGATGCAGTAACTCTCCACCAAAGCTGAATTGAAGCAAGCCAAGAGAAAGTGGGAGCGCAACAAACGAGCCAGTAACCGAGAGAAGACCCATCAAACTGTCACTATCGGAAGCGCCCAGATGGAAAGCGGGAGAAAAGTCAAAATCATCATAAAAATTGAAGGAAGTCCCTGTGAGATGTCGATTCAGGATCTTTCCTGTCAATGGTGTCTTGGGACACAATCAGACGACTGGTCCCAAATATCAAATTAAAAGAACTCCAGAAACAAAAATTAATTCTGAAGGATGACCAAGGGAATCGAATCCCTGTGGTAGGTCTAGGACATTTCTGAGTCGCCTACAAGCAGCACATTGAAGTCCTGCCTCAAACAATAGTCAACCGAGACCGACCCAGCCTCCTGGGCATCGAATGGTTCACATCATTGGGCATCAGAATGACCGGAGTGGACTGAGTAGCCGCAACTGACTGGGAAGAAAGCCTGATTCACGAGTTCCAGGACGTTTTTGATGGCACCCTAGGCAGGTACCGGGGGACCCGAATTTCCTTTAGTTTAGACCCCCAGGTGGCCCCTAGAAGATTAAAGGCCAGACGAGTTCCCTTTGCGTTAAAAGCAAAAATAGAGGAACAATTGAATAAATTAATTGACCAAGGGGTCTTAGAACCTATTGACCATGCTAGATGGGAGACACCAATAGTAACACCGGTTAAACCTGACAGGTTGGTACACATCTGTGGAGACTACAAGGCTACCTGAACCATGCGCTACAACAAAGCGCATACCCTGTGCCAGTCGTACAACATTTGTTACACTCACTCGGGGGAGGAAAATTTTTTGCCAAACTTGATTTAGCACAAGCATACCAACAGCTTCCTGTAGACCCATTAACGGCCGAGGCACAGACAATAGTAACTCACAAAGGGGCATTCAAGTGTAACAGACTTCAATTTGGAGTAAGCGTTGCCCCAGGCATTTTCCAAAGCCTCATGGAATGCCTTTTAAATGGAATAAAAGGGGTTGTACCATATTTTGATGACATCCTAATTTCGGCTAAAGATACGACCCAACTAGAAAAAAGACTAAGAGAAGTGCTAACAATATTTAGAGAATCCGGCCTGAAAGTTAAAAAGGAAAAATGCTGCTTAATGACTGATCGCGTCGAATTTCTGGGCTACTTAATTGACAGAGAGGGCATACACCCTACAGAATAAAAGGTCAAGGCTATTAAAGATGCACCACAACCAAAAAACAAAACGGAATTGCAGGCATTTTTGGGTCTAATAAATTTCTATAACGTATTCCTTCCCCATAAAGCAACGTTAGCAGAACCATTACACCGTTTGCTGGATAAGAAAACTAATTGGACTTGGGGTCATAGAAAATAAAAGGCTTTCCAGAGAATAAAAAATTTGTTAACCTCAGACACCGTTCTTATTCAGGTTAGTAACACACTTCCATTGACCGTTACCTGCGACGCCTCACCGTTTGGAGTCGGTGCCATCCTGAGCCACCAATTGCCAGATGGGAGAGAGGCACCCATCACTTATTACTCAAAGACTCTTTCTAAAGCAGAACGTAACTATAGTCAACTAGACAGAGAAGCCCTGGCAATTGTCGCCAGAGTGAAATGTTTTCACGAGTACCTCCATGGAAGAACATTTTCAATTGTAACGGACCATAAACCGTTACTAGGAATTCTGGTGGGAAACAAACCTACACCGAACATTTTGTCCCCGCAGATGACTAGATGGTCAGAATTCCTTGCAGCATAATCTTACACATTGACACATCAACCCGGGAAACAAATCTCCCATGCAGACGCATTAAGTCGAACACCGCTGCCGATGACAGAGGAAGACCCGGTGCCAACAATGACCCCTGTTAAGCCTGGGTTCCCCAACCAGGGTTAGGTAGACAAGCTAAACAGAATGTGCAGCGTTAGTCAGATAGGCACACAGATAAATGAGTGAGCTAAGCTTGTATGTTTATTAACATACAGTAAAAATTACAGATACGCTTGTGCTATCAAGAATATAGTTTATTCCATTATAAGTTCATGGCATAGTCAAATATCAGTCCAATAGTCATTTACCATGTAGTCAGTCCATTCAGGGATATTCAGTTAGCAAAGTCCATGTAGAATATCCTATGTCAGTTCACTTACAAATCAGTCCTTTGTTGTCTCTCCCGTTCGAGCAATGCAGTCTTGATTCCAAGCAGTGATCAGGGATCATCAAAGCCAGAGTGTGAGCAAGCTGTAGTCTTGCTACTTTTATATTGTTTTCATAACCACTCCCTTAATTGCTATTTCACAGTTAAAGCTGCAGACACTTTAACATACACTAACTATGATTCATAGTTATTATTTCACCCAAACCAGTTAGGGTAAACAATGTTATCCCTAACAACCCCTCTACAAATAGAAACATGCCCTAAACTGCCAATATCTTCAAACGATGTCGCCAGAGCCACCGCAAAGGACCCAGTGACTGCCCACATATTAAACTGGACAGATAAAGGCTGGCCGGAAAACCAAAAAACTGAAAACTATAAACCTTTCCGGACCAGACAGACTGAACTTTCAATTCAAAAAGTCTGTTTATTGTGGGGTGATCGGGTGGTAATTCCTGCTAGACTACAGACTAGAGTTTTGGGCATGCTTCACGAGGGCCACCCTGGTATTGTAAAAATGAAAAGCCTAGCTAGGAGCTATGTCTGGTGGCCTGGTTTAGATAAAGATATTGAATACTGGATTGCTACTTGCACTAAATGCCAGAAAACCAGACCTTCCCCACCACAAGCACCCGTAAGGGACTGGGAGACCCCACGAGGCCCCTGGTCTCGGATCCATATTGACTTCACGGGTCCTACTCGGGAGCATACCTTTTTGATTGTCGTAGATGCATACTCAAATTGATTGGAAGTTGTAGTAATGTCATCTACGACAACTGATGCGGTCATTAAACAACTCAACAAACTATTTGCAACCCATGGATTGCCGAACGTCCTAGTGTCCGACAACGAGCCTCAATTAACCACCATACAATTTGAGCAGTACCTAGCCTCCCTAGGTATACGCCATGCACTAACTGCGCCGGCCCACCCGGCAGCAAATGGTAGGGCCGGGAGAATGGTCAGGTTTACTAAAGAGGGTTTAGAAAAAATGGACCTCAGGGATGTCCAGGATAAAATTAACCGTCTACTCACCCTCCAACATATCACACCCAGCACTGTAACTAACAAAAGCCCAGCGGAATTGTTAATGGGGAGAAAACTTCGGTCACAATTAGATAGGTTACATCCAAATTACACTTTGGAAAGACCCCCCGATTCCTCCAGCCGTTCCCGCACGTTTGAAATCGGCGACCTAGTCTACGCAAAAAATTTCACCGGGGGCCCTCTATGGCTTCCAGCCACAATCACACAAATAATAGGCCCCCGGTCCTACTGCCTAACTGTAGATGATGGCAGGGAATGGAAGCTGCACATAGACCAGCTTCGTTCCTGAAATATTGAACGAAATACAAATACACAGCCCCAAATAATAAAAATCGACGAAAACAAAACCAAAGGGGGGGGGAATACAAGAAAATAATAATAAAGACCTTTTTAGAATAAATTCAGAACATCTAATCAATCAAAAAGACCAAAAAGAAAACTTACGGTTAGATGAGACTTGCGGGAAAAATCCAGACGAAGGGAAACGCGTCCTGGAAGGGGCCAGCCAAGCCAGCTCGAGCTGCCCGGGAAAGCCAGGAGGGAGCGGCAAAACCACCGGCCTGAGCAACTCAAGCGGTAGCAAAATAGCTGACTCACCCTTCCATGGAGAAGAGCCGGAGAGCCAGCAACCCCATCCGAACCGGTTGAAATCTCCAGCGAAAATGAACCGCGCAAGTCCAGTAGAGTTAGAAGAAGCCCCACCTACCTCAAATGCCTCAAATGTGATTGGCCAGAAAGGCCTGCACGGGATTGGTTCACTAAGAACCAATCCAGGAGGACCGCTGAAAGGTGGCAAAATCAAGTAAATGTCATTGGCTACAAGCCGGCAGGCAAGCCGGATATAAAGGCTGCCGCGGCTTGAGCCAAACCGTTCCGTTAACTGTAAATAGTGAAATAAATACATTTACTGTTGGAACCCGGTCTACCCCGCATTTTTTCCGGACAGAACAAAAAACCCAGAGAAAAAGAGGCAACTTTATTCCAAGTTTTACTCTTTAGTCCTCCCTGTATAGAATGGCAAGCCTCCTCTTCTTTGATGAAGCCCACTTATACTGTCATTTTTCTGATTCAGTTCTACAGAGGAATTATTGAGTCTGTCATCTGCACCTCTGTAACTGTCTGGTTTGGTTCTGCAACCCAACAGGACAGGCACAGACTCCAGAGGATAATTAGGACTGCAAGAAAAACAATTACTACCAACCTGCCTTCCATGGAGGACCTGCAAATTGCATGAGTCAAAAAGAGGGCTGTGAAAATATTTACAGACCCCTCACAACCTGGACATAAACTGTTTCAGCTCCTTCCCTCAAAACGATGCTATCGAGCCCTGCACACCAGAACAGCTAGACACAAGAACAGTTTTTCCCCGAATGCCATCACTCTGCTAAACAAATAATTCCCACAACACTGTCAAGCTATTTACAAAGTCTGCATTACTATTACTATTAATCTTCTCATTGCTCCTTATCACCCGTCCCCTCCCACTTGTGACTATATGAGTGTAACTTTGTCGCTTGTATCCTTACAATTTATACTGACTGTTTTCTAGTATGATCTGATTGCCTATTGTACCCTATGACTATTATTAAGTGTTGAACCTTATGATTCTTGATGAACGTATCTTTCCTTTTATGTACACTGAGAGCATTTGCACCAAGACAAATTCCTTGTGTGTCCAATTACACTTGGCCAATAAAGAATTCTACATTCTTATGATAGTAATGATTATGTTGATAATAATAATAATAATAAAACAGAGAGACTTTGCAGAGAAGCATGTATCTCCGGTTTTGCTTTTTCCTTAAAGCTTCTTCTGAAAAAGAAAAGAAAAGCCCACAGGCAGTGTTTTTTCATTGATTTCATTTTTTTCTGAGTCTGATTTGAACAGGTGTACCATGAATGGCAAAATGAGACAGCTAGAAAAAAAACACATGATTTGCAGACCTGGAGGCGAAAAGTGGAAACCATTTTTCTTGTTTCTTTTTTTTAAATCATCTCCCTGCATGGAGTTTGTTTGCTTTTGATTTAAGAAATAAAAAAAACACCTTCAACTGATCATAACCATGTCCTGGTTATACTTTCTTAGGAGTCTAGAGATGCTCAGTGTTTTATTCTTTGTTTTATTTGTATATCTTTGTGTATGTATTTGCTTATTTTAATGTTGTGCCCTAGCTTGAGTCATAGGCTTGAGAGCACTGGCCACATGAATCAAACGAAGTTATATTTTAAACATTGTATGAGTTCAATAAGTGTCTTATCCACAGGATATTAGTCTTTAAAAATATTTATTTCAAAAGACATTTATTTTAAAGCCCTCAAATGCTTCCTTCCTTATGTAGGCTGAATATGCCCAGATCTCAGACTTCTGGAGGTTCAAGAAAACTCATGACAATTTGCAAGTCAGTTTTTGAACCAGATTCTCTTCTGAAGCATTTTCCACTGGTTCTGCCTGAGAATTTTTCTACATCATCCAGTCAACGTTGTTTTTTCCAACAGCCACTTTGGGCTCCTCTCCCTCCCAAGTGCCCTCCATGACCTGCCAATTGCAAAGAATTAAAGCTCAGCTGCAGGAAAGTGGCTCGGTTCAGGCTTGTCTGAGAGTGTCCTTGCGGGAGAGCCATGCTAATTTGTCACACCTAAAGATCAGACAGCAGACCATGCGGCCTTGGGAGGGGTACCAGATTCTCCATTTCTGCCATTTTAACTTTCTGGGAAGAGAAGAAGGCTGAAGAGATGGGTGGGCTTTTCCAATAGCGGGAATAAAAGTATGTAGAAAAGTCTCCTCCCTCCTCCACCCCTCCTCCCCCTCCTTTCACCTCTTCCCTCTTCTTCTCCCTCCCCCTCCTCCCCCTCTCCCTCCTCTCCCCCTCTTCTTCTTCCTCCCTTCCTCCTCTTCCCCTCCTCCTTCTCCTCTCCTCCCCTTCCTCTTCTCCCCCTCTCCCTCCTCCTCTTATCACCTTTTCTTCTCCCTCATCCTCTCACTCTCCTCCCCCTCTTCTTCCTCCCCCTCTTCTTCCTCCCCCTCTCCCTCTTCCCCTCCTCCTTCTCCCCCTCTCTTCCTCTTCTCTTCCTCTCCCTCCTCCTCCTATCACCCTTTCTTCTCCTTCCTCCTCTCACCTCTCTTCCCCCTTCTTCAACCCCCCCGTCTCCCTCCTCCTCCTCCTATCTTTTCTTCTCACCTCTTCCCCCTCTCTCCTCTTCCCCGTCCTCTTCTTTTTCCTGTTCCTCTCCATCCCCTCTTCCTCTTCTTTCTCCTTTTCCATATGTCCCTCCCCCTCCCTTCCTTTTTCTCCCCTCCTTCTCTTCCTATCACCTTTTCTTCTTTCCTTCTCCTTCCTCCTCTTCCCCCTCTCCTTCCTCCTCTTCTTACTTTTCCTCCCCCCTCTCCCTCCTCACTCCAAAGTATTCATATTCTCTCTGTTTCTCTCTCTTTCTGTATACATATATCAAGTGAGACAGAAAACAAGCAAAATTACTAAAGAGGTGTCTATAAACATACCAAAATGAAAAAAACTTCATATAACTTAGTTATCGGTTCGCGGGAATGAGACTCAGAGATCAGGGTAACTTCAACTCTTTTATTTTGTTCTGAAAGTCTGTTCTAACCAGGAGGCGTGGCAGCTCTTTTTATAGAGAGCTGCTCGCAGCTAGTGTCCAATGACGGCTACTTGTTTTTCCCGCTGCTTGAATTGGCCAATCATAGCCCTGCTATAATTGGCCAATCAGCGTCTAGAAAAGTAGCCAATCAGTGTCGGGTATTTATTGCCCAATAGGAATAGCCTATTTGAAGTATGTTAATGTGGAACACCCCTCCCCTCTTGGTACGGTCCTACCGTACATAGTCACGTAAGTAGGCAGGGCTTCTAGGTTGCCTAGTTGACCTGCGCATTTTAGTTGTGTCATCGTCTTCAGCAGGTTCGGATGGGATCGCTGTTTCTCCTGTCCGTCTCTGTTGAACCTCCTGGAAGGTAGAATCAGCCATGCCGCTCCCGCTCAGCCTACTCAGGCTGGTAGAGTCGGCCCAGCTGTTCCTTTCCAATCAAGCATCCAGGTCTACTTGTGTTTCTTGTTCCTCGCTGAAGACTTCTACAGGTAGGTCACTGTTTTTTCTTGCGTTTATTTGGGAATGTTTTTTATTGTGATTATTTTGGTTTTCTGCGGTTTCTTTTTCTATTGAGGAGATTTCTTTTCTACCAGAGGGTTTTCCCCGCCCCTTATTTATTACTGAGGAGTCTTCCCCCCCTCTGGTTGGTCTGTTGCTGGTTTTGTGTAGTTGTTGTGATGTTGCTGTTGTGTGTGTGTGTGTGTTGTTCTTCGTGTCTGGGTGTGTCAGTGGTGCGTTGTCGTGTGCGTGACCGTAGTTGGTCAATATGTCTTCGCCAGGTTCGGCCAGCATCTGTTTCCATTCTATAGGACCGTGGTCCGGTTACCTGTGTAATTGTTGCAGGTATCCACAATGGTTGGCCGGTGAGGTTTTTTGCGTATACTAGTTGTCCTGGTTCGAATTTGCGATACTTGCTTGAGGAGTCAGTTGGTTTTTCGGTGGCATAAGTTGGGTGTAATCTATCTAAATGTGATCTTAGTTTTCTGCCCATCAGTAATTCTGCTGGGCTTTTATTTGTGGTGGAGTTTGGTGTTATGTGTTGTATTGTGAGTATTTTTTCAATTCTTTCTTGCATGTCCCCTGTGTCTAATTTGTCTAGTGTTTCCTTGGTATACCGGACCATGCGTTCCACCCTACCGTTCATTGCTGGTCGGCTCAGTGCTGTCAGTGTATGTCGTATGCCATTTTCTGCTAGGAATTTTTCAAAGGGTAGTGCTGTAAATTGTGGCCCATTGTCGGAGACGAGTACATCCGGTAAGCTGTGTGTAGTGAATAGCTTTCGTAGCTGCTTGATAACTGCTTTGGTGGTCGTAGAGTGCATGATGCTTACTTCTAACCAATTGGAGTAAGCATCTACTACGATTAGGTATGTATGCCCTTTTGTTGGCCCCATGAAGTCTATATGTATTCGTGATCAGGGACCCCTTGGTGTTTCCCAGTCCAGAACAGGGGCTGAAGAGGGTGCAGGGCGGGAGTTTTGACATTTCCCACAAGTTTTGACCCATTTCCCAATATCTTTGTCCATCCCTGTACACCATACATAGCTCCTGGCCAGGGTTTTCATTCGCACGATGCCCGGGTGGCCTTCGTGCAACATACACAATACTTGGTCTTGTAATTTTTCTGGTATTATGACCTGATCACCCCAGTGTATGCACCCTTTCAGTAATGACAGTTCGGTTTGTCTATTCTTATACGGTTTGAAATAATGTCTGTCTTGTTTTCTGGTCACCCTTTTCCTACCCAGTTCAAAACTTGTAACAATGTCTTGTCTTTTGCGGTCATTCTGGCGATGTTGGCTGCGGTTATCGGTAGGTTTGTCAAAGTCTTGATTTGTAGGGTGGAAGTGGTTGGTGCCGGGTCAGTCTCTATGTCAGGTAAGGGGGCGTGGCTCAAAGCGTCAGCGTGCAAAATGTTTTTTCCAGGCCGATGGATTAGTCTATAGTTGTATGCCGCCAGAAATTCGGACCACCTTGTCATTCTCGGCGACAGTATGTTAGGGGTGGCTCTGTTTCCAGCGAGTATACCTAAAAGGGGTTTGTGATCGGTCACAAGGGTAAAAGTCCTACCATAAAGGTATTTGTGGAAATGTTTTACGCCAGATATAGCCGCCAATGTCTCTCTATCCAACTGGCTATAGTTCCTTTCAGTTTTTGAGAGGGTCTTTGAGTAGAAGGCAATGGAAGCTTCTCTTCCATCCAGCAGGACATGGCTAAGCACAGCCCCGATGCCAAACAGTGATGTGTAGCATGTAACTGTAAATGGTAATGTCTCGCTGTATTGCATCAATACCGCGTCGGAGGTATTGATGAGGTCCTTTATCTTCTGGAACGCTGTCTCTTCACATCGTCCCCAAGTCCAGATGGCTGATTTGTCTAAGAGTCTATGTAGAGATTCCGCCGTAGTTGCCTTCTGTGGCAGAAAGACGTGGTAAAAGTATATGAGTCCCAGAAAAGCTTGTAATTCAACCTTATTTTTTGGTCGAGGCGCCTCTTTGATTGCCTTGATCTTTTTTTCTGTGGGGTGGATGCCCTCTTTATGAATTTGGTACCCCAGGAATTCGACTTTTGATGTGGCCAATTTTCACTTTTTTTTTTTTACCTTGAGTCCCGCTTTTTGGAATCTTTGCAGGACCTCTCTGAGGCGGGCTTATAATTGTCTCTCTTCGTTAGCTGAGATGAGCACATTGTCACAATATGGGACTACTCCTTTTATCCCTTGTAATAATCGCTCCATTAGGCTTTGGAAGACCCCAGGGGCTACGGTGACTCCGAATTGTAATCTTGTACATTTGAATGCTCCCCTATGGGTCATGATCATTTGGGCCTCTGCTGTTTCCGGGTCTACTGGAAATTGCTGGTAAGCTTGGGCAAGGTCAAGCTTTGCAAAAATCTTGCCCCTTCCCAGGGAGTGTAGTAGGTGTTGTACTACCGGAACAGGATATGCACTTTGCTGTAATGCATGGTTCAGGGTAGCCTTGTAGTCCCCACAAATTCTCACAGACCCATCCAGCTTAACTGGGGTAATGATTGGGGTCTCCCATTTAGCATGGTCAATTGGTTCCAGGATGCCTTGTTCTGTAAGTTTGTTTAATTCTTCGTCAATTTTGGGTTTTAGTGCGAAGGGGACTCGCCTCGCCTTCAGCCTAATTGGAGCTATGGTTGGGTCTAAATTGAATGATATAGGGGACCCTCAGTACTTGCCTAACTTTCCTTCGAAGACGTCCTGTAATTCTCTCATCAGGTTCTCCTCCCAGTCTGCGTCGGTGATGCGGTTAATGCCAGTCACTCCGATTCCTAGGGGTTTGAACCACTTGAGTCCCAGTAGGATTGGTCGGTTCCGGTCTACGATGGTTAGCAGCAATATTTTTTGGTGTTCCTTGAAGGTTACCTGGAAGTGTCCAAGCCCGACTACCGGTATTCTGTTGCCTTGGTATTCTTTTAAAATCAGTGCTTGTTATTCTAATTCGGTTTTGCCGATGTACGGTACTAGTCTTTTGATGGTATCCCAGGATGCCATCAATTGGTACGATCTGGAATCGACCTCCATTTTGCATTCTTGCCCCTCGATTCTGACCACCACATGTACCTTTCGGCCATTAGTCGCGTTGGAATGGCCAATGGTGATGGTCTGATGTGTTTCTTCTTTCCTGTAGCTCTTGCTTGCCCGCTTCCCCTTGCCTTCGCGATTTTCTCGGTTCCACGTTGTCCTCTCTTTCTGTCTTGAGGGTGTGTTGTCCCTTCTTCTGGGGCTGTAGCTTCTGCGGTTTCTGCATACATGTGCGATATGGCCCCTCCGTTCGCAGTACTGGCAAACAGCATCTAAGAACCGGCACTCCAAATGGGGATGGTCTCCTCTGCAACCGGCACACTGGAACCCTGACTTACGACCATTTTTCATTCGATGCTCTCGCTCAGCCTGGAGCCTGTGGATTTCCTCTTCCTTGTCCTTGTCGATTCTGGATGATCCGCTGTCTGTGAAATGTGCAGCGGTCTTGTGTGTGCTTTCTATCTTATTCTCGGCACCCTGATTCATTTCAGTTGACGTCTTTGGCAGGTTGGCGTTCATTTGCTGCATTTTTGCTGCTGATTTTTTGGTTGCCGTGGCTTCAGCAATAGCCTCGGTAATGGTGATCTTTGGTCGGGTCAGAAGTCAGCTTTGTAGGGTAAGGTCTCTCAGTCCAAGTACCATGCGATCCCTCATGGCTTTGTCCATGTTCAGGAATTCGCATGCTCCTCCGATGTCCCTGAGAGTGGCTACAAATCTGCGATGCTCTCCCCTTCCTTCTGTTCCTGTTTATAAAATTCATGTCTCCTGATGAGGCTGGAGATGGTTGGTGCATAGTGAGCCCTCAGCAGCTTCTCCAGGTCCGGCCAGGCCATTTGCTTAACGTCGTCTGGGTTTGCTAGTGCCTTGGCCATCTTAAACACTGTGGGCCCACAGTGTGTGAGGAATACAGCTCTTTTGCGATTGTCTGAGATTCCTTGCAGATCGTTACTCTCCAAGAACATGAGGAATCTATTGATGTAGGATCCCCAGTCCTTTGCTGCTGGGTTGAAGGGTGCAGGTGGCGAGTTGGTTCCTGCCATTTTATCTGCTCGGTTCTCGATGCCACGTGCCCGACTGATCTCTTTCTCAGAATCCCACCTTTGTCGCCAGTGTTCGGTTCGCAGGAATGAGATTCAGAGATCAGCGTAACTTCAGCTCTTTTATTTAGTTCTGAAAGTCTGTTCTAACCAGGAGGCGCGGCAGCTCTTTTTATAGAGAGGTTGCTCGTGGCTAGTGTCCAATGACGGCTATTTGTTTTTCCCGCTGCTTGAATTGGCCAATCATAACCCTGTTATAATTGGCCAATCAGCATCTAGAAAAGTAGCCAATCAGTGTCGGATATTTATTGCCCAATAGGAATAGCCTATTTGAAGTATGTTAATATGGAACACTGAGAGATTAAAAAAACACATTAGGGAGCTGAAAATATGCAGTGCTTAAAAAATCTGATCTAAGGAAACTCAAGGACACTAATCACTATTCCTGCTTTTCAGAATACTAAAAAATAAGAGAAAGAAAAAATTCTAGTATTTTGTTCCAATCAAAGCAATGGCTCATTAAAAGTAAATAATATCAGGTCAGTTGGATTGACTACATAAAGAGCATTTTGTTATATAAATTTATCTTAATAGTATTTTTATCAGCCAGAGGACTGATAAGATTAAAACTGCAGCTACCATTAAAAACCCAGCTTAGAAAATAGTCTTGGGAGTGGACAAATGTCTCTAGTATCTAATAGCTATTGTTCCCCTTGGTAGTATTTCCACAAGATACCCATCTATTGAGAATTAAAGCTATTTATCTGTTATTTTCCTGTTAAAAGGATTTTTTGCTATTTCTTTTTCCTCATTATCTGCATCTTTGATGGCAAACAACCTGCATCCCTGTTTGATGTTCTCAGCTGAGACCAACCAATTCATTTTCCTGTCTTCTTCTCTGAAGAGCTGTGGCCATAATGAAGTTGACTTGACACAAAGGAGCTTTATGGCTGTTCCACACCTGCTACCCTTCTCCTTAATTATTCCATACTATGAAAAAATAATTAGGATAGCATTATTATTTTTTAATGGCTCTAGAGTTGGATATAACCAGCAATAGTTCTCCTCCATCCTCCAGTTGGACAAGCCTTTTAATCGTAGATTCAGGCTTATTTAGTATCCTATGACTATCACGATATATCTTATGATTCATGATGAATGTATTTTTATGATGACTATGATCATGATTTATCATGAACTTTATACCTTTATGTACATCGAGAGCTTATGCACTGAAGACAAATTCCTTGTGTGTCCAATCACTTGGCCAATAAAAAATTCTATTCTATTCTATTCTATTCTATTCTATTCTATTCTATTCTATTCTA
>BLBF01000077.1:8234468-8250999 GCA_015471245.1 Laticauda colubrina | reverse complement strand
TATTCTATTCTATTCTATTCTATTCTATTCTATTCTATTCTATTCTACCCTACTCCTTCTATTCTGTTCTGTTCTGTTCTGTTCTGATCTGTTTCTCTTCTCTTCTCTTCTCTTCTCTTCTCTTCTCTTCTCTTCTCTTCTCTTCTCTTCTCTTCTCTTCTCTTCTCTTCTCTTCTCCCCTACCCTCCCTACCCTACCCTACCCTACCCTACCCTACCCTACCCTACCCTACTCTTTCTATTCTGTTCTGTTTGCTCTGCTCTGCTCTGTTCCTATTCTATTTTATTCTATTCTAGTTGTGAGTGTAAGGCAAGGACATTATATGTTTGAAATGATACAAAAATGGTCTTTGATTAAGAATCGCTTATCACCTTTCTAGGGATGTGGTTGCTCAGTGGCTAAAACTCTGAGCTTGTTGATCAGAAAGGTCGGCAGTTTGGTGATTCGAGTCCCTAGCACCGCACAACGGAGTGAGTTCCCATTACTTGTCCCAGATTCTGCCAACCATGCAGTTTGAAAGCATGTAAAAATGCAAGAAAAATAAAGACCACCTTTGGTGGGAAGGTAACAGCATTCCGTGGGCCTTTGGCATTTAGTCATGCCGGCCACATGACCACGGAGACGTCTTCGGACAGGGCTGGCTCTTCAGCTATGTAACAGAGATGAGCACAGCCCCTGAGAGCCAAAAACGACTAGCATGTATGTGAGGGGAGCCTTTATCTTTACCTATTACCTTTCTATGTATTTCCAACCCATAACTTTCTTCCTGGTCACTGGATTGGCCAGAGAAGAGAGAACACAGCCTTCTTGTCTCTAATCAGAGGAACCTAGAGAAACCCCAGGAATGCTGCCATGTGTCAGATAAGGAATCAGCCTGGAATCGCCTGTGTTGACAGAGCTGCCAGCTAAGAGAAAACACATTTTCAACATGGCTAGTAGCCAAAAACACTAACTGTGCCAAAGGCTAAACACAGAGTGTCTGCCTCCTTTCAAAATAATCCTGCCACCAACCCAAGGCTTACCATTCTTCAGTTTTCCAGGAACACAGCGTGCAGATTTTCTCATCAGAGGAGAGAAATTCAAGAGGAGCAACTGCACAAACTAATCCTCCTTTCCTTCCTTGGAAAAATGACTTAATACTTGATCCACCAAGCTCATTAAACAAGACTTCCTCAAATGAGTGATCTCCTCTGTCCCCTAACAAAGGCTTCAAATATGTGCTTGACCACGTTGGCTGAAGTCAATGGGTGTTAAAAGTTCCAAACATTCTGAAGGACATGAGTTTGATGAAGTTGGTAAACTGGGTGATGGTGCCAACAATTTAATCTGGGACCTTCTTGAAAAGGCAACTGCAGTTTTGGGCTGCTTCAGATAATGAGGTAATCAGAGTTGGAAGGGATCTTGTAGGTCACCCCCCACCCAAGCAGGAGACCCTACACCATTTCTGACAGATGGTAGTCCAGTCTCTTCTTGAAAGCCTCCAGAGATGAAGCTCCCACAGCTTCCGAGGGCAAGCTGTTCCATCAGTTGATTGTTCTCACTGTCAGAAAATTCTTCCTTATTTCCAGGTTGAATCTCTCCTTGATCAGTTTCCATCCATTTTTTCCTTGTCTGGCCTTCAGGTACCTTAGAAAATAGCCTAACCCCCTCCTCTCTGTGGCAGCCCCTCCAATATTGGAAGACCGCTATCATGTCTCCCCTGGCCCTTCTCTTCAGTAGATTAGCCATGCCCAGTTCCTGTAACTGTTCTTCATATGTTTTAGTCTCCAGTCCCCTAATCATATTGGTTGCTATTCTCTGCACTTTTTCTAGAGTCTCACAGTCTTTTTTATAGTGTGGTGACCAAAACTGGATTCAGTACTCTAGGTGTGGTCTTACTAAGGCTTTATAGAGTGGTATTAGTACCTCACTTGATCTTGATTGTATCCCTCTGTTAATGCAATTTAGGATTGCATTGGCTTTTTTGGCTGCTGCTGCATACTGCTGGCTTATAATTCACTGGTTGTTCACTAAGAGTCTAAGATCCCTTTCACAGTTACGGCTATTAAGCCTGGTCTCACCCATGTATATTTGTACTTTTGGTTTTTCTTGCTTAAGTGCAGGACTTTACTTCTCTACGTTGAATTTCATTTTGTTAAATATGGCCCAGTGTTCTAGTCTGTCAAGATCCATCTGGGTCTTGATCCTATCTTCTAGGATGTTGGCTGTTCCTGCCAGCTTAGTATCATCTACAAATTTGGTAAGTTCCCCTTCTATTCCCTCAGCTATGTCATTAATGAAGATATTGAAAAGTACTGGCCCTAAGATGGAACCTAGATACTTTTTTCCAAATTGCAGGACATAATAATTCCACCATATTTTGCATTGACTAGACCCCCAGTTGAATATCAAATCCAATTCATGGAATTGCCCATTAGCAAAATTGGAACTCATTCAAGGCAAGACAACAGGGATGAGCAGAGGAGAAGAAATTAAATCTTACAAGGAGAGACAGAAGAAAGAAGACAGCTAAGCAGGCATAGGATCATGCCTTTCCAATATGTGGAAGTTCTGTTCTCTACTATTCCAGACTTCAGGAAATAGAATAACAATCTTAATTTACAGAAAGGTAGATTCCAGCTGAATGACAGAAAACCTCAGGATGACAAGAGAAGTTCAGTGATTCTTTGTTGGATGGGTTCAAAGGGAATTTGGAGACAGCCAGTTGGATTCCTCTGTTGAGTCTGACTTAATTTAGTCTGACTTCACTGAATCTGACCTGTCTCAAGGCCTCTAAAGGGTGCAGCATGAAAATTCACTACTTATTAAAACAATTTTAAGCCCCTGTCACACTGCACCAACGGATGCAAAGAAGATGTAAAACAGACAAAAAAGCTTGCAATTCGTTGGAAAACGTGATGTACTCACTGCCTCCATTTTGCTTCCTCTCTATCCATCCAGCATCCGTTTATGGATGTTTCATCCGCTCAGAAAGTTTTGAGCTGCTCAAAACTTTTGCGCAGAAAATGTATCCAATTCGTCGGTTCTGCATCCACTACGCATCCGCTAGGCATCCGTTCTGCATCCGTTACGCATCCACTATATCCGCTAGGCATCCGCTGCGCATCCGCGAAACTCACATCCGCTCGGACGCAGGGAGGAAGCGGAACGGACGCAGAATGGATGCAGAATGGATGCAGAATGGATGCAGAACGGATGCAGCATGGAAACAAATCATTTAAAACGGAAAAAACGTTCGCAGAGGGGACCTCTCTCGGATATTAAGGATGCCTAGAGGATGCCTAGAGGATGCCTAGAGGATGCCTAGAGGATGCCTAGAGGATGCAAAGGGACACCTATACTGCCTATAAAAAGGGGGAGCAACTCACCTGCATCTCACTTTCAGACCAGCAGCCTAGCTGTGCAGACCTCTGCAGCCTTCATCTGACTCTTGCTCTTCCAAAGCATCCAGTCATGTCCACCGTGGATCATAACACAGTCCTTTTGGCAGCCACCATCCTGCAACAGTGTGAAGCCATCTACAGGCTCTGTGAACTCTACTACGGGAAGAAAAAGAGGCATCCAAGAAGCGTCTGGGTCCGAAGATGAATTGCCAGAAGAGCAGAGGATGGACTGTACAACAAGCTGATGGTGGAGCTCAGGAGCGAAGACACTCGGGCATTCCAGAACTTCATGAGGATGCCTCCAGCCATGTTTGACGAAGTTGTGCAGCGGCTGACACCCAGGTTGACCAAGGCAAACATCAACTTCCGGCCCAGCCTGGAACCTGGGCTCAAGGTGGCACTCACTCTGCGCCACCTGGCCTCAGGGACCACCTACAGGAGTATGCAGTACGGCTGGAGGGTGTCACCCAACACCATCAGCATTGTGGTCAGAGAAGTGGTACAGGCCATCATCGAAGAACACCTGGAGGAGCTCCTCCAGTACCCCTCCACTGAAGAAGGATGGAAGAAAGTTGCAGAACAGTGGTATCAGAGGTGGAACTTCCCACACACCGTTGGAGCCATAGATGGCAAGCAAGTGGCCTGCAAAGCGCCAGCCAAGTCGAGGTCCACTTATTTCAACTCCAAGGGCTTCTTCAGCATCGTCCTCTTCGCCATGGTCGATGCTGACTACAAGTTCCCTGTACATCGATGCTTCAGGCAGTGGCTCATGTTCAGATGCCCAGGTATACAACGCCAGTGACCTCAAGGAGGGGCTGGAACGCAACCTCATCATGGGTTTTCCAGATCCAGACCCCCTGCCCAATGACACGCAAGATGTGCCCTACTTCATCATGGGGGATGACTCCTTCTCCCTCAGAACCTACCTCATAAAGCCCTACACTTCCAGACTCCTCACCCATGATGAGAGGATCTTCAACTACAGGCTGTCCAGGGCAAGGTGGGTGGTGGAGAACGCCTTTGGCATCCTGGCCAACAGGTTCCAGGTACTTCTCACCACCATGCAGCATCGCCCAGAGACGGTGAGGAACATCATGGAAGCTTGCTGCATCCTGCACAATCTCATGCGCACCCGCTACCCAGTCTTGCAGAACAGGCTCGTGGACCTCCAGCAAGGCAATGGGGACATGGAGCCTGGGGAATGGAGGCAAGGACGAAACCTGATAGACACTCAGGATGTGCAAGGCCCCAACAGAGCCTCACGTGAAGGGAAGAAGCAGCGCAACCTCCTGAGACACTGGTGCAACTCCCCAGCTGGAGCAGTGGAGTGGAAAGACAGGATGATAGATGATTAATGGGTGCTTCCTTCAGCCTGTCTCATCACATGGATGAGATTGGGCCATGTATGTTGGGTGGGCCTACAGTGAACAGGGCGTTTAATAAAGAGTTGTGTTTATGTTCAAATGTGTGGATCAATGCTTGCTAATGAAGGGCCAAAGGTGTGGCACCTGGGAGGGTGGACCATACAGTTCCACTATGGTTGCACTGGAGGTTTATCTATCCCCACAGCTATCTTAACCCATCCCAAAGATATCCCTGCCCACCCCACTGCTATCTTAACCCATCCCACAAGCATGCAAAGGCTTAAACCAATTCTAAAAGTTTCCACCAAGACTTTATTTCAAAAAAAGAAATGAAGCAAGTGTGTGAATCAAAGATAAACTTTATTGAACAACAAGCTGTAAAACAAAAATGACCCAAGTCAAGTGTCTAAATAAAGTCCACAGGTAGCCAGCTACCCAATCTCTGGCACTCTTATTGGTCACTCGGCGGTGTGCCCAGTCTCAGGGGTGAAGGGTCCAGGTGCTGGGGAGGTGGGTGGTGCTGGAGTGCTGGTCTGTATTATCATTGGGGTGCCTGGCCCCGAGAGGACAACAGGGGATGGTGTGTTGAGGAAGCTCTCAGACAGCTGGCTCAGACCCGCGATGCTGAGAGGTCCTTCCTCCATGCCATGGGGTGTCAGCCCCAGTACTGAGGACAGATGTACTGAGGCCGGGCTTGGCTGTGGGGTGGAGGAAGTAGTAGTGTAGTGTGGCTGTCTGGTCTGCAGCTGGGTGAGGACTGGCGTGGGTGGCATTGCTGTCGTCGGTGGCATCATTGTCGTGGGTGGCATCGGTGGCATCAGTGGAACCGGTGGCAATGGTGTCGTCCGATGACTCTGTGCCTGGACTGGGAAGGGCTGCTGCCTGTGCTGCTGGACCACCTGGTAGCCATAGCCCTGGTAGGTTAGGGGCTGTGGGAAGCCTTGGAATGGGAGGGACATCACCTGGGGTGGAGGAGCAGACCTGGGCTGGGTGGGAGCAGGTTCCTCTGGATCTGGAGGGTTGTGAAGCAGTTCGGTGATCTGGTCCTTCACCACCTGGTACTGGGGTTCCTCCATGTTCTTGAGGGTCTGGTTGACATAGGTGAGGAAGGGCTTGCTGTTGGAGGATGAGGAGTTGGTGCTGACCAGCTGAGAGAGGAGATCTATACTGGTGCGGATGGTGTCCCTGATCTCCAGGAGGACAGTGTGGCTCTGCCCCTCCTGCTGTCTGGCTCTCTGCCTTTCTGTGGAGGCGGAGCTGGGGGGGGTGGATGCGGCTATGACTGTGGTAGACTCGATGTCTCTTTTCTCCCACTGCACCAGGGAGTCCTCCACGCGCTCCACCACGGTTCCAACACCTGTCCATGGGTTCTCCGCCGTGGCACGCTCCACAGAAACCTGCCTGGAGACAGGGACTGACTCTCGGCCGGAAGAGGACTGGCTCTCAGCAGGCTGCCGGAGAGAGAGGGTAGACAGAGGGGCTCCTGGTGCTCCTCGGTGGCGGATCTCACCCTCCAGGAAGCTGCACCTGGCCATGACGTAGGTCTCTCTGTCCGTCAGCTTAACCGTGGCCTGGCCAGATTTCTTCAGGTGCAGCTTCCCATACCAGGTGTGCATGTGCTTCCACCAGCCGAGGAGCACCTCCGAAGTGTAACTCATACTCTCCGCCCTCTCTCTCCAAGCATCCTGCTTCCTTTTGGTATCCCTGTACAGCCGGTGTCCCTTCCGTCACAGATAGTCATTCTCTCTCAGCCACTCCAGCACCTCATCCTCATGTTCCTCCTCGATGAAGTATTGCCTCCTCTCCTGTCCCCGCATACGCCTCTTCCTCCCTTTGGCAGGACCAGATGGGCCCTCATCAGAGGGGCTCCCAGGTGGTAGGGGCTGCTCCTCCACACCAGCAGCAGCAGCAGCAGCAGCAGGATCATCATCATCATCATCACCAGCAGGATCATCATCATCATCATCAGCAGCAGCAGCAGCAGCAGCAGGATCATCATCATCATCATCATCATCAGCAGCAGCAGCAGCAGGATCAGCAGGACCAGGATCATCAGCAGCAGAGTAAGCACCAGGAGCCCCAGCACCAGGAGCCCCAGCAGCACTAGCAGCACCAGCAGCACCAGGAGCACGAGCAGGACGAGCAGGACGAGCAAGACCAGGAGCACGAGCAGGACGAGCAGTACAAGCAAGTCCAGGAGCACGAGCAGGACCAGCAGGACAAGGAGCAGCTTCAGCAGAGTACGCAGCAGCAGAAGCACCACCGCCAGGAGCAGCTTCAGCAGAAGCTCCAGCACCAGAAGAGCGAGCCCCAGCAGCAGAAGCCCCAGCAGAAGCAGAGTCAGGGACAGGGGATGGGAGGGTGGCCCTGTCCCTCTTTCCAGGGATGGCGGCAGGTTGCTGAGACGTTCGCTTCTTCCCCATGGTTGTGGGGTTGCTGGCTGGCAGGGAGGCTGGCAGGCACCAAGGCTGGCAGGGAGGCTGGCAGGAAGCCTGGCAGGAAGGCAGGCAGGCAGGTACCAAGGCTGGCAGGAAGCCTGGCAGGAAGCCTGGCAGGAAGCCTGGCAGAAAGGCAGGCAGGCAGGCACCAAGGCTGGCAGGGAGGCTGGAAGGCAGGGAGGCTGGAAGGCAGGCTGGCAGCAAGGCTGGCAGGCAGGCAGAGAGCAAGGCTGGCAGGGAGGCTGGCCAGGAGGCTTGGAGGCAGGCTGGCAGCAAGGCTTGCAGGCAGGCATGCAGGCAGGGCAGGTAAGTACTTGATGTATCCTGCAGCAGGTCTTTCTTCTGAATGCTGGCCACGTGCGAGCTGCTTCCCTTTATATCCGCGTGGCTTACACAATGCATCCCCCCCGCATGCGCAATTAATGCCAGGCATCCATTAGGCTTCCGCTGTGCATCCGCTAGGCTTCCGCTCTGCATCTGCTTCATCCGCTGTGCATCTGCTGTGCTTCCGCTGTATCCATTCCACATCCGCTTTGCTGAGGTCCCCCGGAAGCCTAGCGGATGTGCCATCCGCTCCCATCCGCTTTCCATCCGCTCTGCGTCCTCCCCGCGTCCGTGTTATCCGCTCTGGTTATGCAAATTTTTGCCCCTTTTGAGAGCGGATAACAACGGATGGAACATTTTGCTCGTCCGTTGTGTCCGTTTTGCATCCGTTGGGCAGTGTGACAGGGCCTTTAATAAAGAACAAATAGTGAATATTTCCAGACATTGTGGGTGCTTCATCACTGGAGGTTTTTACGAAAAGACTGGACAGTCACTTGTCTGAAATGGTATAAGGGTCTCCTGCTTGAGCAAGGGGCTGAACTAGAAGGACCTCCAAGGTCCCTTCCAGCTCTATTCTGAATCTAAAGATTTCCTCACTCCCAAACACAATCTTATGGTCTTCTGTAACTGCATAATGGGAGTTTGCAGTATCATATGAAAATGGAGGGCTTGGGCTTGTTTAGTCTTGATCGAAATGGTATAGGATTTTGTGCTTGATCCAGGAGGGGTTTGACTAGAAGTCCTCCAAGGCCCCTTCCAATAATTCTATTACTCTGTTAAAATCCAAACAAAATTAGCATCTCATAGAACAGAGCGGTTGAACAGAGCACCAATGGAGTTGTCCACAGGAACAATGAAACTCATGGCTATCATTTGGTCATTCCTGGTGTGTTCTGAGTGACACAAGATTTCCCACACTTCCACACTTCCATTTCCTAAGCTATCTGGGAGAAAGTTTGCTGTTCCCTCCCCATCTGACTAACCTGCTTTCCAGCTCCGTTCTCCTGGGCAGGGCAGCAAAAGAAGACCCAGCCGATCAGCTGGGACTCGGGAGGCAGAGAATAGATGGGGTTGATGGGGCCAGTCAGAGGAGGGATTTGCTGGTTCTACAAACTACTCAAAATCTGTGCTATTGGTTCTCCAGAACTGGTCAGCACTGGCTGAATACCCACCTCTGCTAATATTGCAGCTTTGTATGTTGACAAGTTCTGGTGCAGAGCTGCTGCCCAAAATAATGGCTCCTTCATGAAGGAGTTGGAAAGCCATCAGCCCATATCCATCAAAGGTATCATAGTGTCAACCTGACCTGCTTCAAGCAGAAGTTGGAATATCAAGTAGATAAACAGAACCTGCACTTTTTTGAGTGGCTTATTTTTAATATGGAAGCCGAGACGATGGCTGTTTTGTTTTTATTTATTTATCCGCTGCATCTGCTTTTAATGATGGAAAGCAAAAGATGATTTTTACAATGAGAAGAGGAATGCACTGACAGACTGCTGGCACTTTGCTTCAGCCGCAGGCATTGCTTCTGGAAGGACAATTCCACCCTGAGTGAACACTTTGCCTGCGAGAATCAGATAAGACTGAAGCAACAAAAGAGATCTAATAAATATTTCTCCTGATGAAAGTATATCAAAAGGTTGTCCAAGTTACTAGGAACTTGAATTCAAGCTAGCTAAATTTATAGCAGATCCTTCCTTAATAGTACATTGTCATCACTTCAGAGATAACTACAGATGTTGTTAGTTGAGAAGTCGTATCCAACCCATCGTGGCCCCATGGGCAATGTTCTTCCAGGCCTTCCTGTCCTCTACCATCTTCTGGAGTACATTTAAGGTTTGTATCTACTGCTTCAGTGACTTCATCCAGCCACCTCATTCTCTGCCATCCCGTTCTTCTTCTTTTGCCTTCAATCTTTCCCAGCATTAGGCTCTTCTTCAGTGAGTTCTTCCTTCTAATTCGGTGGCCAAAGTGTTTGAGTTTTCTCTTCAGGATCTGGCCTTCTAAAGATCAGCCAGGGTTGATCTCTCCTAGGACTGACCGGTTGGATCACTTTGCAGTCCAAGGGACTTGCAGGAGTCTTTTCCAGCACCAGAGTTCAAAGGCCTCAATTCTTTGGCGCCCAGCCTTTCTTCAACTTTCACAGCCATACATTGCAACTGGGAAAACCCTAGCCTTGTCTACATGCACTTTTGTTGGCAGGGCGATGTCTCTGCTTTTGAGTATGCTGTCTAGATTAGCTATAGCTTTCCTCCCCAGGAGCAAGTGTCTTAATTTTTTGGGTGCAGTCCCTGTTACATATTAACATACTTGTAATACCCTAACCTGATTGGCTGAAACGAACTGCACTGTGATTGGCCGAGACGCATGACGGTGATTGGTTAGTAAGGAATCTCCCGTGATTGGACGAACCGATCGCGGGAGATTCAGAAAGCTGTCATTGGGTGAGAGCCGCCAGCTAGCTCTATAAGAAGAGCTGCCGCAGCTCACGAAAGGCTACACAGATCATTACCTTGAATAAAGAGCTGAAGTTACACTCGTCTCCTGTCTCCTGATTTCCCGCGATTCTACAGTCCCCATCTGTGGTGATCTTGGAGCCCAGGAAATTAAATCTGTCACTACCTCCATTTCTTCCCCATCTATTTGCCAGGAATTAAGAGAGCCAAATGCCATGATTTTTGTTCTCTTAATGTTGAGTTTCAATCCAACTTTTACAGTCTCCTTCTTCACCCTCATCAAGAGGCTCTTTAGTTCTTGTTCACTTTCTGCCATTGGAGTGGGGTGGGGCGGGTTGGACTAGATGACCTACGAGGTCTCTTCCAACTCTGTTAATCTAATTTAACCTAATCTCCTCCCCTCCCGTCCCCTGCCCTCCCCTCCTCTCCTCTCATCAATAAAAAGGGAACAAAAGACAGACACAATGTATGCAAGAGATCACAGCAAGAAAACACAGTCCATACCATCACTGCACCTTTGCACTGAAGTATACAACCTCTGATAAACCAGGCTGCACTCCAAGCATGCAAAAGAGAACCTGTTTAGCTCAGCAAAATGTTTCAGCAGGTTATCATGCCCCAAGAATTTGAGAAACCACTCCCAGGAGGGGACTGCAAAGACATGTGCTTTTTTTTTCATCCACCCACATTTCCCCTCTTGCCTTCTACCCCTCTCCTTCCCTCCTGCCCTTTTGCTGAAGTCTTGTTATTAATATCATCAATAGGAGGCAGATGGTTCCCATTAAGGTTAGGAAAAAGAGGTTTATCTTAAGAATTACACACAAAATTGATGTGTGGGCTGAAGAAAATAGCTATTTGCACCTGGCTGAAGTTGGGAATTTGGATGGTGCATTAATCATATCCACAAGGGATGAAGTTTCTCCTCTTTCCATTCTAAACTGGTCCTATTGGAGACATTCTGACCAGATGGACACCAAGCAAGTTTGGGGTTTCCCTAACAAGTGTCTTTTTCTGTGTATAACTGGGTGCCTTTGAATCATTGTTGACCAGTGGTGGGATTTACATTTTTTTTTATTACTGGTTCTTTGGTGGCCATAGCTTGGTGGGCATGGCAGGGGAAGGATTCTGTAAAATCTCCATTCCCTCTCCATTCCTGGGGGAAGATTACTGCAAAATCCAATTCCCTCTCCACCCCACTAACCTGCTTTCCAGCTCTGTTCTCCTGTGCAGGGCAACCAAAGAAGACCCAGCCGATCAGTTGAGACTCAATGGGAGGCAGAGACTAGATGGGGGCGGGGCCAGTCAGAGGTGGTATTTGCCGGTTCTCCAAACTACTCAAAATTTCTGCTACCGGTTCTCCAGAACCAGTCAGAACCTGTTGAATGCCACCTCTGATGTTTGCTCCTGGTGATTGCTGAAGTGGTCCCTGCAGTTTTCCTGGCAAGATTTTGGAAGCAGCTTTGCCATTTTGCCTAAATGATTCTCAATCATCCAATTCTCAATTCTCAATCATAGTTGATTCAAGGGGGCTTTTTCAAAAGGCAACTGAACTGGTTGTTTTTTTTTTCTGAGGAGGAGGAGGAAGAAGTGGAGAGTGATGGAGATAGTGAGAAGAAGGACAAGAATAAAGAGGAGGAAGAGAAAGAAGACTATGGAGATAGTGAGAAGTGCAGTTGCCTGGAGATGGAGCTCTCACCTCACAATCAGGTGGCTGTGAGTTGGATCCTAGGTAGAGGCTAATATTTGGAACAGACTCTCCTGCTCGAGCAGGGGGTTGGGCTAGATGACCTCAAATGTCCCAACTCTATGTCTATGTATTCTATGTCTATATCTGAGAAGGAAGGAGAGAAGGGAGATAAGGAAGGAGGGTGGTAGAGATTGTGAGAAGAAGGACAAGAAGTAAGAGGAGGAGGAGGATGGAGGATGGAGATGGCGGGAAGAAGGAGGAGGAGGGTGATGGAAATAGAGAGAAGAAGAAGAGAGAGGAGGACAATGGAGTTAGTGAGAAAAAGAAGGATAAGAAGAAAGAGGAAGAGGAGGAGGAAGACAAGGATGATGGTGATAATGAGGAGAAGGACAAGGAGGAGGAGAAGCAGAGGAGGAAGAGATAGTTTTGTTTCTCATCCAAAAAACTTCAGAAGCTTTTTGGATAAGAAGAACTTCTTCCTCAAGAAAACACAGTTCAGCTGCCTTTCGAAAAAGCATCTTCGAGATTTGCCATTGCCTGCTTTCTAGGGCTGAGAGAAAGTGATTGGCCCAAGATCACCCAGTCGATGTCCTGGACATGGGACTGGAATTCATGGTCTCGCAGTCTTTTGTTTTCTAGCCTGATATCTTAACCATTATACCAAAATGGTTCTTCTAACAATGACTGTACTATGAATATAGATCAGTGTCTCCAAAGAACCACAGCAGATAGTCGACTCTAAATATTTAGATGTTTAATTTATGATTGATGATATCAATCTTTGTAGCTATTTATGCCAGCTTTATGCCATTTGACATGTCACAGACACCCCCCCCCAACTGCTCCAAAATTTGGAAAATAAAACTTTGCTGAGGTGCTGAGAAATTTCCACTGGCAATTCCACATATTGTATATACTATAATCACCTTATAGTGCTCGGCATAGAGACCGATTATAAACAGTTTAAATCTGTGAAATGTAAGCAAATATAGATTTACCTAACAAAATGCAGGGGTTACTATACTTGCTGAGCACATTTTCTAAACATACCTTCTAAAATATGTACTTTCTAGTTATATTGGTTGAGTTCCACCATAAAGTCGTCATTTAAATGTGACTTTATGTGTACATTGCTTTTCAAAACATATTGGGCCTCACCAGTTAGTTTAGCTTCTTTTTGTTCACTTTACACACAACCCAAAATGTTGGCTTAAGATGAAGTGTAAGTGGACTTCAGATACCAGAAGGCAAATAAAATGGTTCTCTTATTTCTACTTCTTGTTCTATAGGATGTTCCCTATCAAAATGGCGTAGAGTCTCCTGCTTGGGTGGGGGGGTTGGAGTAGATGACCTAACAAGGTCCCTTCCAACTCTGCTAATCTGTAAGACTTTCAGACTATCATTTCTATCTCAGCGTGGGGGGAGGACACTTTCAACCATGCTATCGGTCTGCAGTGATTTTTATTTTCGAAGAAAGCAGGTGGGAATGACAGAGAGAAACATGGTGTTTGAAACTGGAGCTTGCCTTCCAATTTGTCCTTTTGCTTTGTTGATTAAAGAACTCAACAAGCAACATCAACATTGAGAAGCGAAGGAGTTTGACAGCTGCCAAGGAAAGCAGTGTCTAAAGCAGTGGTTCTCTTATTTCCATAGCAAGGAAAATAAAGCAGGAATTATTAACTTGATAACTTTATTTAAAGAGGAAAATATATTCTTATTTGGATATCACTTCTGGAATTTGTGCTTGTGAAGAAAAAAAATGAAACTGACCTTGGTTTTGCTGATTAGAAGGATTTAATGTTATAGAAATGGCTAGTTATATATTAAGGTGTTAAAGCAAAAAGTTGGGACTGGAGTGTGCTTATTTTGTACTGAGCTAGGAAGAGTTGGAAGTTAATGCCCCCTTTTCTTTCTTTTTCTCTTCCCCCTTTTCCCATTCCCTTTACTGCCCTTATTTCCTTTTTGTTGTATTTTATATAATAAAATAAAAAATTAAACATTAAAAATAAAGCAGTGGTTCCTGAACTGTGATTCGTAGGCCCCTGGGGGACTGTGATGTCATTTATAGATTAACAGAGTTGGAAGGGACCTTGTAGGTCATCTAGTCCAACCCTCCTACCAAGCAGGAGATCCTACATCATCTCTGACAAATCTAATCTCTTCGTGAAAGTTTCAAGTCATCACAGAGGGTCTGGCCAAGGCCTTATAGAAATGTTATGATTTAAATCTTGAGTTAAGCCTTGGTGGTCCATGGCCATGGTCCATGGTTAGAAAGGGAATTTAAAGGTGGCCCGTAGTGAAGAAAAGGTTGAGAATCACTGGTTCTCAAAGCATCTTGGTACCCGTGGACAAAACCCTGCCTTTAGAACCAGACAGCATTGAAATCATCACTATTGATACTCTTCTCTGATGCTCTGTCCTGGAAGTGGTCTCTTTATCTGTGAGGAAGTTATGAAGATTTTGGTTTCACCATGAACCATCATTCTTCAGACAAAGGTATCAGTGTCCCCAACTGTGATCCACCTTCTCTGTGTGAAACAATAGATAAAGAGTGTAGGGTTGGAATCAACTCAACTCTGATTCTATATCCTGTTGGAGAAGATCCAAACCAGCAACCACTGTTCTCCTACCCAGCATGAGAACTTCTCAAGCCAAATGCAACATGTGCTTCCCGCTTTTTGGCTTTAAGAATCGGAATGCAGAACATTTTTATGGAGTGGGAGTCTTCTTCCCCTCCCCAAAGGGGCCCAGCTGTCTTTCCTGCCTTTGAAAGAAGCTTCTAACAGAGGACAGATGTTTTCTACTAGCGGGAACTTGCCCAGAGAAACGACAGGGCAAGCAACTAAAAGTAAAACCTGAACAAAGACATTAAAAAAGCGTCACTAAGTCAGCAAAAGGCAAAAGCCAGACATTTCTTGAACTGCAGAATGGCACAAGTGAGGAGAGAGAAAATAAGAAATGCAAAGTCACTTTTGTTCCCCCCTTTAGTCTTCCAATCCCTTAGGAAGGTTATGGCCCCGTGCAAACCCCGAGGAACACGATCAGCCCAGCTGCAGGAGAAATGAAGCAATTTGTTAGGGAGATGACAATTTTAATGAGAAACGCTTGCGGAGAACAAAAGGCCTTGTTTGGTTGGAAAGATGCTCTTGCTTTCCTCCCTCTCTGAAGTGCATGAATAAAGCCAAGCAGCTGAGTTTCCTGAGGCTCCAGATGTTGTCCAGACAGAGATGGGACAAATGGAACTCCATCCGGGCAGATTAAAGAGGAAAAAAAGGTGGGAGGGGGAATGGAAGCATTGGGGAATTGACTGACTGTATTGCTGCAGGGAAGAACGCAGAAACTTGTCCAACTGGGTCAATATTTGGAAAGGAACTATAAATAAATGTTAAAATATTTTGGTGAATTAAAGGGGAGGGGTTGCTATGAATTTGAAACCCAGAGCTTTTGAACATTCATTGTGAAAGGGAGAGAGAGAGAGAGGGAGGGAGGGAGGGAGAGAAATTATAGATAGATAGATTAATCATATATAGATAGATGATTGATTGATAGATGATAGATAGATGATTGATTGATAGATAGATGATAGATAGATGATTGATTGATAGATAGATGATAGGAAGGTAGGGAGGTAGGTATGGATGGACAGGCAGACAGACAGACAGAAAATATATGCTTTTCTAAATCTTTTCCGATGAAACTCAGCAGGAACAATTCTGGTTTCATTGTGTTAGCTTGCAACATCTTTTGCATCACTCTATGGTTTTCTTCCTCCTCCTCCTTCTCCTCTTTTTTTTTTTTTTTGCTTTTTCATGCCAACTTCACTTGTGATGCTTTAACAAAACCAAGCAAACTTCTTTATGATTTAGAGTAATATGTTCAATCAAGCTGTGTCAGAAAGCAATGCCATTAAAACATTAATTGGATTTTAGAATTGTTCTTTCCATCCCATCTCTCAATTGACAATTCATGGAAAAGATAAATTCTTAACAGAGTAATATTTCGATATTAATATCAAGAAAACTAAGGATCTTGAATCCTATTAGACAAACAATTTACACTCCCACTTTATTATTTTTTACTGAAAGGTCCACATATTTTCATCCTATACATACCTCCATTTTTATCCATATATCTGCAGCATATCAGAAATAGCCAGCCTTGCATTTTTAGAGTTCATTCTAGATTAATTGCATCTGCTTGTCTATCTTTCTTACCAAGATGGTGATTTTCCTGCAAAATATCCACTTAAGAAACCTAACATAGAAATATAAATTTAAAAAACAACAACACAAAATGAAATATGATGGGTCATTATATCAGTTTAATAAAAGAGGTTTCCCATAAGCTTTGGGGATCAAAAGACATGGATGATCTGTAACATTAATTATTCAGGTGAAAACACTGTTAGCTTTTTGATTAGGGAACTGGAGCCTAAAACATATATAGAACAGTTGCTGGAATTGGGTGTGTCTAGTTTAATGAAAAGAAGGGCTAGGGGTGACATGATAGCAGAGTTCCAATATCTCAGGGGCTGCCACAAAGAAGAGAGAGTCAAGCTATTCTCCAAAGCACTTGAAAGCAGGACAAGAAGCAATGGGTGGAAACTAATCAAGGAGAGAGGCAACCTGGAACTAAGGAGAAATTTCCTGATAGTGAAAATAATTAATCAGTAGAACAACTTGCCTCCAGAAGTTGTGAATTCTCCAACAGTGTAAGTTTTTAAGAAGAGATTGGACAACCATTTGTCTGAAATGGTATTGGGTTTCCTGCCTGAGCAAGGGGTTGGACTAGAAGATCTCCAAAATCCCTTCCAACTTTGCTATTCTATTCTATTCTATTCTATTCTATTCTATTCTATTCTATTCTATTCTATTCTATT
>BLBF01000077.1:8184906-8197025 GCA_015471245.1 Laticauda colubrina | reverse complement strand
CTACAGGAGCATGCAGTACGGCTGGAGGGTGCCATCCAACACCATCATCATTGTGGTCAGAGAAGTGGTGCAGGCCATCATCGAAGAATACAAGGAGGAGCTCCTACAGTGCCCCTCCACTGAAGAAGGATGGAAGAAAGTTGCAGAGCAGTGGTATCAGAAGTGGAACTTACCACACACCGTTGGAGCCATAGATGGCAAGCACGTGGCCTGCAAAGCTCCAGCCAACTCAGGGTCCACTTATTTCAACTCCAAGGGCTTCTTCAGCATCATCCTCTTCGCCATGGTCGATGCTGACTACAAGTTCATGTACATCGATGCTTCAGGCAATGGCTCCTCTTCAGATGCCCAGGTATACAACGCCAGTCACCTCAAGGAGGGGCTGGAACACAACCTCATCGTGGGCTTCCCAGATCCAGAACCCCTGCCCAACGACACGCAAGATGTGCCCTACTTCACCGTGGGGGATGACGCCTTCTCCCTCACGACCTACCTCATGAAGCCCTACACTTCCAGACTACTCACCCGTGAAGAGAGGATCTTCAACTACAGGCTGTCCAGGGCAAGGCGGGTGGTGGAGAACGCCTTTGGCATCCTGGCCAACAGGTTCCAGGTACTTCTCACCAACATGCAGCATTGCCCAGAGACCATGAGGAGGATCGTGGAAGCTTGCTGCATCCTGCACAATCTCATGTGCACCCGCTACCCAGTCTTGCAGAACAGGCTCGTGGACCTCCAACAAGCCAATGGGGACATGGAGCCTGGGGAATGGAGGCAAGGGCCAAACCTGATCGACACTGAGGATATGCAAGGCCCCAACAGAGCCTCAAATGAAGCGAAGAAGCAGCGCAACCTCCTGAGACAATGGTGCAACTCCCCAGCTGGAGCAGTGGAGTGGCAAGACAGGATAGTAGATGCTTAATGGATGCTTCCTTCAGCCTGTCCCATCACACTGATGAGATTGGGCCATGTATGTTTGGTTCGCCTACAATGAACAGGGCATTTAATAAAGAGTTGTGTTTATGTTGACATGTGTGGATAATTATTACATTATTATTGATAATAAAGGGCCGTAGGTGTGGCACCTGGGAGGGTGGACCATACAGTCCCACTATGCTTGCACTGGAGGTTTATCTATCTCACTGCTATCCTAACCCATCCCACAGCTATTACCCATCCCACAGGTATCCTAACCCATCCCAAAGCTATCCTTACCCATCCCACAAGCATGCAAAGGCTTAAACCATTTCTAAAAGTTTCCACCAAGACTTTATTAAAAAAAAGAAATGAAGCAAGTGTGTGAATCAAAAATAGACTTTATTAACAACAAGCTATAAGACAAAAATGAGTCTCTGGCACTCCTCTTGGTCGCTCAGTCTCAGGGGTGAAGGGTGCAGGTGCTGTGGAGGTGGCTGGTGCTGGAGTGCTTGTCATCAGCTCCTCCAGAAGCAGAAGCAGCAGAAGCGCCAGCCCCAGAAGAGCAAGCCTGTGCTGCAGAAGCCCCAGCAGAACCAGAGTGAGGGCCAGGGGGCGGGATGGTAGCCCTGTCCCTCTTGCCAGGGCTGGCAGCAGATGGCTGAGGCTTGCTGTGCTTCCGCATGGTTGTGGGGTTGCTGACTGGCAGGGAGGCTGGCAGGAACCAAGGCTGGCAGGAAGGCTGGCAGGAAGGCTGGCAGGGAGGCTGGCAGGAAGGCTGGCAGGAAGGCTGGCAGGGAGATGACACCAAGACTGCCAGGCAGGCTGGCAGGCAGGCTGGCAGGCAGGCTGGCAGGCAGGCTGGCAGGCAGGCACCAAGGCTGGCAGGCAAACATGAACCAAGGCTGGCAGGAAGGCTGGCAGGCAGACATGAACCAAGGCTGGCAGGAAGGCAGGCAGCAAGGCTGGCAGGCAGACCGGCTGGCAGCAAGGCTGGCAGCAAGGCTGGTAGCAAGGCTGGCAGCAAGGCTGGCAGGCAGACATGCAGGCAGGGCAGGCAAGGCAGTTGATGTGTCCGGCAGCAGGTCTTTCCTCTGAATGGCGACTTGCTTCCGAGCTGCTTCCGTTATATCCGCGGGGCTGACGCAATGCATCCTCCCCACATGCGCAATTAACGCCAGGCATCCGCTGTGCATCCGTTGTGCATCCGCTTCATTCGCTCGGCGTTCGCTCTGCATCCGCTCTTTCCATTCCACGTCCGCTTTGCTGAGGCCCCCCGGAAGCCCTGCGGTTGCGCCATCCGCTTCCATCCGCTAGGCTTCCGTTCCGCATCCGCTTTACATCCGCCCTGTGTCCTCCCTGCGTCCGTGTTATCCACTCCGGTTATGCAAATTTTTGCCCCTTTTGAGAGCGGATAACAATGGATGGAACATTTTGTTCCTCCGCTGTGTCCTTTTTGCATCCATTGGGCAGTGTGACATGGGCTTTAATTTGTTCAGTGCTTTCTTTTTCTATCATTTTTTTTCTTGGTTTTGTTTAATAAAAAATCCCTGCATTTAATTCCTGATGTAACTGCACTGAAGAATAAAGCAACAATATTTCATTAATAAGCAAGAATTAGAAAAGAAAGCAGCAGCATAAAACCAATTCTGAAGCACTGAGATTAGCTATTAAAAAAAAGCACACACCAGCCAAATAAATTATCTTGGCCCGAAAAAAGCAGATAAACAGCTAAATCTGAGGAGCTTTGTTTTAAGAGTGAAATATGTAAGTCTTGGGACTGAGAAGTTCATTTGTAAATGTAGAAATTTAATTATTCAGAGTAGCGTGGAAGGAGAAAATACATAGCTGAAATTCTGACTATCACATAGGTGTACATGTACACACCTCCTCTATAAAATATTCTTAGGTCTACTGGAATGAGTAAACAACAGCTTCCTATCTATCCCACCCCACCCCAAAAATGGTGGAATGAATGTAGGAGCAAATACATTTCTCCTGGAAGCTTTTGAAAGCTGTAATTCATGTCATCAAACACACAGAGTGGTTAAAACAGCTCATGAAAGCTTATGCCTTTTAATACAATTTATGAGACAAAGACAGAGCTATCAGACACCTTCAGATTGTTAGAAATTGTGTAAAACCCAAATAGACTCGAGAAGAGCTGCCAAAATAGGAGCAGAAAATCAACACAAGTACAAAGGGTGAAGTGGAAAGGGAGGAGAATCTCATCTGAAATAGACATTTTGGAGACTTGGGTTTATAAACCCATGAATTAGGTCCTGAAGTTGTAGATTACCGCTATCTTGGACACAACAACAGCCAATGCAATGAGCTTCTGTGAAACATCATGTGTTTTTTTAATGACATCTGAAAAACATCTAAAAGAGGCATGTAATTTGGATTTCTCACTTCCTGATGTGGATCCTGGTGTGATGATCACCCACAGGAATAAAAGCCGTTTCCAGTTTAAAGAAAGAAATCAACAAAGGATCCACATCAGAAAGGATTTGAAAATGTATGAAAAATTCAAGCCCTTGAACAGTGGTCACAGAGGGGGAACAAGCATATATGAGTAAGACTCGCAGGTAATTACTTGAGAAGATTGTTCTGGACTAAAAGTTGCACCTGTTTTTCTTCCCATGATAAATCATCATCTTCAGTTAATGACCCCATAATCCCTTGTGAGGTGGAGTCTGGGCAACTCAATGGAGCTAGTAAAGTGTTTTAATGGCTGGATGCCCTTCCTGTCACCAATGCAGAGTTTTGTTCAGCAAATATATTCTCTGTAATGCCCCTGTTGGAGCCTGAATCTGAGGAGGAAGATGAACAGCTGACAGGGAGTGGGAGTGTGGCTCTGTTGGCTGTGGAGGAGCCTGAGGAAGGGCAAAGTTAGGGTGGGCAGAGCTGGGAAGAGGTAGAACAAGGGAGAAGGAATTCAGAGGAAAGCCCAGGCCTACCCCGTCTTCATCCTAGGGCACGGAGGGAGGAATGGAGAAGAGAGCAATGTGGGTTGCGTGATTTATGAGGGAGGAAAGGGCCCTTATTCCCCTCATTAGCCACACCTGGGAAGAAAGTTTAAAAGAAATACAGGCTGCGTGCGGCAGCTGCTAGGAGCAAATGTGAGTGTCAGTCGGTGCTCCATTCAAAATCCAAGAAAGAAATATGTAGACTCTTTAATTTAGACAAAAGTTATCTTTTACTGAAAGTGAAGTGGTAGCAACCAGAGAATTCTGAATCTGAGAAATTAGGTGCGTAAATCACATATACAAAGTGATGGAAGTGTTCCCACCCCCAATAGTTCAGATGAAACTTCCAATTAGAAATTGTGAATATGATCATGTGGGCATCTTCAGGTGATGATGAGGCCTCTGTCCGTTGACCTTGGCATACTTTGATAACGGGTTGCAGTTGCACAGAGAAAAGAAAGCTAAGTGAGAAATAGAAACCTAACTCTGATGTATGCTCCCCCCCCCTTCATTTACACAACAGAAAAATGTAACACCTCCAGCTCACTTCCCAGACTCCTCCCCTCCTCCCCTCCCCCCGTTTCTTATGACAGCCGAAAGATGCAAAGCGATAGTAGAAGATCTTGAAGGCTGACATTTGGCCCTCCTTGAAAAAGGAAAACCGTCAGTCCTAGAAGAGAGAGAGGAGAAAATATAAAGACAATAATTAATCATTAGACAATTACAAAGGAATACACTCCTAGGGCTTATCAGGATACTTGGAACGAAATGCTTTGATCAACCTAGGGGCTTTAACATCGGTTTCGTTAACCCATTCGGCTTGTGAAGAAGGGAAATGTTTCCAGGCTACAAGATACTGGAGCTGACCCCTCCATTTGCGAGAGTCCAGAATTTCTTTAACTTCAAAATGTTGTTCACCTTCAATCAGTATTGGTATGGGAGGGTCAGCCTGGACGGGTCTTAAATCAGATGTTCAGGTTTTAACAAACTAACATGGAAAACCGGGTGAATTCGTCGAAGAGTTTTCGGTAAGTTCAGCTGGACTGTTACAGGGTTTATAATCCGTTCAATTGTGAAAGGACCAAGCTTCTATGACTTTTGAGTTGTTTGCAGGTATCTCGTGGACAGGAATACTTTGCCGCCTACTTTATACAATTTCTGTGGAGATCTTTTCTTGTCTGCAAATTTCTTATGAGCTTGATGGACCTCATCTAATGCTTTACATGTTACTGGCCAGTTAAGTTGGTGTTGAGTTATCCATTCATTCAACAAATGGATGTTAGGCCTTTCACGAGGAAGTTCAGGTATGGGTACAAAATCTTGTCCCAAAGCTACTTTAAATGGAGTAAATCCAGTACTACTATGTACGGAGTTGTTATATGCCACTTCGGCAAATGGTAGTAAGTCGGACCAGTTATCTTGTTGATAATTTATATAACATCTAAGATACTGTTCTAACACTGCATTAATTCTCTCACAGGCCCCATTGTTTTGGGGATGGTGGGTGGAGCTTAAGCCCTGGGTGGAGCCTATCAACTTCAGGAACTCTTTCCAAAAATTTGACGTAAATTGGACCCCTCTGTCAGAGATTATGCATTCTGGAACCCATGTAACCTATAGATATGAGAAATAAACAGTTTAGCCAACGTCTTAGCAGATGGAATTTTGGAACAAGGTATGCAATGTACCTGTTTGGAAAACAAATCGGTTACCACCCAAGTAACCACTGATTTTGGGTAATTATCTCTATAGTCCATAGAGATTTCCTTCCAGGGGGCTGTTGGCCTACCTACATTTTGTAACAACCCTGTCAGCTTACCAGGAGGTCTCTTTGCTGAAGCACAAATGGGACAGCTAGCTACATAAGCTTCAATGTCCTTCTTCAAAGTAGGCCACCAGAATTGCCGCTTAACCAGATGTAAGGTTTTCACAAATCCAAAGTGACCAGCTGCTTTAGAATCATGAGATTGTTGAAGTATTTGGCCCCTCAAAACCTGTGGCACATACAACTTGGTCCCCACCCAAGCCAAACCATCTCTAACTGTATAGTCTTTTGAATGAGCCAAGAACCAATCATCAAGTTTTAAAGCTTCTTTTAGTTGTTCGGTTATGTCATTTGATAAATCCACTTCTCGTTTCTTCTTTTGGGTTCTGGTGATCATTGGGGCGGCTAGATGTTTGGTCGAAATAATTGGACTTATCACCTCCTGGTGAATACTATTATACTGAGGTAGTCGAGAGAGAGCATCCGCCATGAAGTTCTTTCCCCCTGGAATGTACTTCATTGAGAAATTGAACCGCTTGAAAGACTGGGCCCAGCGAACTTGTTTAGGGGACAGCTTCTGAGGCGTTTTTAAGGCTTCCAAATTTTTATGATCAGTCCATACCTCAAATGGATGTTTTGCTCCTTCCAGGAAATGTCTCCAGGTCAGTAAGGCCCAACGAACTGCAAAAGCTTCTTTTTCCCAAATGGCCCACCTTCTCTCGGTTTTAGGCAGTTTACGGGTGGTATACGCACAAGGCTGTAAGACCCCTTCTCGTTGATTTGAAGTAACACCACTCCAACGGCCACATCACTTGCATCGGCTTGGATCACGAAAGGAGCCTCCATATATGGGTGCTTTAGTGCTGGTTCTGCAGCAAACAGTCGTTTTAGCTTTTCAAAAGCTGCTTGGCACTCCATGGACCACTCCAACAGCTTACTAGGCCTTGGCTTCACCTCCCCTTTTGTTTTTAAGCGATTTGTGATGGGCATTGCTATCTTAGCAACAGACGGGATAAATTGCCAGTAAAAATTTGCAAATCCCAAGAAGCTTTGAAGTTGTTTTCCGGTAGGTGGTGGAGCCCATTCCAAAACGGCATGCACTTTCTCTGGATCCATTTCTATGCCCTCAGATGAAATGCGATATCCCAAATAGTCAATTTTCTCTTGATGAAATTCACACATGGATAGTTTAACATACAACTTAGCGGCACACAGTTCCTGTAGAACCGACAGAACCAGTTTTACATGTTCATCCAGAGTTTCCATGTAGATAAGGATGTCATCAAGATAAACCAGAACTCCCCTGTATAAATGTTCATGTAACACCTGATTGTCATCTGCATGAATACAGCTGGGGCCCCTTGTAAACCAAAAGAAAGAACGTTGAATTGGAAGCAACCCATCGGGCAGTTAAAAGCGATCTTCCACTCATCCCCTTCCTTAATTCGAATTCGGTAGAATGCTTCTCTCAAATCCAACTTCGTGAAAATCTTCCCCTTGGCTAGGTGGGCCAACATGTCCTTCATCAAAGGCAGGGGGTACATGTTTTCCACGGAAATGGCATTCAAATTTCTGTAGTCCACCACCAAGCATTTGGAGCCATCTTTCTTTTCACGGAACAACACTGGGGCTGCTACCCGGGGCCTAGCAGGTTGGATGAAACCACGTTACAGATTTTTATCCATAAACAGTCTTAGCTCCTCTAATTCCTGTGGTGTCATTGAGTACAACTTCGGTTTCGTGAGCTTCACCCCAGGCAAAATTTCAATAGCACATTCTGTTGACCGGTGAGGCGGGAGCTCATCCGAGGCTTTCTCACTGAACACTTCCTCTAAATCCCAATACTCTTTTGGAATTTTCTCCTCCCCTTTCACGGGTTCTGTACGTGTGGAAGCTATTTCAATCAGAATCTGAATCTTCGGCTGAGATCTCCCCTCTTTTTCCGGTCGCTGCTTTGTGCGTATTCACAACAACCCCTTTCTCCAGTTAACCTGGGGGTTCCATTTCTGGAGCCAGGGCAATCCCAGTATTAATGGTTACTCCATCTCAGGGACCACAATAAAGCGCAGAGTCTCATCATGCTCTCCCATGATCATTTCTATAAGTTCCATGATAAAATGTGCAGGGCAACCTCCAGCCACTGATCCATCTAATTGGGTAAAGGAAATGGGCATCTTTAAAGGTTTTAGTTTTAAGTCCATTTTCTCCACTACTTCCGTATTGATTATACACCTTGTGCACCCAGAATCTAATAGGGCTAGCATTTCCCCTTCGACCCCTGCATTGGGTACCCTCAACTTCACCAGAATGGTCATAGGGCCCTCGCTTGGACTTACCAGGAAGTCATCTTCTGAGTCGAAATCCTCCTCCTCAAGGGTAACCGGGGTGTCTGACTCTTCTCCCGTGGGAGGGGCGACCTCTGCCATCTCTTTCAACTTTAGTGCTGCTTCGCGAGGCTTCGCTGGGGATATTTCAGGTTTCTTCCCTTCCTTTGGCGCCCCCTTTGGTTCCAGCTTGACTTTGGAGTTCACAGCCCGGTAACCTTTCTTCCCACATTGAAAACAGGCAAAGGGGTTGGGTCTTGCCATCACTCCTCCCCTCAGAGGTTTGGGAATCTCTTGAGGACATGGGGGGGAAGGTTTGCTCCATCCAGAACCTCCCCGCCCTCTGCTTCGGGTTAAAGCAATTTCCACTTCTTCTGCCAGCAAGTACCACATCTGCAAGTCATTTGAGTCTCTTCTAGCAATGCATCTCTGGTACACATCTTTGTTTAAAGCATCTTTAAATGCTTCTATCAGGGCTTCCTGGGACCAGCCTCGGATATGACCAGTTAACTGTCTAAATTCTTGGGTGTAGTCAGCCACTCACCTCCGCCCCTGATTTATGGTCTTCATCTTAATCTGGGCCTTGCGCTCTGCCAATGGGTCCTCAAATCTAGCTCACAGTGCAGCCATGAACAGGTTATAATTCAGCAACTGGGGAGCATTATCATTATGCAGGGTCACCATCCACTCGGCAGCAGTTCCCTCCAGAGCCCTGGTAACACATCTCACTTTGGCTGCTTCTGAGGGAAAATCCTCCCCGTATTCTTCCATATAGCTCCAAACTTGGGCTAGGAAAAATCCCAAGGATCTCCCCCGTATTTTACTTCTAACAGAGGCAGCCTAGGAGCTCTACGTCTTCTAGGAATTACACCCCCCGCTGAGGGCCCCGGGGCTGCTGTTGGATCGGGTTGATTTATGGGAGAGGGGCCTGCTCTGCTTCTTCTAGCTGGGCTACTACCCCTTCCCCTTCATACCTTTGTGCAGCTGGGGTTGTTCAAAGGCTTCATTAAGGAGTCTCCTGGCTTGATCCAGTAAGAGTTCTCTCTTTTCCCTCTCTTTCCATGGCTCTTCTTTTCCACACCAGTGGGTGGTGGTGATCCCAGGGCGGGGTCCTTCTCCGGATCTTTCCAGCCAACCCCCACTGACCATCTGGGCTTCACAGGTGGATCCTCTTCCAGATTGAGCTCTGCTAACGATTGGACTTCCTGTACCAGCAAAGAATCTTGTCCTCCAATGGCTCCCAGATCTTCCTGGTCACTAGTTGAAGATGACATGATGTTCAGGCCCCCTCGGAAGAAAATTGGGTGTTTTCTCCGGGTGGGCTGGTAGAGGGAGATTCAGAATAATGTCAGGTGGTGCTTCATTCAAAATCCAAGAAAGAAATATGTAGACTTTTTAATTTAGAGAAAAGTTATCTTTTACTGAAAGTGAAGTGGTAGCAACCAGAGAATTCTGAATCTGAGAAATTAGGCACATAAATCACATATACAAAGTGATGGAAGTGTTCCCACCCCCAATAGTTCAGATGAAACTTCCAATTAGAAATTGTGAATATGATCATGTGGGCATCTTCAGGTGATGATGAGGCCTCTGTCCGTTGACCTTGGCATACTTTGATAACGGGTTGCAGTTGCACAGAGAAAAGAAAGCTAAGTGAGAAATAGAAACCTAACTCTGATGTATGCTCCCCCCCTTCATTTACACAACAGAAACACCTCCAGCTCACTTCCCAGACTCATCCTGCCCTCCACTCCCCCCGTTTCTTATGACAGCCGAAAGATGCAAAGCGATAGTAGAAGATCTTGAAGGCTGACAGTGAGTTTATCTTGCGTTGACTTTGCTTATCTGTGTTCCTGGCATCTTCCCAACCATGTTGAGTTTTGCTGTGCCTTCACGTCTGGAATTCTTTCTCCTGCCCTGCCAAACTGATTACCTCATCTTGCCTTGATTAGACTTTAAGTTACAGTTTTTGTTAACCACGTTTTGGACTTGATTCTCTGCAGTCAAAGGCTGAATCTGGGAGAGTTTTTCTCCAGCCAGAAGATAATCAGGACTTTGGGGGCAAAGTTGGAGCTAATAAAGGGAGTCTTATTGATCATCTGACTGTGCTGCCTTTGTGCCACGCCCTGGGTCATCACAATTCTCAGTGTGCCCAGGGAGAGAAATATCTGCCTCTACCTAGAATTGAACTCACAGCTTCCTGATTGTGAAATGAGAACTCCATCTGTAGGCCACCACACCACTTCCCACAATAAATAACAAGGAACAAAGATGTGTTCTATCTATCAGGGACTCTGCTGAACAAAAAGAGCCATTGAGGGCCCATGTTGCTGTTTTGTTGATTTGTTGATTTATTCTTTAATTTTTTTTATTGTTTTTATAGAAAGCTATAAAATTGGGATGGGGCATGCTGTGGCAGAAAAATGCAGCAGTCAAATAGATCAAGAGTACTATTTCCCATTTTATTTTAAATATAACTGTTGAAATAACACACATTATCATTAGACTATTGATACTGGAAACTAAGGAAAAAATCATACACACAAACTTTATATATTTCTTAAATTCATATATCTCCCTCATCCCAATCTCATATGATGTGACTCTGGGTGGCATACAAACAAATCATAAGCATATCCATAACATACAACGGTATAAAAAATTAATATTATGATGAAAAGTTTACGAGACAGCACCAGATTTTGAACAATGGAACCAATCCAGTAGATCACCATTCCTTTGTGATCCCCAGGCTCAGGCCTATTGACACAAGTAGGTTTCAAGGGATTTAAATGACCTTACTTCAAAGCAAGGAATAACCGATTTCCCCAGAAATGTTCCTGTCTATGTCAGAAAAAGGTAATTTGGTAGCTAATTAGTCCTTAATTCATTTTTAACTGGGTAAGGATGCTCATATGTTTTCCACTCCATTGCCAAAAATGTCATCCTGGTTTATGAAGAATTGATGGGTGTCAACACCGCAAAATGATTTTTTTCCCTAGGCTCAGAGGCTTAATCAAGATCAAACATGGTTAATACTTAAATAGGAGATGTCTAGGAAACAGGAAAGCTATAAACTAGACTGAGAACTTGAAAGAACAATCTAAAAAAAACAACACCCCAAAGATAGTGACAAACCACGTTTGCACAGCCACCATATGACACAGCTGCTATATGGATGTGTCCATGAAATCCGGAGGAGATGAGCACAGCTTGCTGGAAATTAAGGATTTGGAGACAAAATGGGATCTCTGAAGTATCTTTTTTGCCTTGAAATCTGAAATGATCCGCCACTTCATTATCTGCTGAACATCTAATTCCCACAGTACTGTCTGATGTCTAAGAACATTTATCCATGTAGTAGGTCTGTGTTATTATTATCCTTGTCATCTTTTCTACTATCTTCTCTTATTGGTATCTTATGATTACTTTGTTGTTTATATGTACACTGAGAGTTCCTGGACCAGAGACAAATTCCTTGTGTGTCCAATCACACTTGGCCAACAAAGAATTCTATTCTATTCTATTCTATTCTATTCTATTCTATTCTATTCTATTCCACATTATAAAAAAGATGCTGAGACTCCAGAAAAAGCAACCAGGATGATTAGGGGACTGGAAGCTAAAATACACAATGAATGGTTGCAGAGACTGGGCTTGGCTATAATAAAGAGAAGGACCAGGGGAGACATGATAACGGTCTTCCAATATCTGAGGGGCTGCCACAGGGAGGAGGAAGGGGGTCAAGCTATTTACTAAAGCGCCTGTAGGCCAGACAAGGAATAATGGATGGAAACTGAACAAGGAGAGATTTAACCTGGAAATAAGGAGAAACTTTCTGACAGTGAGAACAATCAACCAATGGAACAGAAGTTGCCCTCGGAAGTTGTGGGAGAGCCATCGCTTGAGACCTTCAAGAAGAGATTGGACTGCCATTTGTCAGAAATGGTGTAGGGTCTCCTGCGTGAGCGGGGGCTTGGACTAAATGACCTACAAGGTTCCTTCCAACTCTGATTATCTGTTTTCTGTTATCCTATCCTATCCTATCCCATCCCATCCCATCCTATCCTATCCTATCCTATTCCTTTTTATCCTTTCTTTTCCTTTCCTTTCCTTTCCTTTCCTTTCCTTTCCTTTCCTTTCCTT